>LVTN01000500.1:170686-217751 GCA_001649415.1 Musa itinerans | reverse complement strand
GATATCACTATAGGTGTGGACGTATCATTCAATAATTTTTCTAATTTTAACCATCAGTGCAAAATAAATATTAGCAACTCAAATGGAGCAAGCTTTCAACGCAATGACTCTTGAATCATTAACTAAATCAAAACGGAGCAACCAAATCAAAAGATAATCGATGAAGAAAATAAAAACTTATTTTATCTATCAATCGAATGAACTGTAAGGACATCCAATAATACTAATTTTAAAATAAATTTTATTATTCATTTTAATGTGATTATGTGCATGAAAATGCATCCACTATTCAAAAGTAAAACTTTGATCGAAATTCTAAAATAAATTTATGAATTTTCTTGCTACTTTAAATTATTTTTATTAAAATTTAAAAATATATACACGTATAAAAATAAAACTGGAACCTTAGGTACTAGAAATGGACTCGGAACCATTTCAATCCGGTTCGATTCTAATCCCAAAAACCTAATTTTAACCATCAATGCAAGATAAATATTAGCAACTCGAATGTTAATAGTAGCCATGGAGCAAGCTTTCAAAACAGAGCAACGAAATCAAAAGATAATCGATGAAGATAATAAAAACTTATTTTATCTATCAATCGAATGAACGGTAACGACATTCAATAATGTTAATTTTAAAATAAATTTTATTATTCATTTTAATGTTATTATGTGCATGAAAATGCATCCACTTTTGTAAAGTAAAACTTTGATCAAAATTTTAAAATAAATTTATGAATTTTCTTACTACTTTAAATTATTTTTATTAAAATTTTAAAATATATATGTATAAAAATAGAACTGGAACCTTAGGTTCTAGAAATGGACTCGGAACCATTTCAATCCGGTTCGATTCTAATCCCAAAAACCTAACAATGTCACGCATATTTTTAAATAGATCTTGTCAGACCAACACAAAAGAACATAATGAACAAGGCGGTTTCTTTCTTGTGAACAGAAATCAGAATCGAACTCCAAATCGAAATCAAAATAAAAACTATCAATTCTGAATCCAAAACTGCTTGGATTTGATTCAAATTTAGGTTTGAAGAATTAGAACCGAAACCATTCATTCTGAACTGGAACTGACTCCCAAGTGAACCTCGGGAGACGGACACAAAGGAACGAGAGGGTTCTTGTGAAGAGGGAAACGAGTCCACGAGGTGGCATCTGTCTATTGGCCATTCTTTGCGAAACCGGGTGCGGCCCCCACAAGCTTATCTGTAGGGACCCACCATGAACATTAGGTCCCACCATCACACAGTCAAGATTTTAAATTGGTTTCGAAACCATATAGTAAGTAACACATGTATCTACAACAATGCTTATGTTCGAGCTTCTTTGTCAATGGCCAACTTATTACCAAGGGATCCAAACTCGACCAGAATATCTAGTTTTTCATTTAAACATATCCTAAATCTCATTAAAAGATTCACTAATCCAATTCAAACAGTTCAACGAGGTATTAGAATAATATATCCAAGTGGCAAGGATATATTCATTATCTATAAGTTTCATGTAAAAAAAAAAAAATCCTAATTAATTTTTATCCTTCTATATCTAGAAATTACTAGAGATGCATTCATTATGATTGGATAAATATGTTTTTTTTTATGATTACGTGAAATTATTATTTTACCACTACCTTAATCGCTATGATCGTTGTCTCCTTCTTCTTGCGTCGCCTTTGCTGTTATCCCTTACGCACAAGAGGCCAATGGAGAGGAGAGGGGTGGTTAGCTTAGTCTCATGCACAAAGACGTAGATGACCAATGAAGGGAAGAGAGGAGACCAATAAAACTAGCCCTCATGTGCGTAAAGGAGGGTGACCGATGAGTTTAGCCCATGCATAAAGGAACAATTAATCGGGAGAAAACAATAGTTGATGGGGATAGAATGATCATTTTGAAAGAAAAAAAAATATTATCTAAGAATTTTTTTTAAGTTTGTGGACTCTAAAAAAAAATCTAAGTTTTTTTTCTTTCAAAAATTCACCCTTTTTTTTTTTTCTTCAAAGAAAGATAAAGTACTGTTACTTAAAAAAAATGAGGACAATCAATATCTCTAGTACATGACCTAAGTCTCCCTAAAATGACAATGTGACCATTTTTATTGTTGGACCTTAGATCAAACCAAAGGCAATAAGGAACCGACACTATTAGGGGTCATTACAAGAGGTACCTTTGGCACATATTGTTGGACCTTCATCAGAGGATGTTTTCATTCCGATTTCCCCCTCTCTTCCTTCTTAGATTGGAGCTATGCATCAAGGATCTATTTGCTTCTTATGATTAGGTAGCATAAACCATCATTTTAGTTTTTGTAGAGAGGCTTGGCCATATGCTGGAGACATACATTGCATTTTTTGCAAAGTAATATATTTTTATTTTTATTTGTAAAAAAAAAGGTCATTGAAACAAATGCATGATTGATTATGAAAATCTTCAAAACGAGATCTTTCAGCCTTGAAAATGACTTAATATCATTAGAGATGCTATGTCATTGTTGCAAAAATTCACCGAATATAATTTAGTGTATTTATTTAAAGAGAGTAACTAGCATGCAAACTAATTGATTAGTTTTATAAGAAATAATAGATATGATTTTTCTCATAAAGAACAATGGGTCATAGCGTCATGGATAGCCGTATGGAAGATGTTTGATGTAATATTTGTGAATATTATGATTTTAAATTTTATTTATGACTTAGGTAGCGTATAAAGAGATTGTAATAGGTTTGACAATCCTATTTTAGATGAGTTTTGTAGTTCGTAAATATAACATACGTGCAATCACTATGTACAAGCAAAAATTTCCAAAAGTAAAACCTCCAATAAGTCATTTTTTATGCAACCATATCAAGTTCATAAAATTATTTTGCATTACTTATCGATTACTTGTTAAAATATCTACTTGTAGGATTTCAAGTTTAATACTTCTACTAACTTATCTTTTCTTTTGCATGATCTCAGGAGACCTTGGAAGCTTACAGGAAGGCCAATTCTTTGTAAATAAATACACAAGAGTATTATATGACTTATATCAAATCAACTAAGTCTATAAAAATAATGCTTGACTTCTCTTCTACACTTTGAGTAGGTGATGGATTTTTTTATATCTTTAAAGTAATAACTTTCCTTTTTTTTTTGAAAAAAAAAATCCTACTTAGTCAAAACAATAAATAACATAAAAATATTTTAAAACTCATTATGATTATAAGAATTTAAAATATTTAATACTTTAGTTATTTCTAAACTTAATATTTAAATATAGTCTATATTTAAATATTTGAATGGGTAAATTCTAAAAAAAAATCCCTAACTTTGGGTTTTTCCCATAGAATATACCATGTTCAAAAAAATTTCATAGAATGCCCGTGGCTATATGAAAAGATTATTTTGTCTTTATAACATTGAAAAAATTTTGTTTGTAGCTCTAGCTCTAGCCACACCTTCACTCGCGCTTGGTTGATTGACCCATTGGCCCTCACCATGGTGGTCCTTGCACGAGGTAGGAGGGAACATGAGGACCATGATCGCCTCAATGGACCTTGCTGACATTCTCTCTCCTTATTGGATCCTTCAGTGTCTTCTCCCTTCCCATTGGATTCATCATCACCTTCTTCCTCTTCGAACTCCTCTCCCTCCTCTCTCATCGATGATCGTCGACGCAGGGGCCGCACAAGGGTCTACAGTCGACCCCTCATTCCTCACGCGAGGGTTGACGGTTGATGATGGTGAATGCTAACAAGTGAGGCTGTCAAGCGTAGAATAGAGGCATGACCAAGCGGAGGGCGATGATCAACAAGGGCAAAATGGTTATTAAAAAAATAAAAAGAATGTTCTCAAGAAAAATTTCAAACTTGGGATGGTTTGTGGGAGAAACCCAAAGTTACAAATTTTTTTCGAGAATTCATACTATTTAAAATTTTAAGAACATGTCTTCGAAATATTACAAAGAATTACAGTGAAAATCGAGGCTGACAGTTGCCAACCATCCAGGAGGAAAAGGAAAAAGGAAATAGAAAATAGAAAATATCGATACAAAAAATATATTCCCAAGTTGAGCACACGCGAGTTTGAATGAAATTTTCTCTTGAATGAATCCATCTCAAATGTCTATAAGAAAAGAAAATAACGAGAGTGGTTTCAAAGGTCGGCCATGAGACAGGCAAAGGGAATCTTGAATTCTTCCTCCGTTGGGTTACTATTAGACGACCATCCATAGAAAACACACAATGTATGTTGATGATGGCAAACGGAATGATTGAGATGACAAGAATAGTTTTTTAGTTGCTTTCTGCCACAATGTTGTTGATGTGCATACGAGTAAGACGTGATCTCAACATCTCTCCTCCATGGATTGGATTGGAAGGAGACTGTCGACGACGACTAATTCTCGAGCTTCTTTTTATAAGTTGTATTAGATCAAGTCAGGGCATCCAATGGATTTGAACAAACCCTAAAAACCTATCAGGTCATTTTGTATTCAACATCATGCAGAAGTCAACAGCCAAAGACGCCCAAAAAAATTGGCTGCGTCTTAGTTATTCACATCATCCATCCACCTTCCGGCGAATGAAGTGTGCTGATGCAAGACTTGGGCATTCCAATGCCTATATATATATATGTGCATGTAAGCTTCATTCCTTTGTCATCGACTCCGCAAGGGAAAACCATTCACCTTCAAGCTTGCTGAAACATGGTGAGAGACACTCCTCTCGAGTCATGCGTTGTGTGGCTAATGATCGGATCCATGTTTCTTGTAGGCCGGGACGTATCGTTTGGGGCCCTGTGGAGGCAACGGAGGCGGTCAGAGAGACATGGACATCAGCGCTGGCAACCACATCTCGAAGGTGCAGCTTCGTCATGGACATGCAATTGATGCGATCAAAATCATGTACCGGCGCAACGGCGCAGACGTGTGGACCGGCCAGTGGGGCGGAGGAGGAGGGCAGTTCTCCGAGGTAAAGATGCGATACCCACCCATGGTTGCAGACTGCTGCTACTTTTACTTCTACTTAACTCATCTGATCGTTATATGGCCGGCTTGTGCAGTTCAATCTGGATGATGATGAAACCTTGAGATCCATCAGAGGTAACTACGGCGAGTTCTATGGCGTCTCCATCGTGAGGTCGCTGACCTTCGTCAGCAACAAGCGCACGTACGGCCCGTACGGCCGCGAAGAGGGAGTCGCGTTCGCCTTGGAGGCACCTGACAAAAGGATCGTTGGCTTCACCGCTCGCTCGGGCTTATACCTCGATGCACTCGGCATCTACGTGGCTTAGCCTCCCTCCGTTAATCTGAATCCAATCGCCGTTAATGAAGTCCGTAAAATAAGAACAAAGAAGCTATATATCATATCGTCGTCAGTAATAAAGTATGGTGGTTGGTGTTCTAAGAAGACAAAGCGACGGCCTGTGTGTGTGTGTGCGTGTGTTCTAAGTAAGAAACTATATGGTTTCGGAATATGTGAGTGCAAGCTTCTTGAATTTTGGATTTTACTAAGAGTGTTGTTGTTATACATACATACGTACTTCAACCATGAATGATTGAGATGTGTTGCTAAGAGTGTCGTTGTTATAGATAAATACAGTTTCTTTGTTTGATTCACCATAATATTTTTTTTGTGAGACTTATTGTGGTCGATTTTCATGTGACATGGTATTATCATATGTTTGATATGATCAAATTTGATTATCAACTTGTCTTAGTGAAATTGACTGGATTTAGTTTATTTATTTATTAATACTATCGCATCTGGAATAGGAAAATTTGTTACGTTTATGGAACTTTGACGTAAAATGATTGTATCTTTCTTTCGACTTCATCCAAAAGTTTGTACCAAGTGTTTTTCGATAGAAAAACGTCAAATTAAAATTCACATGTAACAAAACCTCATAGATATTTATTTACTAAGTTACAAATCAAAACATATATAAAAAAAGGACTATGTAGTCTTCGATTTAATGAGGTTTAATATTTTTAGGTTTACTATCCAAGATTAAATTTTGAGTGAATTTCTAAAAAAAAATATTAGTTTTGAGAAAGTTTTATAGAAAGTTATTTTTTATAAATGATAGATTTACCCTTTGTGCTTCAACCCTATGCTGCACCTTCGTCATTTGCCTTTTATGTTATGAGCAAAGATAATAAAAATGAGATGCTAAGGAATAAGTTTTATGAGACCAACGATAAAAGTGATGTAGGGAGACGAGAACGACGATGAAATATGAAAGTAGATGTAAAATAATCTTTTTATACAAGAAATGGTACAGAATATTTTGGAAATAGAGATGCTTTATAAATTTTTTTCAAAACTCAAGATTTTTTTAAAATATTTGATCTTAAATTTTTAGGTACCTAAAATAGAATAATAATAATAATAATAATTTATTGATATTGGAAATAGAGATGCTTTACAAGTTTTTTTTAAAGGTATTGATAAGTTATATAATAATAATAATAATAATAATAATAATAATAATAATAATAATTATTATTATTATTATTTTGCAGTCCGACCCAACCAAGCCTGCTCAGCCAGGAGGCCTAATTAAATGCCGTGTATATTATCGGATGACGTGGCGTTCTCTAATCTGACACGTGGGACAACACGCCACCCTCGAAATATAATGGTTCCGTTCAGTCAATACGGGGATGTGGCAGCAACATACAAAGAAAAGGGAAAGAAAGAGAGAGAAAGAAACAGATTGGGTTATCAAAGCACAATGGGTACTGAACCTGAGCAGTAAACCAAGGAGGAATCGGATGAGGAGTAGAGGAGTGATGTGGTTGAGCGGCAAAGAAGAGGATGGTTTCAACCGAAAGGTGGCAGCAATGCAGGAGAAACACCAGCAACAGCAAAAAACAAATGTTAAAAGAATGCTGGGTACTGCTAGGCCTGGTGCCATAAGGTTATCAAGCAGTTAGCTCGGTTTTGAACCGAAATGGAAAAAATTGTCTGATTTACCTACCATTCGACCATCAAACCTGTGAAAATTGATCCATGCCAACAGGTACGATTAAGACTTTACTACATGCTGACCAGCACAACATTGTCCCCTATGAAATCAATATGCCACAACAAATGCTCAAAAAGAAAGCCTTTCTCATCAATTTCACCCAAATTGCTCTAGTGACTCCGGCAGGATATTCCCTTCTTGTCCCATGACCCACCACAACTCAAATCCAACCAACTACCACTGACTAGTTCTCAAGTCTCAACTCCCCCTCCATCGCCTGGTAGCAAAACACCTCTGATCGACAAAGGTACCAACTCTCTTCGAGCCAGCTTGACAAAGCATAGTTTGACATACCAGATCAATATTAGTATCACTTTTGGTAATTTCTCTGTCTTATTATCAAAAATCAGTAGAAATTGGCCGCCTTTCTCCAATTCTAGCACATACTCAAAAGAAAGAAAGACGGGGAAGGTAAGACTAGAAATAGAAGAAACCAGAGAAGAAAAGACAAAGGAAACACGAAATAGAGATGTTGTTACCATCATATTTACGAAACAGAGGACACAGTATTCTCAAGAAAACAGTGGTATCATCACAAACAAGGAAGATGTCAAGGTTTTCAAGGCTAATCAAGAATCTCATGGATGTTATCTTCAAATAAATTTCTTCTTTATTTGTATTTGGATCAATGATACTTCACTTCCGAGGTGATTATAGAAGAAATAAGCTCACAATGGGATCCATCGTTATCTTCAAAGCTACAGCTGAATAAGCTTTGAATCTTTTCATCATATCATAGTAACTTACTAATAACATTTCTGTATAATGTAATAAATATTTTTCTAATAGATTATACTTGTTAACCCCATTGATAGATGTAGAAAGATCGTTGCATCAGCACCCATACCAAAGTGTTGAAGTCAAGAGGAAACATATATACCTTCAAGTGGACTTACATTGACAAGGCCACTCTGAACCTCATAGAAAAAGTAATCTTCAAGCATATTAATCGTGACACTAATTACCCGTCTTCTTAGCTCTCTTGGATTTCCTTATTGTTAACTTCTCATCAACCTAGACGAAGTGACAGGTTAATTGGCTTAGCCATTTAAGAGCATATTTTCCTGGGTGTTTCTGGTCCCAAGTTGTGTAATCGTAGGTCAGAAGCTTATCCCAAGTTCTTGGATATGCTTAAGCAGTCAGCTCGTCTTTTCATTGTCATCAAAATTTTGTCAAATTCCCAACCTGGGTATGACATGCCTGCATTTTTCCCACGATTCCATAAAACAATGTTAAGGTTTCAAAAGCCAAGTAGAAAGAAGCAGGACCTATCGTAGGGCAGTAACAAAAGAGTCATTTCTACATGCATTTGGATCCTTCATCTATAACTCCCAAGCCCGATCGTCCGTCCAATAACTAGTATTACAATTTTCTCCACACACAAATTCCATGGTTTGCTTTCAATGTGGGGTTCAATAAGTTCAGTGATCGGTGGACATAATAGAGCGACACCAAATCTAGAAATAAAACAAACTAAAAGTCAAGAACATTCCGATATCTTGCTATCAAACCATCCTACACACCGAAATCAGCAACGCCAAACCCAAAAGTCAAGAAAAATACGCATTCGGTAACTAAAGGCTAGAAGAGAACTCGAGCAAATCGACTGGTAACCCAACAAGAGATGACGAAGACAGCGAAAAAGAACAAAGAGCAAGAATTAGTGGTCACACAATTTCCGGAAAGTGGAGAGAGGGGGCTCCTTTACTGTCCCGCTCGGGTCGTACCTTCGTAAGGGGCCGGCGGGCGAGGGAAATCCGGCGCTAGATTGGTGGACGACGCCGACGGCTGCCGTGAAGGAGGAGGCGGTGCGCGGGAAAACTCGGGGTTGTGCTGCTGCTCGCCATACATCATCTTCGTCCGGATTCCACACCCTAACCCTAATCCCGATCGAATCGAAGGTCCACCGGGTTTAGGGTTTGGAAAAACGAAGCGACAATATAGTTGGGTGGCGCTCCTAACGGGAGCCAATGAGTGGGACTCGAGAGTTTTGGGCACCCCCTTGCTAATTGACTGAACGGAACCATTATATTTCGAGGGTGGCGTGTTGTCCCACGTGTCAGATTAGAGAACGCCACGTCATCCGATAATATACACGGCATTTAATTAGGCCTCCTGGCTGAGCAGGCTTGGTTGGGTCGGACTGCAAAATAATAATAATAATAATTATTATTATTATTATTTTGCAGTCCGACCCAACCAAGCCTGCTCAGCCAGGAGGCCTAATTAAATGCCGTGTATATTATCGGATGACGTGGCGTTCTCTAATCTGACACGTGGGACAACACGCCACCCTCGAAATATAATGGTTCCGTTCAGTCAATTAGCAAGGGGGTGCCCAAAACTCTCGAGTCCCACTCATTGGCTCCCGTTAGGAGCGCCACCCAACTATATTGTCGCTTCGTTTTTCCAAACCCTAAACCCGGTGGACCTTCGATTCGATCGGGATTAGGGTTAGGGTGTGGAATCCGGACGAAGATGATGTATGGCGAGCAGCAGCACAACCCCGAGTTTTCCCGCGCACCGCCTCCTCCTTCACGGCAGCCGTCGGCGTCGTCCACCAATCTAGCGCCGGATTTCCCTCGCCCGCCGGCCCCTTACGAAGGTACGACCCGAGCGGGACAGTAAAGGAGCCCCCTCTCTCCACTTTCCGGAAATTGTGTGACCACTAATTCTTGCTCTTTGTTCTTTTTCGCTGTCTTCGTCATCTCTTGTTGGGTTACCAGTCGATTTGCTCGAGTTCTCTTCTAGCCTTTAGTTACCGAATGCGTATTTTTCTTGACTTTTGGGTTTGGCGTTGCTGATTTCGGTGTGTAGGATGGTTTGATAGCAAGATATCGGAATGTTCTTGACTTTTAGTTTGTTTTATTTCTAGATTTGGTGTCGCTCTATTATGTCCACCGATCACTGAACTTATTGAACCCCACATTGAAAGCAAACCATGGAATTTGTGTGTGGAGAAAATTGTAATACTAGTTATTGGACGGACGATCGGGCTTGGGAGTTATAGATGAAGGATCCAAATGCATGTTGAAATGACTCTTTTGTTACTGCCCTACGATAGGTCCTGCTTCTTTCTACTTGGCTTTTGAAACCTTAACATTGTTTTATGGAATCGTGGGAAAAATGCAGGCATGTCATACCCAGGTTGGGAATTTGACAAAATTTTGATGACAATGAAAAGACGAGCTGACTGCTTAAGCATATCCAAGAACTTGGGATAAGCTTCTGACCTACGATTACACAACTTGGGACCAGAAACACCCAGGAAAATATGCTCTTAAATGGCTAAGCCAATTAACCTGTCACTTCGTCTAGGTTGATGAGAAGTTTACAATAAGGAAATCCAAGAGAGCTAAGAAGACGGGTAATTAGTGTCACGATTAATATGCTTGAAGATTACTTTTTCTATGAGGTTCAGAGTGGCCTTGTCAATGTAAGTCCACCTGAAGGTATATATGTTTCCTCTTGAGTTCAACACTTTGGTATGGGTGCTGTTGCAACGATCTTTCTACGTCTATCAATGGGGTTAACAAGTACAATCTATTAGAAAAATATTTATTACATTATACAGAAATGTTATTAGTAAGTAAATATGATATAATGAAAAGATTCAAAGCTTATTCAGCTGTAGCTTTGAAGATAACGATGGATCCCATTGTGAGCTTATTTCTTCTATAATCACCTCGGAAGTGAAGTGTCATTGATCCAAATTTAAATAAAGAAGAAATTTATTTGAAGATAACATCCATGAGATTCTTGATTGGCCTTGAAAACCTTGACATCTTCCTTGTTTGTGATGATACCACTGTTTTCTTGAGAATACTCTGTCCTCTGTTTCGTAAATATGATGGTAACAACATCTCTATTTCGTGTTTCCTTTGTCTTTTCTTCTCTGGTTTCTTCTATTTCTAGTCTTACCTTCCCCGTCTTTCTTTCTTTTGAGTATGTGCTAGAATTGGAGAAAGCCGGCCAATTTCTACTGATTTTTGATAATAAGACAGAGAAATTACCAAAAGTGATACTAATATAGATCTGGTATGTCAAACTATGCTTTGTCAAGCTGGCTCGAAGAGAGTTGGTACCTTTGTCGATCAGAGGTGTTTTGCTACCAGGCGATGGAGGGGGAGTTGAGACTTGAGAACTAGTTAGTGGTAGTTGGTTGGATTTGAGTTGTGGTGGGTCATGGGACAAGAAGGGAATATCCTGCCAGAGTCACTAGAGCAATTTGGGTGAAATTGATGAGAAAGGCTTTCTTTTTGAGCATTTGTTGTGGCATATTGATTTCATCGGGGACAATGTTGTGCTGATCAGCATGTAGTAAAGTCTTAATCGTACCTGTTGGCATGGATCAATTTTCACAGGTTTGATGGTCGAATGGTAGGTAAATCAGACAATTTTTTCCATTTCGGTTCAAAACCGAGCTAACTGCTTGATAACCTTATGGCACCAGACCTAGCAGTACCCAGCATTCTTTTAACATTTGTTTTTTGCTGTTGCTGGTGTTTCTCCTGCATTGCTGCCACCTTTCGGTTGACACCATCCTCTTCTTTGCCGCTCAACCACATCACCCCTCTACTCCTCATCCGATTCCTCCTTGGTTTACTGCTCAGGTTCAGTACCCATTGTGCTTTGATAACCCAATCTGTTTCTTTCTCTCTCTTTCTTTCCCTTTTCTTTGTATGTTGCTGCCACATCCCCGTTCTTGCTGCTGCTGCTTATCCACATCGCCACCTTTTTTTTCTCCCTCTACCCCTTGCACTTTTCTCTCTTTCTTTTTTCCTTTCTGCTTGCAGTGGTCTCGCTCGCCACCTTTTTTTTCTCCCTCTACCCCTTGCTCTTTTCTCTCTCTCTTTTTTCCTTTCTGCTTACAGTGGTTTCGCTAGTTCTGACCATCATTGATTCATACCTTGCACTTGGTGCATTGTATCATATTGGTACTGTCCTGACCTTGCTGTTTACCAGAATTGGCCCCAGACCAAAATTTTAAGTTTTGCCTGTCAGTCCTATCTGTTTCAACCAAGACATTATCACATCACCTATTTTAGGGATTCTCAGTACACTGGTAGTTATTGAGTGGCACACTTGGTTCACTTTAACTCCGTGGTGTTTACGGATCTTTACTGAAGTTCTACTATCTTTTGGTGTTTACTATCTACTTCATGAAATTTTTTGAAGGTTCAGGGTTAGTTTTAAGTTAGAAGTTAGGTCTTAGTTGATTTAGTATTTGAGTCACAATGTCATATATGATCTGAGCTTATTCTAAAATTGCAGCATATGGAGATAGTTTTGCTGCTAGAAGAATGCGAAAGGTTGTCCAACGGCGTGCTGTGGATTATACAAGCACAGTTGTTCGATATATGCAGGTTACTTTCATTGTATATCTGAAATGTGATAAATTGCAAATTCCATTGTTGATTATGTGTCTGTTTATTGGCTTTCATTATATCATATTTTTTATGGGTCTTGTACCACATTGAAGGAACTAGTACATTACTAGAAAAGATATAAAATTTGTTGATATTGCATCTTTTTCATGTTTTGTTATTATATGATGGTGGTATTTCTTGGTAGGTCTACTCCTTTTTTGTCATAGTTTATATTGTTATGCTTGGTAGGAATTAGCTTTTATTTTTCAGCAAATTAATTTTATTCTGCAAATTGAAATGTATTGTTGAGAGAGTTGTTTAAGCATTCTCATGCATGTGCTTCACTGTTTTTACATTACAGCATGTTGTTAAATTATTTACAGCTTAGAAAGATGAAAGAGCCTTCAAATCTAGGATTGTTCACTGTTGAAGTATCTAGACTTATTCTTTGTTTCTTTCCTCTTTTCTAGACTTTGTAAGATGCTTTGAACTAAAATTAATGAACCTTCAAAGAATATAAAAATCGAAAGGTAGTCATTTGACCACTAGGTCTAGATTCCTACCTGGTTTTGCAATTCTCAGATATGGTATCACAGTTTGTGAAATAACAAACTGTACTGGTGCAAGTTGCCAGGCTTGTGCATTGAGTGTATCTTCTGGGTGGTCTTTTCTTGTGGAATTCTAGTGGTCAGAGGCCTTTTTTTGCTAATATATCATCATTTGCAGGTTCGTATGTGGCAGCGAGATGTTGGGGACAGAACTGCACTGCAACCTACTCCAGCTGCAGTCTTGGATGTTAGTAATTTGATTTTTCCAATAATTTGGAACTTTCGTTGTATTGGTAATTGAATTACAATCGAGTTTGTAGTAGAACTAATTTGGTTAGTTTCTTCGTGATTTTATCTTTTTTTTTTTGCTTAATCATTATGCTTTTTCGCTTTTATTCATAGGACATGATACATTTCTCTTGTTTAACTGCATGCTGCTTGAGCTTGATTTGTTCAATCTTCAAATAACTTCATGGTCTGGGTTTAATGTATGACCAATCTTGGTGGGAAAGTACTCGTTCCTTAAAAAGGGGAAACCAGAAGCTTCTTTGAAATAAAATAGAAGTCATTGGGTGGAATCAGTCCTCGAACCGCATGATGTGCGGACACAAACAGGTGGAATGATACAAATGTTGGCAGAACCAATTCAGTAGTTCACTAAAAAAATTAGACAAAATTGTAGGAATTGTAAATTCATCCAACATGGAATTGTCATGTTAGTCTATCTGAAAAGTCCTGCATATAGTTGAATTACTGATGTTGTTTATTTGTGCAGATCTTACCAACAGCTGCATATGCAGATAACCCATCCATAAGTGTTGCTGCCAAATTTGTTCATGCTTCAACAAACAAAAATAGGTGTTCCATTAATAGGGTCTTGGTAAGTTGCAAGAATTTCAAGTCATTTTATCCTTTTTGGCTAGCAATTAAAATAAGTTTTGGTTAGTCTTTTGCAGTTTTGTTGTCTCACCTTCAACCTATATGCTGATTATTTGTGTTTAGTTGCCAATGTATCTTTTTTGCTGTATCATCTTCTACTTTTATGCTGATTATGTGTTTTACGTGGTCAATGCAGCTTTTTTTGTTGTTTCACCGTCTACTTTGATGCTGATTATTTGTGTTGAGTTCTCGATGTATGTCTTTAGTTCTTATCTTTTAGATCTTTCATGCCACAAAACATATTCAACTACTGCATGCCATTCATTTTATATATATCTTCTTTACTTTTCTTAAAAACTTGTCATAATTGTTTACAGCAAGAATGCTCTTGTTGCCTGGTTATGTTCCATCAAGTCGTTAAACATTGGTGCTCAAGACTGACATGCTGGTCTTTTTGAAAAAAAAAACCATTGCACTTAATATTAGATTAGGTTTCCCTGCAAGCAAATGACATTTTGAACTTTAATCTATTAAGACTTGAACACCCTAGTTGCCTGGTTATGTTCCATCAAGTGGTTAAACCATTGATGCTCGAGAACAGCATACTGGTCTCTCTGAAAATATGTTGCATTTTGGATTAGGTTTCCCTGAAAGCAATGACATTTTTGAACTTGAATCTATCAAGACAAGTCTTGACTTCAGGATTTTAGGTTTGCGTTAGATTGAGGCTAGTATGATGATAGAGTAGCTGCTGTGTTTGGACACATTATTTTACCTTGACTGCAGGGAGTAACTGTTTATTTTTAATTTCCAGTATTTGCTTAGACTATTTCTTCTCGCACAGCTTTAAAGGCAGGGCAGGAGGTCATTATCAAATAAACAATACTATATAATTGTGCTGAATATATTTTCAGAATGGACCATCAACCACTGGACTACTATTTCTTCATGCCTTCTGTCAAAAGTTCAGTAATTTGTAATGGGAAGCCTTTGTTCCATTAATGTGATACAGAACCTGAATATCTATGGAAATTGGACTCACAGTTTGCTATTGCATCAGATAGAAGTTCGATGGTAGATGAGCCAGGATTCTGTGATGGACTTGTATTCAGTTTCAGGATTTCTGGCTTGAACAAAGAGAGTGAAAATCTAAAAACATTTGAATGGTTGTGGAGTCTGGCCTGCTGCTGACTTTCTGTTATTTATTAATTTATGTTTCCTGCTTTTGACTCTATGCCTTTGTACTGAATGGTGTGTTTCTCTTTGTATTTTCTCATTCACAAGATGTCTTATTTTTACAAGTACTTGGTTCATAAAGTAGATATTCAATGAATATCTGTTTTTCTTAATTGATTTTTGTGCTTTTTATTCTTTTTGGGATGAAGTGGACCCCTACTGGGCGTCGTCTCATCACGGGATCACAGAGTGGTGAATTTACTCTATGGAATGGACAATCTTTCAATTTTGAAATGATTCTTCAGGTATTTACTATGTCTAGCTTTTATGATTCACAAATAAACTCGACTAGTTCCTAATTCCTTTTTTTTTACTGTAGGCTCATGATAATGCAATCAGGTCAATGATTTGGAGTCACAACGACAATTGGATGGTTACTGGGGATGATGGTGGTGCAATCAAGTAATGGCTTTGTCATATTATATATTCTTTGTTATTGTTTGATTGACACCTACTTTTTTTCCGTATATTTATACCTTAGAAAACATTTGCCTTCGAAAATGTTACTCAGGTACTGGCAGAGTAACATGAACAATGTTAAGGCAAACAAAACTGCTCACAAAGAATCGGTCCGGGACTTGAGGTTGTATTTTACTTTTTTTTTTTTTGTTTGTATGGATATTTTAATTTATTTGGTTTACTTTTTGTTGAACAGTTTTTGTAGAACAGATTTGAAATTCTGTTCTTGCTCAGACGATACTACTGTTAAGGTCTGGGACTTTGCTAGGTGCCAGGAAGAGAGATCTTTAACTGGTAATGTGTCTAATCTATTACCAGCTTTAGTTTATTTTTTTGTTTCTTGCCAATTTATTTTACTTGTTGATCCTCATGTCTGTTTTCCATGTCTTTTATTCCCACCTACTAGAGGCTGAAAAAATCGAATCTCTCGAGATAGAGATGATAGCACACCGAAGTATTGATCTTAGCATAGCTTGCCTATACGGTGTGGGCTTTGGTGCTAGTTAAGGTCTTGAGTACCCAGTTAAGTAGGATGTGTTTCTTAGTGTCCTTGAACAACGCACTTTGCACAAGTTGGTATTGATCATTCTTGTGGTTATGAAATTTCAATGTACTGGACCCATACGGTTCAATGGTGGGACTAGTATGGGTTTGGTTCATAGCCATGTGCCAACATCCGATTCGCTAGCATGTGCCAGGGTACCGTTTTGCTGGGAAAAAGAAGGGGGGGAAGGTGGGGAGAAGGAAGAAGAAAGAAGTAGGAGGAGAAAGAATAGGCAGTGGATGAGGAGGAAGAGGAGTACTGCAAATGAGGGTGTGTTGGGTTAGGTCTGCAGGCGATGGAGGGACTCCCAGGTGGATGTGCGACAACAGGTGGGCGGCAAGCGACGACGCAAAGGGGATGCAACTCACAAGGAGTCGCAAACATGACCATCTGTAATGGGTTGGTCCTGGTCTCGGCTCACACTACTTATTGGTCCAAGTGAATTTGAATTCCCTAGGACCAGGTTTGCTTTTACTTAGAATTCACTCATTCTTTCATTTTGGCTTCATTTTACTTTTTGTTAAGAAAGGATGGCCCAGTGCATGAGGTTCCTGCTGACGTTGGTTTAGGGAGGGCTAATGTATGCATGCTTACCCTTCCAACCAAACATTTCTTTGTTTACTAGATGTATTTTTCATTTGTTTTATGATGATATTTTTTTTAATGTTTGCTACTTCAATTGGTAAGTGATTTGTGTTATATAATCTCAATCTTGTGTTTAATGGAGTAGGACAATTATGAACCTAAGTACCAAAATTTACCTACTGGTCCAATCTCATACCATTTTGTGGTATCCTGAACATACTAGCATCTACCACCACTCATAGTATATGTATATTTTGAATGTTTTTCTTCAGAGTAATATGGATGTATACCATATAATATCAGGAGTACTCATCTACTGGATGGTATTTTCTGGAGTGGTATTTAAGTATTTGGCACATGATATAATTTGTGCTCACTTTAAATAACCTTAGATTTCTTTGTTTGTGCTTTGAACTCAGGCAGGCCATGGTTGGGATGTCAAAAGTGTTGACTGGCACCCAACAAAATCCTTACTTGTGTCAGGTTTGTGACCTAGTAGTTTATGCTCTTTTTATCGGCCCGATTTTCGTAAAAAAATGTGTTATTTTTCATCTTGTTTTGGCAGGGGGTAAAGACAATCTTATCAAACTGTGGGATGCAAAAACAGGGAAAGAGCTCTGTTCATTGTAAGTACAGTTTAACTCTGTTGTGTTCACATATGTCATAACTTTATGGTTAATTAATGAGTCTTATCTGCAGCCATGGTCATAAAAATACTGTACTTTGTGTTAAGTGGAACCAGAATGGTAACTGGGTGCTGAGTGCTTCTAAGGATCAGATAATCAAGGTCGGCAACTTGTCTTTTCTGGACTTGCTTTGAACTTATCTTTTTACTAACTTGTTGCAATTTATTCTAGTATTCTGTGCTGTTACTTTTTCTGCTTTTATGCAAAAACATAATTCTGTTTGTTTTCCTTGTATGTTTAACCCAATTTGATTCATGAATTTATTTAAGTTTGTTAAAATAATTATTATCTTGAAGAAAAATGAGATAATCTGGAAGCACAATGAAGGCACATTTAAGTCGATGTTTCATATATGAATATTTCGAATTTTGCAACAAAGCCCAGGTGTTACATCAAGCTGTAGTTGATTATGTTAGAAGCATCTAATTAGGTTGAATTATTTACTCTCATATATTTTTGGGTAAAATTTCATACTTACTTTAGGTTTGCTACGTTAGCAAGTTTTCAGAGTCATGTTCTGAACCATATTAGCATTAAAGATAGTCATACTGTTTAAGAGAGCTTGGCTATTAGGATTTGTGCTAGAAAGCTTTAGGTCTCTTTAGGTAGGCTTTTAGTTGATTACAAGGTTTTGAAAGGAAAAAAAAATCCTTCACCAGCTTCAGAGTAATATGGATGTATACCATATAATATCAGGAGTACTCATCTACTGGATGGTATTTTCTGGAGTGGTATTTAAGTATTTGGCACATGATATAATTTGTGCTCACTTTAAATAACCTTAGATTTCTTTGTTTGTGCTTTGAACTCAGGCAGGCCATGGTTGGGATGTCAAAAGTGTTGACTGGCACCCAACAAAATCCTTACTTGTGTCAGGTTTGTGACCTAGTAGTTTATGCTCTTTTTATCGGCCCGATTTTCGTAAAAAAATGTGTTATTTTTCATCTTGTTTTGGCAGGGGGTAAAGACAATCTTATCAAACTGTGGGATGCAAAAACAGGGAAAGAGCTCTGTTCATTGTAAGTACAGTTTAACTCTGTTGTGTTCACATATGTCATAACTTTATGGTTAATTAATGAGTCTTATCTGCAGCCATGGTCATAAAAATACTGTACTTTGTGTTAAGTGGAACCAGAATGGTAACTGGGTGCTGAGTGCTTCTAAGGATCAGATAATCAAGGTCGGCAACTTGTCTTTTCTGGACTTGCTTTGAACTTATCTTTTTACTAACTTGTTGCAATTTATTCTAGTATTCTGTGCTGTTACTTTTTCTGCTTTTATGCAAAAACATAATTCTGTTTGTTTTTCTTGTATGTTTAACCCAATTTGATTCATGAATTTATTTAAGTTTGTTTGATTAGCTTCGTATCTTGTCCAGTTTGTTTGTATTCCCATGTGGAGTTTCCAACAGTTATTCTTTTGGCTTCTTGTTTTTTTTAGTCGAATTCGGGATGCATTATCCAATTTAATTGTTTGTTCACATATTGATGAACTGTATTTATGATCTATTAATTCTTTCACATGTCAGGTCACGTTGACTTGTTGAGAATTGCACTTATCTAATTTTAATTGTTTGTTCATATGTTAATAAATTTTGTTTATGATCTGTTAAATCTTTGGTATGTCGGGGAAATAGGACAGTGTACGGACTTGCATAAAAATAATTGGTCATTTGTAGATGAAATGTTCTTGTTCATTAATTCAGCTAACTCATATTTCTCATTGCTTAGATCTTTTAGTTTCATGGGACTTAAGTCAGTAAGAGAACTTGTCTATAAAAATTGGTGCTTTCTTAATGTAATATAACAGTTTCTCCAGGCCATTTATCATTGACTATCGTCTCACTTCTTCTAGTATGTTTTATACTTCCTCTCTTCCAAAATTTCTCCTTCCACATATTTCCACTCTGAGATATTAAACACATGTCCTGGATGGAATTCACCAACAAACACATTGTCCTGGATGAATTTCACCAACAAATACACACTTGGCCATGACATGTACAGAGGCCCTCAGTCTACAAGACTGACAAACAACACAATGAAGTCAATGCCAAAGTAATCTATTAGTATGTACTCAAAATCTGATTCCAAGTTCTAATACTGCAAAATTCATCGGGACCTATAGCTCATCAAATAAAATCACTGTATCTATCTGCTATATATCCACCGACTTTTTTAGCGAGAGGATAAGGGTTATGCCCTAAGGTCCAACGACATAAAGAAGCTAATAAAAAGAATTAAAAGAAGAGAATCCAATAAAGTTATATCTTAGTAAAACTGTGAGCAAGCTGCAAAACTGATGCTTCCAACATAATCACAAAATGTTAGCACAAAAGAAGACAAATCTACATCATTGCTTTCTTGACAAATATCATTAAGCAAAGACCTTATCACGCCACATGGCATGCATGTATCTCATGCTTTAAGGCTTCAATTCCAGCAACTGCCAGTCCATGTGAATAAATAAGTCTGTAATTTCCGGTCCAAAATCTAAAATTCAATGTTGCAGGTTAGGTACTACGAAGTGATATTGTTAGAAGCAGAATTGCATCATGAAACGCCAAGGACCTCTGGTTTAGATAAACCCAGTAGTAAGTTGTATATCATAAGATGCTTCCTTCAAACCTTAAGGAACTAAAAGCCTACCTAAAGAGACCTAAAGCTTTCTAGCACAAATCCTAATAGCCAAGCTCTCTTAAACAGTATGACTATCTTTAATGCTAATATGGTTCAGAACATGACTCTGAAAACTTGCTAACGTAGCAAACCTAAAGTAAGTATGAAATTTTACCCAAAAATATATGAGAGTAAATAATTCAACCTAATTAGATGCTTCTAACATAATCAACTACAGCTTGATGTAACACCTGGGCTTTGTTGCAAAATTCGAAATATTCATATATGAAACATCGACTTAAATGTGCCTTCATTGTGCTTCCAGATTATCTCATTTTTCTTCAAGATAATAATTATTTTATGTGGAAGATTTGTTGTTTGTTCCTGTAATTTGATCCAGTGATGATATGTAACCAATGCTCGTCATTCATAGATGTGGTAGCACAAAATGTGACTGTAACCTAATGGATAGAAGACTTGATATGCTCTCATAAGGCAACTGAAGAGCACTAGTTGCTTAATATAGTTATATCTGTTGATAGTGAGCAAATGTAGCTCAAAGTACCTTTATTGTTTAAGTTTTTGAAGTGTAATTTCAGCATATGAGCTTGGTACTAAGGAAGTTGAATTTCACATTGCATCATACTCAATTCACATGATATTTAGTTTTATTACTAATGATACTTATGCATATTAATTTCAGCTTTATGACATTAGATCCATGAAAGAGCTTGAATCATTTCGGGGGCATACAAAGGATGTAACTGGTTGGTGAAATTTCTTTTTTCCACGTTCAATCGTAACTTTTTATTATTGATGTAGTATTCTCATTCAGGTTTCACTCTACCTATAACTTATTTTTTCTTTTATGAAAGTCTAGTAGTCCTTGGATTCTTTTTGTGTTCTTATGTGCTCAGTTCCTGACAAATAACATATTCTTTTTTGGGTGTATGATTTGCTAGCGTTGGCTTGGCATCCGTTCCATGAAGAGTACTTTGCTAGTGGGAGCTTTGATGGGTCTATCTTTCATTGGCTTGTTGGGTAATTGACTAGACCTTTTCCTCCTTTCCTTGCCTTCTCCTTTCCTGCTTGTTCTACATGTCCACTTATTTAAGTTATATGATTGGCTTTATTGGATAATTAATGACAAAAGGCATTATATGTAAACAATAAAGTTTTGTATAATTTTGTAACAAAAGGCATCATATGTCCTCTTTGTTCTCCTTTACTATTACGAAAATTACATTTAATATATCCGGTTGTATGCCTAATTAATTAAAATATTCAATTTATTATTTATCGACCTACTGAATGGCATCAGTTATTTCTGATCATGTAGTTTGCTAGCAATATTGAGCTGTCACTCAACCCTTATGATTGCTGATATGCAGGCATGAAACTCCTCAGGTTGAAATACCTAGTGCACACGATAACAGTGTGTGGGATCTTGCTTGGCATCCAATCGGCTATCTACTTTGCAGGTATCAGACATAACTTGGCGAGTTTTTCATTTGTTGTTAATAATTTAAGTGAGCCTTTACTATGTAAATCCTCATATGGAATCCCCTACTTTTATTTGTTCAGATATATGACCTATTATGTCCTATCAATATAACCTCATCTTTTCTATTAATATATAACTGTTTAAGAAAGGTACTATTGCCATTTTATAGTGCTGTCTGATTTATAATCTCTATGCAAAATGTATATTTATGAACTTTTTTAATATAGTCCGACTAGGGCATGGCTAGTTTGATACTAATTGTCATCTTGATCACTGCAGCGGGAGCAATGATCACACAACCAAGTTTTGGTGCAGAAATAGGCCTGGAGATCTTAGTCGTGATAAATACAGTCTTGGTCAAACTCCTGGTTGGTCATGCTCTCTGCCTTTTCAAGTCTTTTTGTTTGCTATTATGTGATTTTTTTTTTCATTCGATCTATGTGCATGATTCTTTATATTGAAAAAATGAGGTAAAGACTTAAGACTCAACTCTGTGATGGTCTTTCCAGGTTATGGTGATCAAAATCCTATTCTGTCAGGTCGTGGTGCCAGTGGTTTCTCAGCATCAGAACCTCCACCGACTCCTGGACCATTTGCTGTCGGATTATCAAGAAACGAAGGGACGATTCCTGGTATTGGAGTTGCAATGCCTTTGTCTGTTCCATCTATCGACGGTTCTGATCAAGGAGAACAGAGGCAGCCTTTTCCCGGCAACATGCCTCCTGGGGCACCTCCTCTTCCACCAGGTCCTCATCCATCTCTTTTAGCATCTGGTCAGCAGCAAGTGTACCAGCAGGTTCCTCCTGTTCACCAGCAGCATCAGCCATTTTCACAGCAAATGCCTTCGATGCCAATTTCTACAAACATGCCTCAATTGCAGCCTCCACTTCTTCCGCATCCACATGGACCTCCCCCCCGACCTCCTTCACTTGCACCTCTTGGAATGTCAGCATCATATCCTTCCTCAATTCCGGGATCCATGCCAATGCCTTCCTCGTTGGTTCCATCTATGACTCCATCCTTCCCGAACTCAATGGTAATTATTTAATCTCTTCATTTCATATAAATAGAAATTGAAAAACTTACAAAATATTCCTTTGTTTGTTTGCATACAGAAAACCTTATGGGATATATTATTTATTAATATCTGCTGTATCTTGTTTTTATTTTTTTCACTATTGATGTACTGTCATACAAAAGGAACTCAAGGAGTAACATGCTTAAGAGGTATATTTTTGTATGTATATTGAGTTGGTCTGAGATGGGATAACGTGGAAGTGACCTGACCTAACAGATCTGACCCTCTGATGTCTTAAGATTCCCTGACCAACCCATATAACTAATGGGTTGGGTCAAGTTGAACCATAGCTCCAAGGAAATGTATGCTTGATCCAAACCTTTAACTGATGAACTGTCAAGAAGTTCTTTATGCAGACCCAATACATGAATCTGAAATGGGTCATCTTAAATGGGTTAGGTCAAGGTTGTGATTGACACCTCTACCATAATAACACCGGAAGTAGGAAAATGTTTATTCACATCATGTTGTTACCAAAGGTTTGCATGGAAGTTTATAGTTTAGAGGTTTTATTGCTTTGTGTCACCACATTTCTTTACCTTCAAAGGTCATGGACCAGCTTCCTCACATGATTGACTTGTGCTAGCTGCTTTAGGAGGGTTGATTTACGAGTTTGGTGGGCTTCCTTACCACAACTGATCTAGTATTATACCTCTTGCATTTTCTTTCCGTTCACAAGAGGGGTTCTAGGTCCCTAGACTGCGGCTACATTAAATTAGTTTAAAAAAGATAAAAAAGTTTAGATATTTGATGTATGTGTTTTGATGATCAGGATTTGCACAAGAGATGCAAGGTTACCTACGAGTAGATAGCTTATAAATGATAACATCAATTTGATGTTTGACCATTCAATTGGATGTATTGGTGTCTTGTTTAATCCATATTTGTTCTTTTGGATACAATGGAAATGCAAACAAGTGGTTGAATTCTTCTATCAATGAAAATGCGTATTATCTCTCCTTCAGATGATGCAAGGATCAGCAACTCAGATGCCACAAGCACATATGATGGGCATTAATCAAATGAACCCAGGTTCTGTTACCGGCAGCAATATCCCTCCTGCAATCGGAGGTTTTGCAAATCCTATGGCAAATATCCAGGGTGCATCAACAAGCGGGTTACAAAACTTCCAAATTGGTGGTGTGTTCAACCTGCCACAAGGTGGCCAGATGGCTCCGATTCCAGGACTAAATGCTTACCAGGTTTGACACTCTTTTTTCTTCGCCTTTTGCTCATGCAATGTGTTGCATTTAGGCATGCCAAGTCTCGTACAAACAGATGCGTCAACTAGTTCTGTTTCCCCTATTTATTAGTCCCATCTGTTAATGTGGTCGGCTTCAATAATTGCAGCCTGGGATGATGGATGTTCGAGTTCCTGGCATGGCTTTAGGAGGGAACATTGGAATGCCACCGCCACCTCCAACCATGCCCCATGGATCCGCACCGCAATAGGTCTCACCTTGAAATGCTTAATGAGTGTTTGACAGGTAGGACTACTATGGGTTGCAACTAATGGAGTTCCATCGATGAACTTGGACCTGATGTGTTTGCTTGGGTTCAGCTGATGCAGAGTAGTTCCCAGCCATGTGAGACTAAACACCAATTTGCTCTGATGTCATCTGTCCTAGCTGTTTTTCCACCTCAGCACCAGCTAAGTTTATAACATTATGCACCAACACCTTGTGTATTAAAAGTATAATCCATACCATTTAATGTACTGATTCAAACTTTCGTTTCTGTTCTAAGTATCTCTCGTTAATATAAAATGAGTGGATTGTCCAGGTGGAAATTATCGCGTCGTAAGCTTCCATAATTACTTGTGTTTCTCTTTCGTCTGTATTTTACCTTTCACTCAACATGATTTAATACGCAATAAGCAACCGTGAAGGAGGAAAAAAAATTAAAAATCATATATATATTATTTACAAGAAACATAATTCACGATGTTCCATATATACATATATTTATATAATATCTGCTTCATTTAATTAGCAACGTGGGAATTGGTATATATATAGCAACGTGGGAATTGGAATATATATATGTGTGTATATATATATATTGTGTGTGTGTGTGTGTAATATTTGAATGGAGATTACTGGGTCAAAGATCACGCGAAATTTAGCCTGGTAGCCATGTACGTGGCGATACGCAAGTCGTTTGCGGAAAGGCTTCAAACTGTCTCCTCTCTCACTCCACTCGCATCCATCAATTCCTTCTTCTTCCAAGGAATTCTCGTCCTCTCTCTCCTGCAGTCCTCCATCGTTTCTCTTCCTCTCTCACAGCCTCACGGTCTCCCTGGGGCTGTCTCATCCCTCATCGGCTACAAACCATGGTGAGCCTCTCTCTCTCTCTCTCTCTCTCTCTCTCTCTCTCTCTCATCTCGATCGCAAACTTGAGTGGCCTTACAAGAACACGTCAATTTGACCTTTTCGCTGTCGACATATTTCTCGATCCGTATAGCTACCCCCCATTCTGTCGTTCTCTCCCATCCCTTGCGTCATGGATCATGTCAAATACAACGCTTGCTAACTGTTCTTTGTGCGTTGCTAAGGCGAATTCGGCGTCGGGAATGGCGGTGAGTGATGAGTGCAAACTCAAGTTCTTGGAACTGAAGGCCAAGAGGAGCTTCCGGTTTATCGTGTTCAGGATCGAGGAGAAGAGACAGCGGGTCATGGTGGAGAAGCTTGGCCAGCCGGAGCAGAGCTACGATGACTTGGCTGCATCCCTGCCGCCCGACGACTGCCGCTACGCCGTCTTCGATCTCGATTTCATCACGGACGAGAACTGCCAAAAGAGCAAGATCTTCTTCATCTCCTGGTATCTGAATCTGCCAGAAAAAGCCTCATCCATGATATACATGGAGTCAACTCATGATTACATCCATTTTCCTACGAGCAGGTCTCCTGATACGTCGAGGGTGAGGACTAAGATGCTGTACGCGAGTTCCAAGGACAGATTCAAGAGGGAGCTCGATGGCATCCAAGTGGACCTACAGGCAACTGATCCCAGTGAGATGAGCTTTGACATCATCAAAGGGCGAGCTCTGTAGGATGGCCAATCATTATGTGATAAACCAGGCTTTGCCTTTCTTATATTGTCTGTCCTCATCAAATTTGCACAGATTATAAATGAGGCATTCTTGTCTCTCGAGGGGATGGGCATTAATCAAATGAACCCAGGTTCTGTTACCGGCAGCAATATCCCTCCTGCAATCGGAGGTTTTGCAAATCCTATGGCAAATATCCAGGGTGCATCAACAAGCGGGTTACAAAACTTCCAAATTGGTGGTGTGTTCAACCTGCCACAAGGTGGCCAGATGGCTCCGATTCCAGGACTAAATGCTTACCAGGTTTGACACTCTTTTTTCTTCGCCTTTTGCTCATGCAATGTGTTGCATTTAGGCATGCCAAGTCTCGTACAAACAGATGCGTCAACTAGTTCTGTTTCCCCTATTATTAGTCCCATCTGTTAATGTGGTCGGCTTCAATAATTGCAGCCTGGGATGATGGATGTTCGAGTTCCTGGCATGGCTTTAGGAGGGAACATTGGAATGCCACCGCCACCTCCAACCATGCCCCATGGATCCGCACCGCAATAGGTCTCACCTTGAAATGCTTAATGAGTGTTTGACAGGTAGGACTACTATGGGTTGCAACTAATGGAGTTCCATCGATGAACTTGGACCTGATGTGTTTGCTTGGGTTCAGCTGATGCAGAGTCGTTCCCAGCCATGTGAGACCAAACACCAATTTGCTCTGATGTCATCTGTCCTAGCTGTTTTTCCACCTCAGCACCAGCTAAGTTTATAACATTATGCACCAACACCTTGTGTATTAAAAGTATAATCCATACCATTTAATGTACTGATTCAAACTTTCGTTTCTGTTCTAAGTATCTCTCGTTAATATAAAATGAGTGGATTGTCCAGGTGGAAATTATCGCGTCGTAAGCTTCCATAATTACTTGTGTTTCTCTTTCGTCTGTATTTTACCTTTCACTCAACATGATTTAATACGCAATAAGCAACCGTGAAGGAGGAAAAAAAATTAAAAATCATATATATATTATTTACAAGAAACATAATTCACGATGTTCCATATATACATATATTTATATAATATCTGCTTCATTTAATTAGCAACGTGGGAATTGGTATATATATAGCAACGTGGGAATTGGAATATATATATGTGTGTATATATATATATATATTGTGTGTCTGTGTGTGTAATATTTGAATGGAGATTACTGGGTCAAAGATCACGCGAAATTTAGCCTGGTAGCCATGTACGTGGCGATACGCAAGTCGTTTGCGGAAAGGCTTCAAACTGTCTCCTCTCTCACTCCACTCGCATCCATCAATTCCTTCTTCTTCCAAGGAATTCTCGTCCTCTCTCTCCTGCAGTCCTCCATCGTTTCTCTTCCTCTCTCACAGCCTCACGGTCTCCCTGGGGCTGTCTCATCCCTCATCGGCTACACACCATGGTGAGCCTCTCTCTCTCTCTCTCTCTCTCTCTCTCTCTCTCTCTCATCTCGATCGCAAACTTGAGTGGCCTTACAAGAACACGTCAATTTGACCTTTTCGCTGTCGACATATTTCTCGATCCGTATAGCTACCCCCCATTCTGTCGTTCTCTCCCATCCCTTGCGTCATGGATCATGTCAAATACAACGCTTGCTAACTGTTCTTTGTGCGTTGCTAAGGCGAATTCGGCGTCGGGAATGGCGGTGAGTGATGAGTGCAAACTCAAGTTCTTGGAACTGAAGGCCAAGAGGAGCTTCCGGTTTATCGTGTTCAGGATCGAGGAGAAGAGACAGCGGGTCATGGTGGAGAAGCTTGGCCAGCCGGAGCAGAGCTACGATGACTTGGCTGCATCCCTGCCGCCCGACGACTGCCGCTACGCCGTCTTCGATCTCGATTTCATCACGGACGAGAACTGCCAAAAGAGCAAGATCTTCTTCATCTCCTGGTATCTGAATCTGCCAGAAAAAGCCTCATCCATGATATACATGGAGTCAACTCATGATTACATCCATTTTCCTACGAGCAGGTCTCCTGATACGTCGAGGGTGAGGACTAAGATGCTGTACGCGAGTTCCAAGGACAGATTCAAGAGGGAGCTCGATGGCATCCAAGTGGACCTACAGGCAACTGATCCCAGTGAGATGAGCTTTGACATCATCAAAGGGCGAGCTCTGTAGGATGGCCAATCATTATGTGATAAACCAGGCTTTGCCTTTCTTATATTGTCTGTCCTCATCAAATTTGCACAGATTATAAATGAGGCATTCTTGTCTCTCGAGGGGAAGACTCCCCAACTCATTTCTGTGTATCGTTCCCATGTTAAATTACATCTCTGTTTTAATTTTCAGATTTTAATGACATAGAAACTCATTACTTGAAACACTTCAAGAGACCAACAGTCTTCAAACAATGCAGCTAATAGTAGGTTGATATCTCTGATTCTTCCTTGTAAATGATCCATGTTATCCTTCATTTTGGACTCATCTTTTGTTGATTTCTTGATCCAACTTGATTACTTACCCCAAATACAAAAAACAACTTGACTAGTTTTCGATTTCAGACGGGAACAAAGCAGGGCACGCCATCAGATTCATCTACAGAACAAACGAAAGAAGAACAAGAACAAATAGTTGACCACATGTTCCAATGCCTTTTGCTGCATCGATGTCAAACAAATGTGAAATGTTTCTTGAGTTTTCTGAACATGTATGACCTTCACTTAAAGATCGACAAACATGTGGTGGTTCGACTCGAATCCGGCGTAAGTTTCATCGGATGATACAAGATCTACAGGCCCATACTGCGGCTGAAGTAATCCACCAGAGTTGCTTATAGCTTCAAATCCATGAAGGAAGTCATCAGTGGATATCATCATGTCAAGCTGCAGAAGTTGAGGACCGAGAACCTCAGAATTCGAGGTGGATTCCTGTCGGCGATTCACCCCACCGTTGTCGCTGAACATCGGTAGCCAATCTTCAAATAGAACTTTGGGGAGGGGACGTTGAGGGGTTCTCTGAGATTGTGCATGATTGGTAACATTCAGTATTGATCGACATGGAATTGGAGAAAATGATTCCAATGAAGCTGAGGTTTCTGAGAGTGAGATTTGGCTATTATTCTCATCCAAGAACTGTTCCATCCTCAGGGATTGGTCGTCTGAGCCTAGAGATTTTGCCATGGTGTCATGAGAAGCTGATCCATCAATCTTTATCGCCTTCTTCTTGACATGAGTGTTCCAATGGTTCTTTACTTCATTGTCTGTTCTTCCTGGTAGATGCATTGCTATTTGAGACCACCTGTGACATCAGTTTCAAACATCTCAACGAGGCATCAGCATTTTTCCAAGTAGCAAACAGCAACATATAAGTTTATGGAGAAGGCCACAACCAAATTATAATTTGATTCATAATTTCTTTTTTAATAAAGGAACAACTTGATTCCTTACTAGCAATGACTATGATAGGTTGCAGGCAGAATGATCTGTTGTAGTTACAATTACGTCGATTAATCTTCCAGCAGTAGCTGCGTAGTGAATGTGTTTATAGAAAAGATTGTAATGAAGAATGGTCATCCAATTCATAATCTGGAGGCTTACTTGTTGCCCATGATTGCATGAAGTTTCATGATCATTGCCTCCTCCTCATGAGTAAAAGCACTGCGCTTTAGTCCCGGCCTCAGGTAATTGATCCACCTCAATCTGCAGCTCTTTCCATTCCGTTGCAAACCTATAAAAGCAATTCATGTCGATCATTCATCGGTAAAACCAAAATAAAATGATTTCTTTGAACAAGGCAAAGAGCAGACCTCGCTAGAGAGATAAATAGAATGGAGTGGTTTTGTCAAGTACGTTGATACAGATAGATATCATTGAAGCAGTTCTAAGTACATTGACTCACCAGCTTTGACAGGAACTGAGCTCCAGCAACCATGGCCATGCTCAAGGATGTAGTCCCTCAGTCTCTGGTCCTCCTCCGGCGACCACAGACCCTTCCTATGGTTCACCTTCTGCTTCTCGCACATCTTGCAACCCATTACAATCGACTGGCTTTTGGAGACTCCAGACTGCATTAAGACTCTGCTATTGGCTTCTTCCCTCTGCAATGCAAAAGGTGGGAGATGTCTGAAACTTAAAGGCAGCTTGGAGAATATAATAAGGGAGTTGCTCATCAAACAATTGACACAGAATGGAAAATTACTGATAAAAACTGTTCTGTGCTGTGCCTAATACTAAGATTGGTCACTGATTCAATAATGGTTTATGAAGCATGCCTTGGAAGGTCTGTAATCATTTAACAATCATTGTGACATGTAACTGCTCTGGAATCTTTGAAACTTTAATAAGACTTGTTCAAAGCATTTTAATGTAAAGCTGTGCCTATTTTATATGCCCATTCTTGACATTAATTTACTTTGAAGACAATTTGTGCCCTCAAGAACTAACTTATACCATTTATTTCTCTAGCAGTTCTTACTGCTGATCCTTTTTGTTGTCATAAATTTTGTTAAATCGAAAACATTACTCACTGCTTTAGTTGATGTATTATCTCTAACATTGTAACACATTTTTCTTTTCTTTTACTGGCAGAAACAGCTCAGAGTCAAATTTCAGTAACAAATGATCTTATATTGTCTTTGAAGATATCATACATGAACTTTAGAATAATTAATCACCAACCTTTGGAGGAATGGACAAACTTCCAAATGAAATCTATGTAATAGGACTGATGAAAAATATGTAGCCTTTAGAACTGTCTTTGTTTATGACTCAAAAGCACAATGGACAGCTTTCCTCTTCAATTACCTTCCTGCAAGAAGTTATTCTTTGTTGACTAGAGACTAGTCCTCTCCTTTTCATGGAAAGGTAAGTATCAAAAACTTCACATGTTGCTCATTTGTCTGAAACATATACAATACAGGGCCTTAACAGGTGATGGTTCTCCTAACTGATTTAAAATGACCTGAGAAGCTTCAAACTGATGTCAATGACATGGATAAGTAATAAATACCAAGTTTATTAAGAGAGATAAGAAGGCAACAATTCACATCAAGAAGTCCAATAGATTACTGCTGGTTTTACAATACCATTTTGATCATTTGGGGCTTAAGTTTATTGTATCTATAGCAGGCATGATACACTTTTCTATTCACCATACACTACACAGGGGACTACTGATCCAGAATAGGCATTTCAATATCATTTGGGGCTTAAGTTTATTGTATCTCTGGCAGCTACTGCACTTTTCACAAAGTTACAATTGCACAAAAAAAATATGATGCATTTAGATCTTTTGTTTTAAATACAAGTAGATATATCCACTGTATTTTTATTTCTCAAGCGTAAGCAAAGATAAAGATTCGAGTCACAAAAAAAACCTCTTTAATATTTTTAAAGATAAGACTACGTATATTGACCCTACCCAGACCCTGTATTGGTGAGAGTTTCGTGCACTAGGTACGTCCTTTTTAAACATAAACAAAAATAAGAAAGAAATAACAAACAGTTAAATCAACCAAGAAAACATGAACCTAATTTCAAAAGACTACATCAAAACCCGAAAGAAACACCACTTAAATTGAATAAAATATGAATTTGGTGAAATATAGAAATAGAGATAGGAACATAGATCAAATAAAGAAAAATGTCTGGATTATCCATGATGAGCTTAAGATCAAGCATTTACAGAGAGTAAATATGATCCATGTGACATCTTAAGATTTGTTCCATTCCATTACTAATTCTCTCATTTGACACTACCTACCAGCAACCACACAGTTGTTTACTGTTTAGATCATGCTGCTCTTCTTTCACACTAGTTTGTCCTTTTCTGTAGGACCAAGAATATAGGAACATGCTACATATAATTTAGTGATAGGAACAGGTTGACTTTATGCGCATGAGTTAATACCTTCGATTATATTAATTCCAAGACCGATCTATTAATAACTGAACCATGAAGAGGAGCAGCCAATATGAGGTTGCCATCTAAATGCTAAACAAAACTTCCATGGTTATTAATATGAAATGATGAACACACCAGATTCTCAAACAACCCTTTAGACTTGATTAAACTCTGCAAGTATGAACAAAAAGAATGATTCCATAGAGCTTTAAAAGCCATGAATGAAATAATGATGCAAACCGCATGACATCCTTAGTATTTTGGATCATGAACATCAACTAAACTAGCTTGTAGTGGTCCTGGAAGTTCATAAGTTCATGCTTTAGTTTGTGATTTCCAGGAAAACAAGTAAACCAAGTCAAATTCTTGTTTTGTTTTAATTCACTGGAGCTGGACAACTTATCTGTTGTACACATTAGTCAATAATTATATCATCACATTTTGTCTGAAGATAACCAAATTAATTGTTGTTTCAGACATAATGGTTAAAACTCATGCATCATTAAGATTCAGTAGGTATCTGTCAAGCACATGAAACTGATCATGAAGAAAATACCTTACAGTACAGATAATAACTACATGCCACAGACTGCTCTTGTTTAACTACCAAGAAAAGGGCATCAGTTCCATGCAGACACAGTTCTGCTTCTATTGGCTCTGCATGCAATTGTCTTTACATGTTTAGGTGTCAACATAAATATAATTTTCCAACTGATTTGGTAATTAAATGGAATGGAGTGACGCCCAGCATGCATCATCTGACAACACATGATGAAGAGATTGTTGCACCCAAGTTAGGTGCCCACTTCATATAATTAATTAATGGTTAATCTTAAAGACACTGAAGCACTGCCATGATAAGAATTTTGAGCTCGTGATGGGTTTGATAACTCATCATAAATAATATGCAAGCAGGATGAGAAATATTGTATGAAAAAGATGCATAAATAAGCAGAGATGAAATCATGAATTATGATAAAGTCAAATTAGAAGGTGTCCTCAGATTAGCAGAGACAGAGAACAAATAGCATCACTCTCTCACCTGTTTGAATGGGTCTGTGGTGTAGAGCTTACATGCCTCCGGTCCTCTCTCCTACCTTTACTCCCATCTTCCTTCACCAAATAAGGATCTAATTCGCATTCTTTAAAGGGCTCGACTCTTCACAGGTTTCTTCTGCTCTCTCCCCCTCCTTTCAGCTTCCGTTGGTGGCACACAAGAGAGGGAAGGACAGATACAACATCACAAGAGCTCCTGTGATATTTGCTCTTGTGGTTGTGTCTCGGGAGATTGCGAGAAAACTTGGGCATTGTTTGGATCGTCACCATGTCTTTCAGTGGCACCCAGGACAAGTGCAAGGCCTGCGACAAGACTGTCCATTTCATCGACCTCTTGACCGCGGATGGAGTCCCTTATCACAAGACTTGTTTCAAGTGCAGCCACTGCAAAGGAACTCTTTCTGTATGTTCCATTTCCCAACCTGCAAAACACAATGAGATAATGTTCTTCAATCCCTTTAAAATATCATGCAACAGCATCTCTCATATCATTCAGTGTTTTCTGATGGACAGTACTGTAAGTTCTTTATATATTTGATTTTTTTATGAACCATTCATGTACTTCATACAGGAAACATATATATGCATATACAAATAGAAGAAATGTGCAATCATATAAGAAGTTTGACCTTTTTCTAGAAGATCAATCTTTCTTGGTGGGGTTTGCTAGGTATAGGTGAAAAATACTAATCATTCTTTCTTCATTTTTCTCACAGATGTGCAACTACTCTTCCATGGATGGCATCCTCTACTGCAAGCCTCATTTTGAGCAGCTCTTCAAGGAGACTGGCAGCTTCTCCAAGAAGTTCCCAACGAGTAATAGCCACTGTCTTTTTTCCTTGTCATGCATATCAAAATGCATCTTTCTTACAGCAGAAAGAGATCAATTCTTAATCATGCACTCTATGTTGGTAGCTACTTAAGATCATCATTAATTTGGTATAGAGCTTTACCATTAACTATTTCCTTGTGGGATTTGCTGATGTGATACAAGGTTCAAAGTCTGGCGAAAAAGAACTGGTACGTTAATCCTTACCCTTTTCATTTCTGTTCCTTAGCTAATCATGAAGTTAAGGCACCATTCTCTTTTGCAGTCAAGGACTCCAAGCAAGGTCTCCTCCATGTTCTCAGGAACCCAAGACAAGTGCGCTAGCTGCAAAAAGACAGCGTACCCTTTGGAGAAGGTCTGCATGATCCCCCACAACCGTAATAAGTTTGTAAGCTTGACAAGGACTCCAATGGTTGTTCTTTGTCTTGGCAGCTGACCGTGGAAGGTGAATCGTACCACAAGACCTGCTTCAAGTGCTCTCACGGGGGCTGCACTCTTACGCCCTCGTCCTACGCGGCACTCGATGGCATCCTCTACTGCAAGCACCACTTCGCGCAATTGTTCAAGGAGAAGGGGAGCTACAACCACCTGAACAAGGTGGCGTCGATGAAGCGGAGTTCTGGAGCAGAGGAGGCACCAAGCGAGGAGGCAGCAGCTGAACCCACGCAGGAGGAAGAGCAGTCGTAAAAATGTAACTTTGATCCCTCTGGCTTCTTCCAGCTCCGTCTCTGCTGGGTGTTTGCTCTAATGCGTATGAGACTTGCGACAAGGAAAATAAATGGTCGACTTCCTTTTTCACATGTTTGTACTTTTTTCCATGCTGCTTAAAGGTCCTGTGAGTCATGTAATTATCAGATGAATGCATGAATTATTGGAGGCATCTGCTATGATTTATTTCTCTGAAATAACCAAATATGCCCAACATAATATTAGCATAAACATTATAATCATTTTTTTGTCAATTATTTATCATTTGATGAGCAATTAGAACTCTAAATAATGTTAAAACTAATTAGCTAATAATAAATTATATATCTATGAGCGTGGAAGTGTCAGCTTGGCTAGTAATCGCCCACAAAAGCCCAAGTCTATTTTTGATGGGCCATCTAATTGGGCTTCCGTACTGTTCCAATCATCTTGTTGAGCCCACGAAGAGACTGGCGATATAAATAACAACGCGCGGGTAAATGAAATGTGAATTGGCGACGGTGTGCCATCCCGGGTCGCGCGTCCTCTTCTCGCCTTCCTCCCATCGATCGGCTCAGAAACCTCGATCGCCAGTCCGAATCCAACGCGCAGGTACTTGCTGCTGATCTCCCTATCTTGATTTCCCCTTCCTTGCCTTTCTCGTCGTTTCGATCCGAACCCCAAATGCAAATCTGTTGGTTCATGGTCGGACAACTTCTAATTATGTTGAAAGAAGAATGAGAAAGAGGTTTATGTTCATGAAGCGAGCACCTTAAAAGATTAATCAGCAAGATATTGGGTTTACTGACGGAGGAATTGCCTTATGCCCTGATTCGGTGTAGCATCGGATCTTAAAAGTATGTTCTTTTTTCTCATATTGTGAATGAAATGAGCCTAGCATTTAGCCGTCCAATGTAGCTGCATGATCTGATTTCCAATTTGGTACAGTGATATCGAAGGAAGAACTCGTTAGAGAACCAGTGGCTCTTACTTTGAACTGGATTTATGATTCTTGTGTGTCGAATATTGTTTGACCATCAATGCGACCTGTTTCTTGTTCATGCATTTTAGTAGCAACTGTGACCATCACGGTTGTGGATATACATTTGATTTACAAACTGAACAAAACAAAACGAGAGTTTTGCAACTTGCCGATGATATCTCTAGGGTTTGGGGTCCAATTTGCTTGGCGGTATTGTCTTAAGAGCATTAATATTTAGGTTTTCCTCGACACTCTGACTGAAGATATAAAGTGATTTTCCAGTGCTTTCGAAGGAATAAATCTAGATTCAAATCTCCAAACATGAAACCTTAAGACCCCTTTTTTTACTCAAATTTCTAGTCTGTGCCATTTCTTTTAATATAGCCATTGTTTAACTATGCTGTGATTTTGACAAACACCTGTTTGTATACAAAAAGTTGATTGCAAGTAGAGTAGCCTAATCTGGAAATTATACTTGGTAAGGTCTTTTAAATCGTATATCACTGAATTCCAACTCAACCACATCCTCACAGGCATGATAGGGGCATGTCGTGTCCTCAACCTATATAAGAGAGTACTGACTGATCTTGTAAGTGCAAATCTATATGTTGCTGTGAGTTGATGCATATCAGCAATAGGACATTTGTGCTGAGATGCTTTTTGTTGCCTACTGGTCCACTGCTGCACCACAACATTTTCCATTGTTTCTATATTGTGTTAAGCATGCTGTGATGTCTCAATTGCCATGGACAGAAGCTGTTTTGCAACAACTGAGACCTGATATTTTAAACATGGTATTGGAATAGCATATTGTCGTAAGCGCGTCGTGATGTCTTAAACATTCTAGATAGAAGCTGTTCTATAACTCAAGTTTTGGAAGATTAGTATGAGAGCAACATGAGGTCTTTTTTTTTGTTGTTTTTTTTAGCTTCCTATCTACTTTCTTATTCAATTCTAGTGTTGGACTATGACAATTAGGCATTCCATACTGTAAACTTTCAGACTGAGTTGGTAGTGGTCAAAATTTAACAGGAACATGTTCGCTTTCTCCAAAATGGTTGACATGCATGAACTATGTTGCAATTTTCTTTTCGACAAATTATAGTTGAAAGTACCACAAGTTTAATGCCAATCTGTGGTGAATAAACTCATTCATATATAAACGGTAGTAATGGTCTCTATGGAAGGTAAATAGCCGATGCAAATTGCTAATACATATCCTGATGCTATATTTTGTCTGCTAAACATAATGTGATGTATCATTTAATGCAATTTAGTTCTGTTCAGCAATTTAGGAGAGGAGAAGCTCCAAAAAGGAACGAGAAATCTTCTTGTATCTTGCTGTGGTGCCTATGTAATCACCGCTGCTATTGTTGTTGCTGCAAGTCAAGTTAGTGTTCCTGTCTATACTGCATTACTATGTGGTTACTGCTTTTTCTCAACTGCTTTTCCTGTAGAACTTTCTCCTGGTGAGGTACTCAGCATCATAAGTAATTGCCTGGATTAAAGTCTTAATAGAAGATAAATCATGAAGTTATATATATATATATTGATATATTAGTCTAATTTTAAAAATGTTGATTTCCATGATGTTAATCTAATCTAGAAAGTAGCATATCTAAATCTATAACTGGAATATAAAAAAGATGCATTAATGTGATATATTAATCAAAATGTGCATTAGTTTTGATACATTAATCTAAGTATAAGAATGTTTTTAGTTTTGATGATATTGATCTAATTTATGAAAAGTAGTTGCAAGAATATTATTGAGATTTCAATGATAAAGGATGTGATGATTTCAATGTTAAAGTGACTAAATGTGCATGACTTTTGATATATTATTCTAATTATAAAAATATGTTTGATTTTGATGATATTAATTTAATATATAAAAAATTATTGATCCCGGCGGGGCTCGAACCCGCGACCTTCGGCTCATAAGACCAACGCTCTAACCAACTGAGCTACGGGATCTTGATGTTATATTATTTTTGTATAACAATTACTGTTGGTAATAATATATCTGGTTTATTAATTACTAATTTGTATCGGTTTAGATAAAATTTTAGATTGATTCTAAAGGGGAGACCACTAACTTAACACTAAACCTTTTGAGTCAGCAATTGATATGCTAAATGATATTATTAAGACCTAACATACGATATGGTGAAAGATTTAAATAGAAATAAATTATTCATAGATGAACTAGGGGTTTGTCATGACGTTGAGCCGCTGCCATTGAGCTAGATCTTTTACACATCATGCTAATTTTATCGATACTATGTTGTTCAAAATAAAAAAGATTGTAACACATCAATTTAGGTATACATAAAAAAAAAAGTATATCAATTATTTTGATTAATGATTTGAACTCAATAAAATTGTAGATGAGTTGTCCCATCATATCAAATCATAATAATTAATATTAGAGTCAAACTTTCTCAAAACCCTTAATAAGTTGTCATTAATAGGTATGTATCCACATCTATTATGACGAGCCAAACTAGGGCTCATTTGCCAAGAAGTCCATTTAGAGTTAGTTTAGGCTGCAATTTTCTGGTTAACCAGGCTTATATCTGGTTCAAAACATAGTACAATTCATTTTGTTTCTATATAAAATTTAAATTCTTTAATGCTGAGAGTGGCATAGTACAATTCATTTTGTTTCTATATAAAATTTAAAGGCTTTAGTGTTGAGAGTGGGATTTGAACCCACGCCCTTTCGGACCAGAACCTTAATCTGGCGCCTTAGACCAACTCGGCCATCTCAACGGCTCATTTGCCAAGAAGTCCATTTAGAATTAATTTAGGGTGTAATTTTCTTGTTAACCAGGCTTATATCTGGTTCAAAACAGAGTACAATTCATTTTGTTTCTTTTTAAAATTTAAAGACTTTTAAGTTGAGAGTGGGATTTGAACCCACGCCCTTTCGGACCAGAACCTTAATCTGGCGCCTTAGACCAACTCGGCCATCTCAACGGCTCATTTACCAAGAAGTCCATTGATAATTAGTTTAGGATATAATTTTCTGGTTAACCAGGCTTATATCCGGATCAAAACATAGTGCAATTCATTTTGTTTCTATATAAAATTTAAAAGCTTTAATGTTGAGAGTGGGATTTGAACCCACGCCCTTTCGGACCAGAACCTTAATCTGGCGCCTTAGACCAACTCGGCCATCTCAACGGCTGTTTAAAGTTTGCCAGTCTTTCTTTATATTAAGTAATAATATATTCTGTTCAGTCGCAAATAATACCCAAGCAAAACTATTGCGGTGAGCGTGGATCGAACACGCGACCTTCAGATCTTCAGTCTGACGCTCTCCCAACTGAGCTATCCCCGCATTCGAATGATTTGTCAGATGTCTATATTTTGTGCTATTTAGCTTTTGTGTCCCTTTCGTGTCTAAGAGACTGATGAAGGGGGACATTTGTCTTCACCATCAACTCTTGACCACCCACTCGCTTTATATACTTCCCAAAACTTTCTCCTGCGCCACCTCACCTTATTCCTGACGCTCTCCCAACTGAGCTATCCCCGCATTTGAATAATCTTTCAGATATCTATATTTTGTCCTATCTAATTTCTGTGTCTCTTTCGTGCGACACTGATGAAGGGGGACAAATCTTTCTCCTGCGCCACCTCACATTATTCGACCCGCAGAAATAAAGCGAGTTCGGAGAAATTTCCACAATGCCGGTTCTTGAGAAGTCATTGTCTCTCTTCTTGTTAATATCATCCTTCGCCATGGACACAGCTCGGTGCTTCGAACCGAACTCGCAGCGCGAAGCGGACAGAGTCACAGCACTCCCGGGCCAGCCTGAGGTGGAGTTCCGGCACTACGCCGGGTACGTAAGGATAAGCGACGACAAGGCGCTCTTCTACTGGTTCTTCGAGGCCAAGCGAAAGCCGGAGGAGAAGCCTCTCATCCTCTGGCTCAATGGAGGTACGTCCGGTTTCTTCCAACCTCTCTTCTCTCCTTCGACATTAAAAAAAGAATGCAAGTATGTTTTTTTCTTTGTTTTCTCTTTCTATCGTATTATTCATGCCGAGATGTCAAATCAAAATCATGGTCTGGCCACAAGAGGCAACAGAGAATATTTTTGAGGCCTATTTGGCTTCGTCCTTGTGGGGAAAACAATGTAGGCACATGAACTGTGCTTGCAGATTTGGAAGTGTTTTCCGATTTGAACAGAAACACATTTCTAAAAAGCTCTGTCTTTATTTAACAAATCACTCTTCTTGATCAATGTTAAAAGTAGAGTAAACTTATGACCACCAATCTTGTTTTTGAACTTCAAAAACAAGTAACATTTTTGTTTTCTGTTTGTTTCTTTTTAACAAAGCAAGCACATGAAGAGTTCCTATGAGGTTACAAAGGGGTGGATAACATGGCAAAACAACATGTCCAACCTCAGAATTGTCTTCTACCCCTTTAGGATCTGTGGTCAGACTCTGTTCATGCTTCCCTCTTTCCTCTGCTGTTTGCAGATGCTCCACTTAGAACCTTACATTAGAAGACGAATAGCAAATGTAATAATTCTTTATCTAGCTTTTGGTTATCAAGAAAATTTTGTTGCATAGGCAATTACCATGAAGCAGCCTGCAGAGGTGCTCTGCGGCTGTCCTCAGTAGCACTGGCAGCTACTGTGCATGCGTTTGCCATTCAAGTGGCAGGCGTACAACATTCTTAACTGTGGTTCCACCTAAATTTTAGCACAGGGGTTTTCACTATGGATTGTCTTCAATAATGACACAATGATCGCCTTGATCTTCCCTTCCCTGCACAGTAGATTAGCTCGATCGAGATAGATGTGACATGACGCATGAATGCAAACTTATATCCGTAAATTCTGTCATGGTCGATGGAATTATGGTGTAATATATGACAGGACCTGGATGCTCATCTGTTGCTTATGGAGCTGCACAGGAGCTGGGGCCATTCTTGGTCAGAAGCAATGCTCCCAACCTCACTCTCAATCCCTACTCCTGGAACAAGGGCAAGTGCTTCCATGATCTCTCATTCCCACTTTCTCCTCATGCAATAATAGTTGCAGTCTAGTGTGATACCTTCTTTCTTTTTCTGCTTGGTATAGTTGCAAATCTTCTGTTCCTCGAAGCTCCGGTGGGAGTAGGATTCTCCTACACCAACAGGTCATCGGATCTGGAGGAGGTCGGCGATAGGATCACTGCACAAGATTCACACTCCTTTCTGCTGGACTGGTTCAATAAGTTCCCAAACTTCAAGTCCCATGAGTTCTTCATCGCAGGAGAAAGCTACGCAGGTAGAGTGAATTGCTTTGTGTTCCTCAGAGTCAGCAACGCTGGCGAACTCTAAACTTGCATCGCACATTTTCTCAGGGCACTATGTCCCCCAGCTTGCAGAGCTCATCCATGAAGGAAACAAGAAAGCTAGCAAGGATTCGTATATCAATCTTAGAGGCTTCATGGTAAGACAAATCATCATGAAATCAATACCTGGACATCGGCCTTAGTACAAATTTCCAACTACCACAGTACCATAATAAAATGGAAGAAGCAAAAGCTGACTGCTTCACCGTATGGTATTAATACGGCGGACTTCAGGTTATCAATGCAATCTAACAAGATATACAGCCAGCTGAAAGAGACAATGCCGGACACCTGTATTATTTGGACTTGGACTTCTAATCATGTCACACTGACGCTGACACTGCCATGTTTTTTCGAGGGAAAAGATCGGGAATGCAGTGCTTAATGATGCGACGGACCAGCTAGGGATGGTGGAGTACGCCTGGAGCCACGCCATAATCTCCGACGAACTCCACGCCTCTCTACGTAGAGAATGCAACTCCTTCGAGGGAGCAGGGGAAGGCAAAGCCTGCTTGCCCGCCGTCAAAGCCTTTCTGCGGGCCTTCCAGGACATCGACATGTACAGCATCTACTCACCGGTCTGCCTCTCCTCGCTGTCCAAATCCCCTCGCTCGAGCAAACTTGTCGCAGCCCCCCACCTCTTCTCCCAGCATGTCAGTGCCTTCCGCGGTCTCAGTTTGGAGCAGGACTCGCCGTGCAATGTTCCTCACCATTGTTGGTTTTGCTTACAGGAGACGTGGCACGGCATGCGGAGGGCGACGGCAGGATATGATCCATGCACCGAGGACTACGTGAAGAGATATTTTAACAGAGAGGATGTGCAGATGGCACTGCACGCCAATGTCACTCATCTCTCTTACCCCTACTCCTCTTGCAGGTTCTTCTAATTTCAAGTTCACTAAATTAACATGTATAACTGCTGCTTGTATCTCGCATACATTGATTTCTCGGAACAGTCTGTATAACTATAAAGATCATTATGTTTCATATAAATTTGTCTTCTTTGTTAAGCAGCGAAATAATACGGAGGTGGAATGACTCTCCACCCACAGTACTCCCCATCTTAAAGAAGCTCATGAAAGCAGGACTTCGAGTCTGGGTTTACAGGTAGCGAACTACTGCCATTGAAATATGTTGGATTGATGCTACTGCAGTCAGCTGACCAACTTGCATGGGCTTTCCTGAATCATGTCGACAGTGGGGATACCGATGCCAGGGTGCCGGTGACGTCGACGAGGTACAGCGTCAACGAGATGAGGCTTCGGCAAAAGGGAGGAGAGAGGAAGAAGAGATGGGGAGGTTGGAGGGCTTGGTACTACAGGGAGGAGGTGGCTGGGTGGGTGGTGGAGTACGAGGAGGGGCTGACTTTGGCCACCGTGAGGGGGGCGGGGCATCAGGTACCTCTCTTCGCCCCTGACCGTGCTCTCGCCCTACTCTCCCACTTCCTTGGCGATCAATCTCTAGCATCTTCTCGCTTTGGATAACTTGGATCTTCCGCTCCGTTACCGACTAAACTTTGTTCTTCTCGATTGTCAGCACTTAAAATGGAAGGAAAAAGCTATGTCAAGCTAACATTTGATCAATGTCTATGTTTATGGCTTAGTTCATGTGATCAAATATGCATATCGTTATTGTTCAGGGGATGCACGTTTGACAATTGAGTCAGCTCAACTTGGTTTTGTTCCGAAGGTATAAAGATGTTCGAAGAACCATTATGATGGCTTTGGCATAGCCGAGGTAGCTTTGAGATGGTTTTTACATGACTCTAACCTATCTAAAGTAATCTTGAGGTCAAGTCAAGGGGGTATTTGGCTTCTCTACATATTCCTACGAGAAGATTAGCATTGGGAGGAGTTTTTATGATGTGACCTCTTCGACGTGTTATAACATTATATAAGCTAAGAGAGATTTTTGAAAAAATGTTCAACTATTGAGAAACCTACGAGAGCATCATATGCGCAGTAGAAAAACAAAACAGAAATCAATTTCATAAAAAAAATAGATTTATATCAAATCGCATACGATGATTAAGAGTGAAAAACTCATCAAATTCGAAAACTATGTAAGACGTGAGATGATCTCACTAAAGGAAACTCGTATATCTCTGATCTATAGAAAAAAAATAGATTTATATCAAATCGCATACGATGATTAAGAGTGAAAAACTCATCAAATTCGAAAACTATATAAGACGTGAGATGATCTCACTTAAGGAAACTTGTATATCTCTGATCTATAAATCTTAGTTCGTGAATGAAGGGGATCTCATGTTCCCATTTTTAGTAGTGATCTACGTAGCGGATGAATTGATGACGTACCTCCTTCCACAACGCATTCTTTCCTCACCTTTGCGTATCACCACCATGCAGCAGGGGCATTCATTTTTGCTGCCCTCTCACACCAAATAGGGGGGTAGTAGACTGAGGAAGAAGTAGGGGGCGACGGCTAAGGGGTTCAACTTTATAACCATTTTAGTCTCATATCCCTTTTATAGAGAGCCCTCTTTGCTAATCCTAATGATTCTTATCCTATTGGCTATTAAATCTTCATCCAATTACCGTAGCATATTAGATATTGGATCTCCATCTAATTATCCCTAGCTTAATGAAAATTAGATTTTTATCTAATTATCCACTATAAGCTCTTATTAGATTTCACCTGATGGATCCAACTAAACAAGGGCTTATTAGATATCACATATCTAATCGTCTATTTGTTACGTCATCTATCATATGTGTATGACCCTCTAAGCCCAATACCAAGCTAGCTGTGAGTTGTATCTATCAAAACTCCTTCTGATTTAGTAAATTATCATTCCCCTCGCTCGAGCAAACTTGTCGCAGCCCCCCACCTGTTCTCCCAGCATGTCAGTGCCTTCCGCGGTCTCAGTTTGGAGCAGGACTCGCCGTGCAATGTTCCTCACCATTGTTGGTTTTGCTTACAGGAGACGTGGCACGGCATGCGGAGGGCGACGGCAGGATATGATCCATGCACCGAGGACTACGTGAAGAGATATTTTAACAGAGAGGATGTGCAGATGGCACTGCACGCCAATGTCACTCATCTCTCTTACCCCTACTCCTCTTGCAGGTTCTTCTAATTTCAAGTTCACTAAATTAACATGTATAACTGCTGCTTGTATCTCGCATACATTGATTTCTCGGAACAGTCTGTATAACTATAAAGATCATTATGTTTCATTTAAATTTGTCTTCTTTGTTAAGCAGCGAAATAATACGGAGGTGGAGTGACTCTCCGCCCACAGTACTCCCCATCTTAAAGAAGCTCATGAAAGCAGGACTTCGAGTCTGGGTTTACAGGTAGCGAACTACTGCCATTGAAATATGTTGGATTGATGCTACTGCAGTCAGCTGACCAACTTGCATGGGCTTTCCTGAATCATGTCGACAGTGGGGATACCGATGCCAGGGTGCCGGTGACGTCGACGAGGTACAGCGTCAACGAGATGAGGCTTCGGCAAAAGGGAGGAGAGAGGAAGAAGAGATGGGGAGGTTGGAGGGCTTGGTACTACAGGGAGGAGGTGGCTGGGTGGGTGGTGGAGTACGAGGAGGGGCTGACTTTGGCCACCGTGAGGGGGGCGGGGCATCAGGTACCTCTCTTCGCCCCTGACCGTGCTCTCGCCCTACTCTCCCACTTCCTTGGCGATCAATCTCTAGCATCTTCTCGCTTTGGATAACTTGGATCTTCCGCTCCGTTACCGACTAAACTTTGTTCTTCTCGATTGTCAGCACTTAAAATGGAAGGAAAAAGCTATGTCAAGCTAACATTTGATCAATGTCTATGTTTATGGCTTAGTTCATGTGATCAAATATGCATATCGTTATTGTTCAGGGGATGCACGTTTGACAATTGAGTCAGCTCAACTTGGTTTTGTTCCGAAGGTATAAAGATGTTCGAAGAACCATTATGATGGCTTTGGCATAGCCGAGGTAGCTTTGAGATGGTTTTTACATGACTCTAACCTATCTAAAGTAATCTTGAGGTCAAGTCAAGGGGGTATTTGGCTTCTCTACATATTCCTACGAGAAGATTAGCATTGGGAGGAGTTTTTATGATGTGACCTCTTCGACGTGTTATAACATTATATAAGCTAAGAGAGATTTTTGAAAAAATGTTCAACTATTGAGAAACCTACGAGAGCATCATATGTGCAGTAGAAAAACAAAACAGAAATCGATTTCATAAAAAAATAGATTTATATCAAATCGCATACGATAATTAAGAGTGAAAAACTCATCAAATTCGAAAACTATGTAAGACGTGAGATGATCTCACTAAAGGAAACTCGTATATCTCTGATCTATAGATCTTAGTTCGTGAATGAAGGGGATCTCATGTTCCCCTTTTTAGTAGTGATCTACATAGCGGATGAACCGATGACGTACCTCCTTCCACAACACATTCTTTCCTTACCTTTGCGTATCACCACCATGCAGCAGAGGCATTCTTTCTTGCTGCCCTCTCACACCAGATAGGGGGTAGTAGACTGAGGAAGAAATAGGGGGCGACGGCTAAGGGGTTCAACTTTATAACCATTTTAGTCTCATATCCCTTTTATAGAGAGCCCTCTTTGCTAATCCTAATGATTCTTATCCTATTGGCTATTAAATCTTCATCCAATTACCGTAGCATATTAGATATTGGATCTCCATCTAATTATCCCTAGCTTAATGAAAATTAGATTTTTATCTAATTATCCACTATAAGCTCTTATTAGATTTCACCTGATGGATCCAACTAAACAAGGGCTTATTAGATATCACATATCTAATCATCTATTTGTTACGTCATCCATCATATGTGTATTGACCCTCTAGGCCCAATACCAAGCTAGCTGTGAGTTGTATCTATCAAAACTCCTTCTGATTCAGTAAATTATCATCATATAATAATTCACTCAATTCATTGACTATGAATGTACTATGCCACTATACCATAGTCCTTAAATGATACAAATAGGATTTAATCCATTAGATCTATCTACTCTCAGTTACTGTGTCTCTATAGTCCCTCTGTTGAAAAATATAGGATGACATCATATGTACAGTGAAAGAACAGAAAATAAAATCTCAGAATCTCCTATAGAAAATAAGGTTTCATCGTCATGCAAATATTGGTATGCAAAAACTTACAAAATCGAAAAATTACGTGTACAAGAAGATTGCATTACATAGAGAGATCGTATATCCCTAAAAACCTATAGATCCGTGGGAGAGGATAAAGGAGATCAACTATCATCCTCTTTAACGGTGATCCACATGGTAAGGGCTACGAAGACTCTCCTCAAATCGCTGCCAAATCTCTTCCTCGTGCGCACCAGATAATTAAAAAGAGACTACTCCTTTTTGTTGTCCACACACCCCAAATAGGGGCTGTAGGTTGAGAAAGAGGAGAGGAGAATAGGAGGTGGTAGCCAAAAAAGCCTAACCCATGGCCCTTTAGTTCCCTCCCATTTATAAATACCCCTTATCAACTTAACAATAATGGATCTTATCATATAGGGTATTGGATCTCCTTCCAAATACCCAAGCCTATTTGATTGGTGAGTCTTTGCCCAATAATCTCTTATTGGCACTTATTGGATCTCATCCATAAGATATAATAATTAAGGTGCTTATTAGATATCCAATAATTAAAGGACTTATTGGATATCTAATAATTAATGGGCTTATTGGATATCCAATAATTAAGGGGCTTATTGGATATCCAATAAAATAGGGGCTCCGGTGGATATCTCATATCTGAACCTCTATTCATTGTAACACCTACTATATGTGTGTGACCCTCTAGGCCTAATATCGAGCTGACCATAAGTTATACATATCAGAACTTCTTCTGGCTCAATGAATTATTATTTTCATAATAATTTACTTGATTCATCGACTACGGACGTACTAGACCACTATGTCATAGTCCCAAACGATACAGGAGAATCCAATCCTTTGAATTTGTTTGTCATTAGTTATCGTATGTCTATAGCCTCTCATCCATATAATATCTTAGAGATCATATTCTGAGCATGGTGTTATCAGGCCTATACGATTTCTACTCAAGTCTCGCTCAAATCAGATTCCCTCAGATAACATTTTCTCTCTCAATCCTAATGATCTTAGCTAGGGATTTATCTGAGCAAGAATACATGATACATTTCTCTCATGACACCGAGAGTGGATGATCATCTATTAACACTTAATAGTCCTTGTAAGGTTTGCTACAACTCCCGATGACCGATTGTGTTAGATCTGAAACTTCTAGACCTATAAGTCCGACACCAAAGAGTTGAGTACTCATATAGAACATCCTCAGTGTCTCAAGTCTAAGGACTAGATACACCACTAGAATGAGAGAATCATTGTATGATAATAAGGCATTATCAACTATCCAATATTCTACTAAATGATCAATTAGTGAACTCATTCTCCATTGAGCACATCCACTGCATCTCTAGCGTCCCCACACTTGCATCTATGAGACCAGTCACCTCCATCATATAGACTGGTATACAATACATCAATATGTCTGATTATCTCGATGTCTCTCTTGAGAAACCTATGACCGAGATTATTTAGGGTCTATGTTTAAAAGCGAATCGATCTTATTATTGTGATCTCATCATGATCTGATTCTCATTGCATAGATCTATAGACATCACAATATATATATATATATATATA
>LVTN01000500.1:96508-170350 GCA_001649415.1 Musa itinerans | reverse complement strand
TATATATATATATGCACTAAGCAATATAAAGTGAAAAAATATCATAATAATAATAAGAAAAAAGAGTACGTGCCATATTACACGTGTCATTACTCACATGACTAGCACCTCCGTTGTAGCGAGCCCAAGGTTGACATCCGATATTACTTTTGGCACAACCTTTTATGTATTTCTTCATGCTTGCTTGAGATCATTATTTTCGTGGCTTGTACTAGCTAGCTCTCTAGAGGATCTCGAGCACTAGATGACCTCTCCACCTATGATTAAAAGAAGCGAGTAGACCAAAGGCCTATCATGAAAGCTTATATTATAAGGAAGGGGTGGGCTTCCTATACACCTCATATTTTGCCAATGAATCACATGATGAAGTTAGAGAGGGTTTCATCCTCTCTTTATCTTAGACTAAGCAGTATTACTATAGACGACCTTGGGCGTATGTTTCCAAGGAAGTGGAGCTTGAACTCTTTTGTAAGTTGAGCTAAAGAACAAATTAAGAGTGGCTTCAAGTAACTATACCACTCTTGCACTAAGCTCCTCAGCGTTATTAGAAACACACAATACATTAAAGCATCCAAGATATCATACAATAACAAATAAGCACAAAAAGTAGCGATGTGTTCTACTAGGTCATAGTTACCATCGAAGGTCTTAATGATGGGAGGCAAAAGTTTGTCAAGATCGGTTCCTCCTAGATGCTTTAGACGAATAGGAAGTAGCCTGAGATAGGGTCGTCTGTGCCTTCCCTTCTAGACTACTGGAACTCCCGATGCATCTCATCTAGGCTCTGGTCCATCTATTATAGTCAAGTTCTCAAGGAGTCATCCATTTAATTTACCAACTATGTCTCTAATTCAAGTAGGGCTGGGCCTTGGTGTAGCGACACACTAAACTCTGTAGTTAGAGAGTGGGGTGCCCTTTCTGCTAGTAGTTCAATGTGTCAGCAATGATCTTGAGTGATTAATACTGGATCAATTAGTGGGACCCTAGTCGATGTGGGTACTAATGGTGGTTGAGAGATCGACCACGGTTGGAATGGTGGCATAGTCTATTAAGCTAGTTAGGGCAGAAGCAGGATGATTTCCTGCATCATGCTCATAAGTGCCTACACTTACTGCATAAGGTTTAAGAATGCTTCAGCAAGGATAACTATGTGCCCCACATTTATCCCAGAGGTTAGAGTCTTGGGTCGTTGAATAGATGCTAGTAATGCCCTAATGTCTAAGCGAAGGTGGACGCTTCCACCTAAGGAAAGGAGGATAGCTACCCGCCTTATGTGAAGGTACTATGATTGGGGGTAAATCTTTCTTAGTCGAGTACTCATTTAGACGGTTCGTAAGTGGGCGTTCTTGTGACATTCAAGGATCTCCTTTTAATACCAAAATGTTGAGAGGATGCACCATCGACAATTAAGTTAGCCTGGCTTGATCTTGTCTTAAAGGCATAGAAACATCCAAGGAATCCTTGTGGTGAACTTGGAATGATTGAGGTGGCTTCAAGATGGTGTTTGCGTAACCTTGACCTATCTAAGATGATCCTAAGGTTGAGCTGAGGTGAGATCTAGCTTCTCGGCGAGTTCCTACATGAAGGTCAACATCAAGAGGAGTTTCTTGACTTGACCCCTCTAACACCCAAGTTAGTTTGGAAAATTATATGGGATGTGTGAGGTTTTTAGAAAGAGATCCGACCTTATGTCAGTGTTAGAGGTTAGCTTTTATACTTGACCGATTGAGGAAGTCCTTTATAACGGCTACAATGTCTCCCCTTAGCATTGTGTTCATGGGGATGACAGGCTCGAATAACCTCCCTTGTATTGTTATCCATAGGAGTCGATAGAGGGGGGGATAGGATTAAACGACCTCCGTCAACTATTGGCCACGAAGGCCGACAAGGCTAGTCCAAATAACCTATCATGGAATATTATCCATAGGAGTCAGACAAACTATAACCACCTTTACTTTTTCTTTTCATGACAATGTTTATAGGGTGATTAATTGATGAACGAGGATTGATTGTCAAAATTTTTTCAATCACTTATGAATCACAATCACATAAACTGCATCCATCATATAGTTTATATGACATGCATATAATTATGTTGAAAAGGATAACACAATAGCTGATATATTTTAATAATCTAGGAAACGAAATAAAAGATGATGAGAAATATCAATAATTATTTCTATATGAGCTAGATTTTTTTTATATAAAGAATAAGTGATGGGATCTAAATCTAGAATCTTATGATTATCTTTTTAAATCTTTGAACCTGACTTAAGAAATTTCTCACGTTATTATCAAGTGTTAAAAGAGAGCCGTACTAACATAAATACGTATATGCACACACTTAGTTTATGACTTATTTTGATTCTTTTAGGGAAAAAAAAAACCATTGTCCTTAATTTTATTTTCTTGAAAACAAATGAGTCTCTTAATGCTTAAACTGATCCAAACACCCTGTTCATGCCAGCATAGCTTAATTCGCAGATGAGTCACGGATGGTGCTATCAGAATTTAGTAGCTCAAAACTTCATGGGGAAGCTCTTCAGTACACTTTGGATTCTGTAGCTACTGTTGTTTCTAGAGACTGCTCCGTATAAGGAGTTTTTGAGATGCCATGAAATGGACCTTCACTGGAGTCATCAAGCTCAGGGGTATATGATGCAAGAAGATAAGCATCACACTGTTCCTTCCACTGGTGGAAGACTCAAGAAGCCATTGTACGTGGGCTTATCAAAATTAAACCGAAGTATTCAACCATCACAAGCTTCTCTTGTAAGTTCATGTCACCGTGGCTTGCCAAATTGTGAAAGATATGTTGGGTGATCCATCGACGTCGTCCTCATTGCAAATGGGGTGGTGACAAGTGAATCTAGTCATATTCAATTGCAGTTCTCCATCAGATGCTGTAGGTTTGACAAAAGAATGCCAGGGAGCTTAAGACTGTGGAACTGTTTGATTGCTCTCAGCCCTTTGCTGCTTCCAGGTTTATTTTCTCTTCTTCTTCCTTTTGGCTTGGCCAGCTCACAGTCATTCTTTTCTTTCTTTAGATTTAATTTATATAAAAAATTAATTAATATTTCTGATAAAAGATAAGATTTTCTTGACGAGAAAATCTTTCTATTCTATTGAGAAAAATCCTTTATTCTATTAAGGGAAATACTTTTTCCTAATCTGTATAAATAGGAGAGGAACATGTTAATGTATTTAAGCTTCTTCACTTCTTAAATAAAACTTCTTCGATAAAACTTCTTCGATAATTATTATTATTATTTTTTTTCTTCAAGGAATAAAGATTATATAAGACTTGGAAGAGATTGTTGGAACTACTCGAATTCGAAGATTCAACGAGTAAGGCATGGTGTGTGAACCTTTCATTTTGCTTTTGAAGGCTTTGAATAATAAGCAGAGGAAATGATTGTTTTAATCTGGAAGATACTGAAACCAATAAAATAATTGATAAGGGTGATATTCTATTCAATAGCAGCTTTGCATATCACGGCAGATGTGGTGGCATTGTCAGCAATATGCCTATGTGAACATCAATCCAAAACAGTAGCCTAAGAAACATTACGCTCTCATCAGAATTGACAAAGGAGAAAAATATTCTTAAGATATTTTCTTAATTTAGGTTACGGTAATCCACATCTATTTTTTATTAAATTTATTTCATTTTCATTGAGATTGATTTGAGTATCGAAGAGATTAGATCGTGAAAAGTCTTCGATCTACAGTTTTTTTTTATAACAGGTTTCAGACCTGTTTTACCTGCAGATAAGTGACTAATTATTGCTTCTAGTTATAGATCAGTGATGCTACCCAGTAATTGTCTTAACTTTAAAAATGAATTAGACTTCATTAATGGGTGGCAACAAGGAATTCATGTGACTCACTTCTTTTTCCATCTAATCCATTCAACAAAAATAGATCTTATACTATCATATTAAATATTTGATAATACATTTTGTACTTCATTAAAAAAATAATTATTATTTAGCGACTACAGATTATCTAATCAAATTAAATTCTCTCTTGATTAATACATTTTCCAAAATTTGATTCATGCTCATTCTTCCTCTCATTAACAAAAATATTTTGATAGAATTATCATGTACGAAATTAAGCATAATTTTATAAAAAAATATTTTTTGAATCTCGAGAAAAGATGAAAAATATACTTGACATCATTTGATTGAATAGTTATCTTCGCTTCTCTTCAATTGATTTTTCTTTTATAAATAGTAAATATGAGATAACAAATTAAGTATTTCACTAAGATTTGGAGTATCAGTCTCAAATTTAAGTTAATCATTTATTTTTTTTCTTAGACAAAGACGATCAAACAATTCTCAATTATGATGCGTGTGGATTGGATCAGTATATTCCTTTTTTTTTTCTAATCCGATTCTTTCTTTCACCATCATAAACTCCGATTAGATTCATGTACTTTTGCTGCCAAATGGCAATAACACCGAGGAAAAAAGCCACTTGCACAAGTTTTTAGCCCACTCATTCCCGAAACATCAACATCTTCTCTTCTCTTTGTTCCACAAGCCAACGCAACCACAGCACCAACAAGTAACCTTTAATGGCGATTGCCCAACCATCACCGATAATAAACCTTTAATGGCATTTTGTTTGACCTTATGATCTGAGTAATAAATACTAAATGACTGTTAATTTCTCTCTTCTCCGGAAATCGACGGCTTGCTTCTCCGGGCTATGACACTGCCACAAGCTCTTCTGTGTCACAATTCTAGTAGGAATGCGTCAAATCTGAGTGAATACTGCAAGTCCGGAGTGACGTTTAGAACATTCATTGTGAAGACAAATCTATAATCACTAGTAACACTTGAAACATCCACCGCCATATGCATGATTACCGTGTAATCCATATGCATGATTGATTGCACCATAATGTTCTCTACTTCCACAGCGCCTCCTGCCATCAGAATCATTCATGTTCTGCTTCTTACAGTAATCGAGATGATATTTGTGTAGGAGCTCACAGAACTGAAGTCCTAAACGCTTGGGAACATAGCAAACGGCAGTTGCGGATGGCCGGACGGCCGGCCACCTTTCCTTAGTCACGCCTGGTTTCCACCCTCACGCCTTTTCCATGGCTAGCGTACCCTCACCGACTCCCAGCCTCCGCACCTTCCCTTTCTTCCGCACAGGTCCCCCCCCCCACCTCGGTAGAGACACTTCTCCTCGTGGAGTGTCTGTTCTTGTGGCCTTAAAGAATACCGATATATAGGCTTTTCAGAATATATGTCGCATTTATTCTTCAGCGTTTTCCGCTTGTTAGATCGATCCAACGGCTAAAGCAGATGGAAGGCACGCCTACGACTCTTTCCTCCGATCCTTATATTACAGTGGTACCAGAGTCTTCTTGCCTTCCATTCTCTCTCTTCTAGGTAGCAAAGCTCGACGCCATGGATTCCAGCAACGAAAGCATCCACTTCTATCGCCCCGGTGTTTCCACCACTGCTGCGGGTCTCTTTAGGCTGTTGCCTGAGATTCAAGTCGTTGAGCTCCTCCTGGCCATCTCCATCTTCGTCGCTATCCACTCCCTCAGGAAAGGGAGCCGTCAGGGCCTCACGTCGTGGCCGGTGCTTGGCATGTTGCCGTCGCTCGTCCTCGGAGTCCGTAAGAACCTCTATGAGTGGCTCACCGGCGTGCTTAACCACCAAGGTGGCACGTTCACCTTCTGCGGGCCGTGGTTCACCAGCCTTCAGTGCGTCATTACTGCCGACCCTCGCAACCTGGAGCATCTCCTCAAGGTCAAGTTCACTAACTTCCCCAAGGGCGAGTACTTCCGCACCTCGGTCCAGGATCTCCTCGGCAACGGCATCTTCAGCGCCGACGACGAGACCTGGCGCAGGCAGCGGAAGATCGCGAGCCTCGAGTTCCACACGGCCGAGTTCCGGTCCATGACGGTGCAGTCCCTCGTCGAGCTCGTCCACTCGAGGCTCCTCCCGGTGCTCGCGGCGGCCCACGACCGGCGCACCCCGATCGACCTCCAGGACGTGCTCCTCCGGCTGACGTTCGACAACGTCTGCATGATCGTCCTCGGGACCGACCCGGGCTGCCTGCGCCCCGGGCTGCCGGAGATACCGTTCGCCAAGGCCTTCGAGGACGCGACCGAGGCAACGACCATGCGCTTCATCATGCCGACGGGCGTGTGGAAGGCACTGCGCTACCTCGACCTCGGGAGCGAGAGATGGCTCCGGAGGTCCATCGAGGTCGTCGACGAGTTCGCCTACGAGGTGATCCGGGCCAGGAGGGAGGAGCTCTCGTCCTCGGAACAGACGCGGACGGCGAGGTCCGACCTTCTGACAGTGTTCACGAAGCTAACAGACGAAGACGGCAGCCCTTACTCCGACAAGTTCTTGAGGGACGTGTGCGTCAACTTCATACTCGCCGGCCGCGACACCTCGTCGGTGGCGCTGGCCTGGTTCTTCTGGCTGCTGAACCGGCATGCGAAGGTCGAGCAGAGCATTCTTAGCGAGATAAGGAAGATAACAGAGGAGAGAGGAGGAGAAGCAGATGGTGAGTTGGTGTTTAAGCCCGAAGAAGTGAAGAGGATGGATTATCTGCATGCGGCGCTATCGGAGGCTCTAAGGTTGTATCCTTCAGTACCAGTCGACCACAAGGAGGTAAGATCTCATGCATGCTAAGCTCTTGCAGAAGTATAGGAGAGATTAACTGCATATTTTGCTAAGCCTTATCTTAGTATTTTTCTATAAAAAAAAATTAAATATTTCTCAACCTGCAAATCAGCTTGAGGTTGGAAGTCATATTTCATGACTTTTTTTTTATTGAAATATAGTACCAAAATTGGATTTCAACAACACATACCCTTTTGTTTTTTTACCTTAAATATATATATATATATATATATATATATATATATATATATAAGACACGCGTGTATATATTTCTTATTCCTCTAAATTTGAGCTTATCATGTGCCCTTTTAGTTAATTTCTGGTTTTTTATTATACAAATATAATTATTAAAGCTCTAAGTGTTTTCTTGTTATATATGTTTGTCATATGTTATTAGTTCGACTAATCATGGTGGATAGTCATTAAATTGAGTTATTTGGATGGATTTTTAGTGAGGCATATATGGATGGCTATAGGAAAAAATAAATAAATTCTTTGCTTCTAATGCTATCATAATGTTAATTATATTTATATGATTAGGAATAGCTTTTGGTGGGGTGGGAGACACAACGAATAGGATGTATGGATCCAAATCATTGCAACATATGTCCTCGTCTCATCCATCCGCGGAGTTGGATTGGATCAGACCGGCGCACGGTGCATCGAACTATAAGCATGTCGTGTCGTCATCTTGTGTTTTAATGATGTCCTCTTCTGCTTCGTTTTATGCGTAAAGTGGCGGCAGTACACTTTGGGTTAGGTTTTCTGTAGGGCTCATTCTCGGCAGTGGCCCGGAGCTGTAAATGCGACTCCCATCGGACACCATGAACGCATCCAGTAGGTCGGAAGCCATGCATTTATTTATATGCTATGGTGGAGTTGGTGCAGGATATGGATGGTTTTGACAAGGAAGCAAACCGGTGAAGAGTCTGAGTCGTGATGTTGCGTTTGGACAGGTTGTGGAGGACGACGTGTTTCCTGATGGCACGGTGCTGAAGAAAGGAACGAAGGTCATCTACGCCGCGTACGCGATGGGGAGGATGGAGACCATATGGGGGAAGGACTGCATGGAGTACAAGCCGGAGCGGTGGCTCAAGGACGGGCGGTTCATGAGTGAGTCGGCGTACAAGTTCACGGCCTTCAATGGCGGACCGAGGCTGTGCGTGGGCAAGGACTTCGCGTACTACCAGATGAAGGTCGTGGCCGCCTCCATCCTTCATCGTTACCAGGTGAAGGTCGTGGAGAAGCACCCTGTGGTGCCCAAGATGGCGCTGACCTTGTACATGAAGCACGGACTGCAGGTCACCCTCCGCAGAAGAGATGAAGTGGAGCCGGTGGAGAAGACGAAGAAGAACAAAAGCTAGCTAGGTTACGTACGCTCCGAAGAAGAGATGAAGCGGCGGTTACCATTAACATGTTATTAAATCTAGGGTTTGAAAGAATGATCGGGACTCGTCTGGTTTGGAAGAATATATGTGTGCATGTATGTTTAGCATTTCACTGAAAGAAGAACTCAGTTAAATACTTGCAAGAAATTAGTATTTGCGTGTGTAGATCAAAAGTGAAGAAAACAAAATAAAAAAGGTCAAACCTACAGTCTTGTGTGCAAGAAGCGTGTTCTTCTCTCGATATGCTCATCCTGTAGACAGCTTGAAGTTGGAGTACGATTTATATTCACCTGCAAAGATCTGACACGTATATGTAGACAGCTTGATGTTGGAGTACGATTTATACTCGCCTTTAAAGATCTGACATGTCTGAAAGCGTCACAAACCATTGAAACCTATGATAGATACAGAATTCTCTCTTGAAAAGGAGATGCAGAAAGAATTTTCACTGACAATTAATAAAGAAAGAGACTACCCTGTGACTATAACCTTGAGAGTTCGATGCATGATCTCATGACTCGTTAATATCACTCGTTAATAGTCGAATGATACGAGTAGTCAGTCTCCCTCAGCCTAGTCGTTCACATAAAATAAATATAAAAAAAAAGAAGTGTATTCTTAAGGATTTCTGACTAAACATACTCATTAACTTCGTTAATTATCAAATCCTCTAAAAAGGCACCCAAATAATGTCTTGTTAAAGATTTCTGAGTAAAACACACGCTCATTAACTTCTATAGTTATCGAATCCTCCAAACTCACACTGGTGGGCTAACAGATTTCGAGTACATACTTAGAGGATGACATGTCGCATCTTCTTCTTGGAGGGGCATAAAGAAAATTAGGGCAGACAAATCTTTTCATGAGAAGAAGATAAGTGCAGTAAGGAAAACAACTATAAAGAGCAGATACATCCTAACGAAGTTCTTCATGATTTCCTGAGCCTTTCTACAATGTAAAAATTGGCTGAACCATCTTCTCATTCTTGCACAACTATAAATCGCTTGCTTGCTTTCCCAATTTAGCCATTGATTAGTTTCTAAGGCTGCTCTGATACTTCATCATTCATAGCCGAACAATCCTGAACACCTGATAGAATATGTACTCCAAATTTTTGTTTTGACAATTGAGAAGATAAACACTATATTGTCAATAATGCATCGAGGTCTTAATTCAGACATTAAGTATTCAGTTCAATTTTGATGCATGCAGCAAGTCCTCAAATTCTTCGGTGCATGCTGCTTCCAAATTCATTTCACAACCCAAATCAGAACGGGCAAACAGAGCCAACAAGTAACAAGGTAAGTTTTTGAACAGAAGCTGCACATCGCTCAAATTTTCACAAAGCTCCTGGTGCATCTCTCATGCTTACGTTTAAACTGTTCCGCAGTGTCCGCCTTCCTATTCCCATAGTGCCCTTTCTCATCATAGCAACAAATTCACTATAGTCAATACGACCATCCTGAAACATGACAAATGAGTCTACGTCAGGTATTGGATGTGGTAAACCAAAGTTTCGGAAGCATATATCAAGTGCTTTTCTTAAAGATTTGAATGCTCGTCACAAAAGCATACCAGCCCTTGCACAAGCTCAAGCATACGAGGTCACAAAAGCATTGCCACAAAGATGCAATAGAAACAAATAAGTTTGTCGTGTTATTTGATATTACATATTATGACAGCCTGGAGAAGCTATAAACAGGGTAAAGAACATTAACAACAAATAAGCAATCTAGTGAGAATGGTTATAAACTTTTATAACTGATCCCAATCATTTTACAAAAGCTGAATCCTCATTAGGCATGCTACCAGACAATTTCGGAGTAGCATATCAAAATAATCTTATAGATCAGCAACTCAAATCACGAGGAACAATTCTTTTGATACAAACGCACAATTTTGATTATATAGGTGTACTCAGTTCTGCGTTCATATAACGATTTTGTGGTTACGTTTAGTTAATGTGAAAGAAAACAACGCGGTGTAGATTCCATAAGAAAATTTTAAATATTAGCTAGCAGGAAAACAGAGAGTTCAGATTAGATTTATCGATTGAGCTCAATCAGGTCGATGAATAAAGGAAATGTTATGTTGGTCTCTACCAAATCTATATTTAGCTTATAGTAGATACAACTTACATTATCCTGATCCACTTCCCTAATAATGTCTTCGAGGGAAGCATCAGTCATATTATGCTCCTTACAAGCTTGCTGAAGTTCATCAACTGTGATATAACCACTTCCATCCTTGTCAAAATATGAAAAAGCTGCCACTAAATGTTCTTCACGTTCCAATTTGTTGAGATGCACTGTTGCAGCAATAAATTCACCATAGTCGATGGTACCACTGTTGTCCACATCAGCCTGAAAGCATTTTACAAAGTCAAAAACATAGCACAAAAACTTATTCTTTTTATTAAAAACTACAATCATCAACCTTTACAATCAAAAGGCTTCCTAAGCAGATATGCCTACCATTAAGGAATAACAGTGAAGACTTTTAGAAACTTATCAGATAACTGTAGCATCCCATGTACAATCTGTACATTCATTCTACAGTTTCAGATCAGTGCCCATGAAAGTAAAAATGAGCACATAGATTAGAGTTCATAGTGCAACCCAGAACATCATATTCTATCTAAATAGAGTTCATCATTAACCATTTATGCTCCAGAATTCAAGTGATGCCACATAGTTATTAGAAATCGGTCCAGTCATTCCCATACTTCTACGGCTTTTGTGTCCAATAAGACAAAAAGTTTAGATCCATCTATTCCCAACCCAATTTTGACAATCAAATTAAATAACAGCTTTAAACATTTCTTAATCTCCATGTACTATTATGTTGTGCAAGGTCATTAGGAAAATAAAATTTTAACCCTCAGCTCTAGACATATGTTGTACCTGTTAGAGATTAATATAGATCAGGTTATTTCCTTATAACTTAATTCCTGACACAACTTAAGCTTTTAAAATAAGTGAGGATCCTACCAAAATCTTTATCATTAGACTGGAACAGATTGTATATTTGAGTCTTGTATTGTCTCCTCTTTATTTCACCCAATGCTTAACTAATATTTGTGCAATAGTCATTCTTTATTTAGGTTGCACCATGAAAATGGCTAGAGTTTCACTTGTCAAGCCTAATTGTTCATTTAGAATTTAATACAGAGCTTTCACTTGTCAAGCCTAATTGTTCATTTAGAGTTTAAAACAGAGCCCTTTTCTGACAACTTAAGTTTTCAGGAATATTGGTCACCCTAAGTAAAATATTTATCAGTGCCATAATGTGAAAATTATAACTGGTAGAAAATATAATTTTTCTGGTTCCCACTTCAAAATATATTGTATTTCCTGAGAACTACAAAATGATGGATAAACATTCCATTTAGGAAAAAATAAAACAGCTTGGTGTTCTTAATTATAAACATAAAAAACACAGAACAAGCAATTAGTGTTGTGAGGGTGATGCAACAGCAGAGTTTGAACAGAAAAAGAGCGACTTTATAGTCCAAATGCACATATAGCATGCAGTAAACTAAAAGCATACCTTTTGTAATAAGCAGTCATCAAATCAAACTAGTATACTTATAAAAGAAAAATGTTATCTTACAGCTTCCATAAGATCACGAATCTCTGTATCCTTCAGAGTGGAACCATATCTTCTCAAACCTGCTTTAAGCTCATCAAATGTAATTGATCCACTGTTGTCTGTATCCATTGCCTGGAACATTTCTCTTAATCCAGCAATCTCCTCCTCTGAAAGGCCTTCAGCTATAACCTGATAGGGAATAGGGCCAAGCTTTGAGAATGTACATATAATGACTTGTACCGGAGTACAAAAATGTAATATTTTAAATACACCTATAACAGCTTCGGGGTCTAAATTTGTTCTTTTAGCTTCAGCAAATCTCTCAGAACAGTCAAACTAGGGGTACCCTTAATCCTAATTAACGAAACATCATCAAATTTTAAGCTGTGTACTCACTCGCAAAGCCATCTTCTTTAATTTATTCATTGCTGAAAATTGCTTTAGGCGTGAGAGAACTGCAGGATCAAGTGCTCGATCAGGAGCAACTCCATGCTCACAAATCCATGGATGACCTGCGCACACAAAAAGGTATGAAATGACATATGCCATTATTGATATCTTGAAAGTACAATCATTCTGACAGATTGGCATCTATAGATTCAGCATCTAAGTCCTGCTCCTTGCAACCACAATGTTTTCAACATTTTAATCTCAAGTAGCATTTGGTTCATGAACCTTGCACCACATATGCCACTTTTTATACCAAAGTACTACAGGACTTTGTCCTGCAAGATTTCATAGATGCAGTCTAAAGATATAAAAACTGTACGCAGATGAGCAAAGAAAACTCTTTGTAGGATGTATAGTTCTCTCAAGAAAGATGATTCTAGCATACCATTACCTTTGGGAAGTAAAAGACGCAATGACATTTCACAATAAGGAACCATCATTTTTTTAGATCTCTAGCATTCATGTGAGCAGAAGAGTTATTTCAGGAATCTAAACTAGTTAATGGATGATAACTGGAAATATTTCAATCTACACAAAAATCAATAGAAGTATTGTCAAAGACAAAGCCTTCTTATTGCATTTTTCTGTCTCTTTTTCATCAGTGCTAGCACATTCATAATTTCAGCCTCTTCTTTAAAAGATTGCACCGAACTCTAGGATTGCTCTAGCTTAGTAAAAGCCATTGGTGAATAATTGTTCAGAAGAAATGTGGAACCACCATGTTTGTGGTGCATGTAAAACAAAAGAATTATTTTCAGAAACCTGAATATTGTAATAGATGATGAATGGAGAGAGTATTATCTACAATTTTGTAATTCATTCAACTTCAATAAAGCTTTGTTCTTAAACAGATTCTCCAGTGTTGGTTCATTAGACACTTTTACACTAGCAATCCCACAATTAGAGCTTCTTGTCCATAACCAAACCAAACCAGAGGAGGGAAGGAAAGAAGGAAGGGTATCAGGTATAAAGTACTTGCTTCTTTAACACATAACGTCTCACTGTCTCTCATAAAAATATTACTAGCCTACATCATTGCAAAAAAGAATAAAATTACATAAAGTGCAAACTCAAACTGCATATTTATGTTCCTTGTATAGAAAAACAATGACATATATAAGCAAGGAATCAAATATCTACAATTTCAGATTAGAACATACATAGTACTTGGTGGGCTGTCAAGCGTTCTGAAGGAAGAGAGCAAAGCATCTTCTTTATTAGAACCTTGGCACTTTCAGAGATCAAAGGCCATGGATCTGAGTCAAAATCAATGACTCCCTTCATGATTGCATCAAATATTCCTTGCTGTGTTTCTGAAATCAAAATAATCAGCTTTAATAATTTCTCTTGTTATAAAATATAATAACACAAGGACGTCAAGGTCACACCAGCCCAAAAAGGAGGCACGCCACTCAATAGTATATATAAGATAACACCAGCAGTCCAAACATCAGCTTCTGGTCCATAGTGCTTGCATAATACTTCAGGAGCGACATAGTATGGGCTTCCGACAACATCAGTAAAAATTTGACCTGAATGAAGCATGAAAACCAAGAGTTTGCAATCAAAGAAGAAACAGAATGTGATTAAGCAAGCAGTAACAACTAATGAAGATTGTAGAAACAACAAAGACAAAATAATATATGAACTATGAAGTATATCACAAGAACAAAGGACTAATGATAAGCCTCATTGAGCTTCAAAACAGTTAAATTCTTCAAAACAGTTAAAGAATTTGATAAATAAAACATGTTCGATTATAGTCTTAAGATGCCAATATCAATGAACAAATATAACCTAAACGGTGACGTGTTATGCTAATTTTTCATTTTGATAGGAAAATAGAGAATCAAATCATTTTTTTATCATCAAAGTAAATTGCAAAATGTACTAGACATGTCATATAACCATTAGATTAAGTGATAGAATGGAACATTTCTGCACATATTTAGCTTTTACCAGATGAAACACAAAAGAGTAACTAGGCCTTGTACTACGAATAATTTGACAAAATCAAAGATAGTATCTAGGAAGTTACAATCGTTAAACAGATTCAATTAGAATCTTGAAAAATATTAGCTAAGATTTTTCAGATTTGAAAGTGGCAATAACCTAGAATATTAATATTTGATGTAAACTTGACAGCTGCAAAATGTTCATCTAACAGATCCTCTTGAACTTTAGCATTCTCATTTACTATAAAGGAATAAGATGAGCATTTTGTGAAACGGAAAGCATAAATTTGACCTTTTTCACCTTTTCTTTGTGTTCAAAAATATATTTGTCTTTTAAAATTCAGTGTTCTACAGACACTAATTAATTCCTGAGTTGTTGTTAAACATACCCCCTTTCCTCCCTGTTCCAAATAGACAAATTCAAGGCAGACACATAATTATGCATTCCCAATACATGAATTTAGGACAACTCATTAGAGAACACAAATAACCAAGCATGAATATAAATACAGAGCCCAATTGTCTTATAAGAAATAAGTCAATTCCTTATCTTGTCCTTTTACTGTGTAGTGAATTTGAGCTCCTCCCCTGCTACAGAATAATGGAAAAAATGATACTCGTTTATTAACAAAGGCTTGTAATGCTTCTAGAAACATCTAGAACACCCTGAAGCCAGATCCGGAGAGAAGACATCTAAAAGGCAAATCATCAATTGCCTCTAATTGACTTTTGCATACTTCTGCTTCATCCTAGATCATTTCTTACCAGCAATTAGAACACAAGATGACAGCCAAAATATCTAATCCATAGAACACGTATTGTTAATATGAAAGACTCTATGAGCCAAATCCAAAAGCACCTAAACTTGTGATTGTTAATTTGTCTAAAGGCATCATTTATTGGCATCCTTGTTGTTTTAGTTGTAAAAAGTGGGTAAGAAAGAAACACATTCATCCAAGGTCAAAGTGTGATTTTCACTATTTCCATGGTGCTCAAAATTTGCGAAAGAAAACATATATGCCAGTTACGCTTATTGCACTGACGTGTCTGCCCAATCAGCTATTAAGCCTTGATGTCAAGGTCAAACCCATACAAATGCATTGAAGTGGACTGATAAGAACGGATATTAGTTCACTATTGTTTCCACCAAAGACCAACGCACAGAAACAATTCGAGAAGGCAGACAAACTGATGACTTTATAAAAAGGCAATTAGGGCATGAATGCAATGACACTTATCATAAAGGAAGCTAACATAAACCCTACCTCTTCCAAACAGAACATAACCTTATCATAAAGGAAGCTAACATAAACCCTACTTATTATAAAGAGGCCACAATATGCTGCAATCTAAGTAATATTCTAGACATTGAAACTGCCAAAGATGTGTTTTTTTTTTTCCCTTTTCATCCCTCCTTACCTGGCTTGAAGAACACAGAGAGCCCGAAATCGATGGCCTTGAGGGAGGAGTCATCGTCTTTATTCACCAACAAGAAATTCTCCGGCTTCAGGTCCCGGTGCATGACCCCCAGCGAATGGCAGGCCTCCACAACCCCAACAATTATCCGGATGAGCTCTGCCGCCTTGCGCTCACTGAAATGCCCCCTCTCTATGATCCGGTCGAAGAGCTCCCCGCCGGAGCACAGCTCCATCACGATGTGCACGTACAGCGCGTCCTCGAAGGCACCCTTGATAGTGACGACGTTCTTGTGGCCGGAGAGGTGGTGCATGATCTGGATCTCCCGCCGCACGTCCTCCACGTCCTCCTTCGATATCAGCTTCCGCTTGGCGATGGACTTGCAGGCGTAGTCGTTCCCCGTGGCGATCTCAGTGCACAGGTACGTGGTGCCGAACTGCCCCTGCCCCAGCTTCCGCCCTAGGATGTACAGGTCCCGGATGTCGGGTGTCTTGTGGCCGAGCACGTAGTTGGAGCTAGGGTCGAAGCCCCGCCTCATGATGACGGCGGCGGCGGCCTCACGCTGCTGCTTGGGCGGCTTCTTGGGGGAGTCGTCGGGGACGGAGCTGCCCTCGGACTGGTGGAGGCACTTCGACGACGGTGGCTCGGCGGAGCTGCGGCGATGGTACTTGCTTCCGAAGGATCCCCGGCAAGAATTGCCCATCAAAACCTACAAAGAGGTCGCATCGAGCGCCGCGATGTCGCAGACAGCTGTCGACCTCAAGGAATTACTCAATCGAGTAGATGATTGGAGACAGAGAGATCGTCTTGGGGAAGAAGAGAGAGAAAGGGGAGGGAGAGAGAGATGGTGAAGTGCCTGGCTTCGTTGCAGCAAATCGGCGAACACCCTTTACCCTTGCTTGAATTCGTTCACTTCATCAAATCAGTGGTTTATTTGGCCGTGTAGAACAGTGGAGTGGGTGGATTTGAATGCACTGAGGACTGAAATAATGTGTGGTTGTTGGATTTTCTTTAGTGTTTTGTTGGTTCGTTATCCCTTTTATTATTGGGTTGATGACAGCTACGAATAAATTTATTCTCCTGATAGTACAATGTCATTTAAAATAATTATATATTTTAAAAGCCGATTATTTTGTATTTAAAATTTTCAATTTAAATTTATCATATAAAAAATATTATCCTCTTCAGACTTATAGAATTATCTCTATAAATACTATAATACAATGTTAAAACACTATAAAGACAGTGTTTCTCGGATCGGATTAAACGCCCGATAGATAACAGATCCGAATTCGGATGGATCGGATCGTTCTTTAGAACCCTCACCCGGTACGCGTTCGATCCGCTTCCGCGCGTCTACTACCCCGGCAGGGGTCGCTCGTCTCCAACGGTTCTCGCGTCCCTGGGGCGGAAAAGGCGCCCCTTTCAATAGCCACACCTCGTCTTCTCCTCCCTTCTCCCTCTTCCGCCGCTCGATCTCCTTTTGGTTCTCGTCTCTATCTCTTCTTTGATATGAATCCAAGGGGAGATTCGACGTCCGGAAGCGATGGCGCTGCCGAGCCGAGGAGGAAGTCCAAGAAACCCAGATGTGCGTCACCCCATCCTTCCTTTCCTTATTTCTCTTTTAACATTGCGAATAAGTCGACTCTTCTTTTTTGGTTTCTTCTGTTCGGATTAAATGTCAATTAAAGCAATGTAGGTTGTATTAGTTCTACCATTATTAAATTTACATCATTTCTTATAGAAGTCGGCCATCGTTTTTGAAACTGTCTTGTGGGAAGTGGAAACTGTAATTTTCTGCAGCGTTCTGAATTTAAGATGAGATAGAGTAGTGTTCCAAGCAAGGTGAGTGTATACTTGTGAATTGTGATTAGTTGTGAGGATATTTAGCTCATATTCTGTGTATATTAATAAGGATTGCATCTTTTATCAAAATGTTTTGTATCGGATCGGAAAGAGTTGTAGTGATTGATGCATAGCTCAATATCTGCTTGATTTCCACGTATTTCATTCTACTAAGTCCTTTTGTCTTGTAAATCATAGCATAAAATATCTTTCGCAACAGAGAAAATATAGCTTTGGAAAATAGTTTAAGACTCTTGTAGAAATGTAGTCTGAGATCGGGGAACCGTGCAAAAGCATGTGTCAAGATACTTTGTAGCCTCAGCTTGGATGATGCATGGTTTATTCCAAAATATCATGCTTTCAATAGCTGCATCAAAGTTGTTCATTTATTTACCTGTAAAACATTGATCTTATTAATTCCTTTCAAGCTACTGTCTGATTCTATGTTGAGGCCATCTTTTTGCATCTCTCGATGGCCTCCCATTTTCTCTTTGAAATGCAACTAAGTGATTTTTCTTTTCGATTCTAGATTCAAGGTTTACACAACAAGAGCTTCCTGCTTGCAAACCATTACTAACTCCAGCAATCGTAAGTACTTGTGATGATTATATAAAATTTGAACTGAAAAGAGATGCTATTTTCCTTTTGAATAATTTGGTGTGCTATTCTTTTTCATTTTGCAGGTAGTAACAACATTTGCTTTCATAGGAATTATCTTCATTCCAGTTGGACTTCTCTCCTTGTCTGCATCAGGACAAGTAAGTTCATTTTGTTCACTCTAGTTCATCCCCTGTAAATTCATGCAGTGTTAATGAATCTTGATTGACATGTAGGTGGTTGAAATTGTTTATCAATATGACACGGACTGCATTCCTGAGCAGTTGCAGAATGACAAAGTTGCATTCATCCAAAGCAGCACGAGTAACAAAACTTGTACCAGAACTTTAACTGTAATCAAAATCGTCACTATTTCAGTTCCTCAGATTTATGTTGTTTTTAATGCAAGAACTCAGCATTGAGTGAGTACAACTCATATTTCAGGTGCCAAAGAACATGGAGGGTCCCGTTCATATTTATTATGAGCTTGACAACTTCTATCAGAACCATCGCAGGTTTGAATTACTTTTTACCTCTCTTATTCTTTGTTTTGTTTTCCTGGCTGATTCATTTATGTAGCTCGACAACTTCTATCAGAACCATCGCAGGTTTGAATAACCCTTTTACCTCTCTTATTCTTTGTCTTTTTATGGATGATTCATTTTGCATTGTCTGAAATTTTCTATTCACACAACCCAAACCATTGCATAATTTTTCTTCTTACTGAATGCACATTTAATTTGGTAACCTAGGTATGTTAAAAGCAGAAGTGATAAGCAACTCCGAAGCAAGGCAAGTGAGACAGAAATAACTAATTGTGCACCGGAAGCCACAACTTCAGATGGGTCTGTGATTGTTCCTTGTGGTCTCATTGCATGGAGCTTGTTCAATGACACATACTCGTTTGCAGTAAACAGTAAAATCATTGAGGTGAACAAAAAGAATATAGCCTGGCAAAGTGATAAAGAACATAAATTTGGAAGTGATGTTTATCCCAAGAATTTCCAGATGGGAGGTCTGATAGGAGGTGCCAAACTCAATGACAGCATTCCTGTAAGTACTGTATTCTTCCTTTTGATTTGAGTTCCTGTATTCTTCCTTTGTAGGAGGTGCCAAACTCAATGCCGGCATCCCAAGAACTTCTTTTGTTCTTGTTGTATTTTAGTTGGGACTTATAGCTTTGTTATTATTGTTGTATTGTCCAATTATTTGTCTTCTATTTCTGGAAGTCCTGTCATCATTTGTTATTTCTTTATTCAACAGTGGCTAATTATTGTATGAACTGCAGTTAAGTGAGCAAGAAGATCTCATTGTTTGGATGAGAACAGCTGCTCTGCCAAGATTCAGAAAACTCTATGGGAGAATTGAGACAGACCTTGCGGCTAATGAGCAAATCACAGTGACAATACAGAACAACTATAACACATATAGTTTTGAGGGGAAGAAAAACTTGGTACTTTCAACTACCTCCTGGATAGGTGGGAAGAATGATTTCCTTGGTACTGCTTATCTCACAGTTGGTAGTCTATGCCTATTTCTTGCTATGGGCTTCATAATACTGTATTTGTTGAAACCCAGGTAAGCTTCTGGCCTGTCATTTTCTGTTATCACACATTCTATTGAAATATATCAAATACATGAAATCTTTATGTTCATAAACCTTTAAATTTATATTTGCTAAACCATCTTATTTGTTTTATTTTTTCATCATTCAGCATGTCCAACTTATATTACTTGTATAAGCAATGGATTATTTAGTTAACAACTGTAATTCCATCAACCAGTGAACTATAGAACGTTGCAGCTTTTACTGATAGATCCTTTTTAGTTCAAGCAAGTTTCTGGGTTTAGTTGGTGCATCAGAAGATATTTGGTTCACAGATAAGCTAAAGTTATGTTTCACAACTAATTTGAATTGGATCTGATAGAAATGCAAAGTGCGACAGTCAGCATAAACATCATATACCTTTTAGAACCAACCAACTAAATGCAAGTCCCATTATCTTGACGTTGCATTTTTCGCTTCCCGGTGATGGTTAAGTTAATTCATGTGATTCTTTTGCAGGACCCTCGGAGATCCTTCATACTTGTCTTGGAACAGGAATCCCGATGGACATTATTAGATTCACGAGACAGTAAAATTTATGCATGTGGAAGTGTTCTTTCAACTAAACAAGCGGTTCATGTGCTTAAGGTCTGTTTTCCTTTTGTGAGTTGCATTCATGGATTCTGTTATCTCTAATTGACCAAATAAGTTCTTCGGAGATTGATGTCTATTGTTTAGTTGATATAATCCGATACCTATAATCAGAGGGAGTTTTCCCAAAATACACTTGGCAAAACCACATGCATGAACAGTGTTTGTTCATATTCAGACACTTTGTAACTTTCAGTTAAATCCGACTTAATTGAATTTGCAGTGGATTTCAATATATATACATATTTATTTTAAGCTGAAGATTAAGTATAGATCTGAACATTCTTGAAAGCAATGGTAAGCAGTGTTTAATACAGTTCAAAGAGCAGGTAAATTTGGTCAGGGCAACTCCTTAATCCCTTGTTGTACTTCTCTCCTTGTAAGTATTTCTTTTCCTAATTATGTCACCTTAAAAAAGAGGTGCTGACAGCATGAAATGTATGCACCTTATAATTATCAAAAGTTTGTCTGCAAATGATTCTGATGATTCAGTATTAACTGCACAGGTTGCAATATTGTTTACATTGATATAACATAAGCTTTTCACCTTATTTTGATCAGATCTTTTTACAGATTAATAACCTAACAATATTAGCAGCATAAAAAATAATGGCTCAGCGCATAAGATTTGTCAGAGACTCGTACTCATATCACGAAGAAGCAATCTTATCAGAACATCATTTAGATCACAAACAAGCAATCTCGACCGATATCTGCTTCAGTTGTGATGATGATATCACTGTCAGCTAAATCCATGTAAAGCATAAACGATAAGCTGAAAGAGACTTACGGCTGCTTACCAGTCGATGCACAGACAGGCATTTCATCAGAACCACCACCGGAAAACTTTCGACTGTCATGTAAATGCATCTCCTTCTTGGCTTTCTTCTCGCTCGGGGATTCCTCCTCGGCTTCAGATTCAGCATTACTCGGTGCTGCAAACGCCTGCTTCCTTTTCGAACGTGCCCTTCTGTTCTGAAACCAGTTATAGACGTTGGTCTCGGAAACTTGGCCATGTCGTGAGAGCTCAAAAGTGATCTCTTTGATCCTTTGCTTGCTTGGAGTTCCATTGCCATGGTAGAATATGCTCTCAAGAATCCGTACCTGCACAGCGGTTGGTGTCCAGCGCTGCTTTGCAGAGATCTTGGCACCTCCAGATGGCTGATCAGCGAACAGATGACTCGACCTCGTTCCTGATGGCAGACAGCAATTCGATTACCCGAAAGAAACAATTCGAGAAGAAGAGACATCGAAAACCCCAAGAATAAGCCTGAAAAGATCCAGAAGGATCGAGAAGTGATCCTTAGCCCAAGTCAGATAGCTAGAAGGCAACAGTTCCGGAGTTGAGATCATAAGAGACAATAAAGGATGATTACTCCAACAACCATGTATTTGACTCTAAACCTACAACCTCATGGAGTCGAAGACAAGAAAGTTCTAAAACCGTAAAGAACTCCCAAGGAAGAAGTAACCCAAATGAAATATCAAACTCAGCAAGTGCTCCCAAGAAAATAGATACGCTGAGGCACATAAAACTCTTAAGATTTAGGCATATCCAGCAGCTAGATACGAAGATCTTAAGAAAATTTCCAATTTTGGCTTAACCAGCAACCCAAGAGCACCCGAATCTGCCATGTGGAGGAGGAGGAGGAGGAGGAGGAGGAGGAGGAGGAGGAGGAGGAGGAGGAGGAGGAGGAGGAGGAGGAGGAGGAGGAGGAGGAGGAGGAGGAGGAGGAGGAGGAGGAGGAGGAGGAGGAGGAGGAGGAGGAGGAGGAGGAGGAGGAGGAGGAGGAGGAGGAGGAGGAGGAGGAGGAGGAGGAGGAGGAGGAGGAGGAGGAGGAGGAGGAGGAGGAGGAGGAGGAGGAGGAGGAGGAGGAGGAGGAGGAGGAGAACTAACAGAGAGAGGACCTGAGAGCGAGTCCTGCTGGGCCGTCATGGTCCTATGCATCTCCACGAGCTTCTCACAGATGGTGGCGAAGGCGGAGATTTGACTCCTCAAGACCTCCATCTGCTCGTCCGTCATCACCTTCGCGCACAACACTCCCTCCTCCGCCGCCCCTTCCTCCATGCTTCGTTTACTGACTTCGAATACAGTATCAGCAGCAGCAGCAGCAGAAGCAATCTCTCTCTTCCATTCCCTTCTCTCTCGTCTTGGATTGAAGGAGGAAAATAGTTTCCGAAACTGCTTCTTTCGCCTTGCTGTTAAGAGGAAGAAACAACGAATCCAGAAACAGAACGAGCCCTGCGGTTGGCCACCGCTCTCTCTCGAATGAGTTGGGAGCTGCCGGAAGGATTTGGGGAGCGAGAGGTGGAATCTAATGGGGGGGAATGGAAGATGGTAGGATCGGATTTGACGTGATGATGGGGTGGGGAGGTTGGGGTGCTACGTGACGTTGAGGTCAAGCCATGACGTGCACAAGGGGAAGGGGGAAACGTAATTTGGTGAACGTGAGCTGATCCAATCAAATGAATCAATGGTGCATGCTAGGTAGGTTAGGCTAATACTCTGCTTCACCATTGTTGCCTAACCTCGAAGGTGGAGGACGAAGTGGCTCTGTGTCTCCTCTCATGCTGAGGTAAGTCCTTTACCGCCATTGATGCTGGATTTTGTGGGCTTCGGCTGCAGCATGAACACGCGTTCGTTCCATCCTTCCCAAACGAGTCAAAAAGCCTTCTTTTTGTTCTTTCTCGCAGGACATAAACTCACGTCGCTGTCTTTTACATCGGCAGCCCTACATACTCCGACCAACGTGAATAAATAGGACGACGAATGATATCTTATTGCGCGATCTTTAAAACAGGGGATAAAAAAAAGCTCCCGGCGAGGATCGAACTCGCGACCTTTCGCTTACGAAGCGAACGCACTACCACTATGCTACGGAAGCGACAGATGTGCGAAGATTATATATTTTTTTGTTGTCCAAGAATCTTTGAATGGGCTTTTTGGGCTATAGCCCAATATATATATATATATAATATGATGAGGAATCGTATCTTTATGATTAATCCAAAAGGTCAATAATCAACATGATCTAACACCACAACAAACACGTATCTAAGCAAGAGGCCTTTGTGAATGCATTTAGATACCCCATTAGGTGTCCGAGCCCGCTTAACTAATGCTTAGAGTAAGAAACCTAACACTCATTAGGTGATCCAACCCACCTTACAGATGCTTAGAACAACAAAAACTAGAGAGGATAGAAAGAGCATACGAGGTAGAGAGGACGACCACGTCGAGTCAACGCTGACTTTCTTATGCTGTTCCTCTGTTAAGGTTCTTTCAGAAACAGCCAGAGATGAGCACAGGAGGAAGAGTGACCAGACAAACACACTGAAATAGAAACATTTCCCCTTTGTCTCCATCAAACCAACGACGCTCGGCTTACAGTTTTAGCGGTGAGACTGTTTTGGGGAAGCCAAGGCGACTATGGAGGTGGTGGCCAACGTCGTCGGCCTCATCAGAACCTTCATCTACGCCGCCGAGACTGCACAAAGCCTCAGGGAGGATTGCCTGGAATTCCCGGAGTATCTGCAGCTGATCACCTCGTATCTGGAGAAGCTCCAGGACAAGGCACTCACTCAGTGACGGTACCATAAAGACATTGACGAAGCTGGAGGATACACTGGAGAGGTCCTACGAGATCGCCCACGGCTTCCAGAGACAAAACTACGTCTCTCATATGATCAACCACAGCCATCTCCGGAACCAGATGAGAAGAGTACAGGATGATATCGATAAGTACTTGAGGCTTATTCCACTCACCCTATGATCTGCTTTTCCTGTCGTAGATGTATCGACTCATCGAGATGATCCTTCCTTGACATCCAAAAACAGTCGTCTTATAGCTCACCGGATGTTAGAGACCACTGTGATCATGTCGATTCGTATGAGCAAGAAACTAATAGCGGTTCTGAGAAGGATCACACAGAAGATGAACAACACAGTGATGAAGAATTGCTTCCCTGTGAGTCTAAGCATTTTATTATCCGGATATTTTGATTTTATTTTTCTATGTTTACATCAAGGATATATTTATTCTCCGATGAATCTGTATAATCTGTTTGTGAAGGTAATAATAGATATGTTTGAAATTTATAAATGCATATAATTTGTATGATTTACAAATCATTTTATTATTGAAAAGTAATGTTAACAAAAATTTAATATTTATAATTTTTTTTTAAAAAAAATATGATTTAATCCGTCATTGTTTTATAAGTATTTTGAAGTTGTCTTATCTGAATTTATATGAAAATATCTATTAAATATTATATTTAAAAAATATATGAATATTGTTAGTTTTAGATGATATATGATTACATAAAGTTTGAAATAATATGAAAAAAAATGTTTAAGCTCTTGGTCTTATAAAAAGTAATTATTATATTATATTATATTATATGATAGTTGTATGATGAGTATGATTATGATTTGGATCCTATCATAAGAGGTTATACATTAAAATATTTTCCGATGATCAGTATATTATTATACAAGTGATAGATCTCATGTTCGAGTTCATGTGAGTTTCATATATGTCATTTTAAATAATATTAAATCGATTGCTTGATATTATTTTACACCTCTTTAGAGTATTTATGGTCTTACACATCCACAATTGGCATGCGATTCCTCCATCACCATGATTGATTACCATATGTTGCATGGAATAAAGTCATGAAATTTTCATGGCAAGCGTAACACTTACCGAAGAACACATAAATTCAAGCCAAAGTATTTCATATTGATGATGAAGAACAACAACACACCATAGAAAAGTGTATACTGAATCAAAGCTACTTTGGGCAGTCTTTTACTAAACATTCTTTCTCTGCAAACGTGCCTTATGATTGCGGATGAAAGAGTGTTTCTTCCACATCAAATCAAGTCTTTCGAGAGACATTTTGATGCCTCCACCACCCTAATGTCCATAGTCCATTAGAACACACATGATTCATATCACCCTGCAACTCTCTACATGTTCATGATACGAGGAGATTACATGCAAGTATTATACTCGATGGGTGTTGCTTATTATTATCTTGTCAGATAGCAAACAAGAAAGTGATGATTGATAGCATCTATTCGTAGCAGCACATAAATGTTAGGGTTTCAAGGATCCAACCAGCTGCTGAGACAGCTTTCCGTTCCTCTTTCTTCACCTTCAGAAGATTTGACCACCCAAGAAAAAAAATTATAAGTAGAGAGAGAGAGAGTCCATTATATTTGTTTGATTTATATAAGTGTATTCTACCTTGTTTAGGGCATGGATTGCATCTCTCATATGACATTTGGAACAACTGCAACAGTACTATAAAAGCCATCCATAAAGATGTTTCTTGTAAGAACATAACATCTGGATTTCCTTTCTGCCCTGGTTTACTTACTATATGGATCTGCATTCAGAACAGAAACATGAACAGGCTTCCTTCCTGCTCTCATCTAACGTTTGGATCTGCCGTCGGAGAGCAACAGTACCAAAACCGTACTCGTAAATCGATTCAGAAAGATGGAAGGCATTGAAGCAGATGAAACTAGCAATATACCAACGAGGAGTAACCTATTTTCCGCATGGCAAGCCGAAGTGTGCGTCTACAAAGAGAGACCAGCATATAATGAAGATATATGACATAGCAGTCAAGCCAAAGGAAAACCCTCATGCCAACAAGTGTAGTAGTAGTAGGATGGATGCATGGTTCCATGAAGTGCAATCATGCTTTTGCTTAGATGAGCAATACGTACGGCAAGAGTCTTCATCCTCACCTTCCTTGTAGATTCCATTCATCATCCATGAGTTCCTCGCCTGAGTTGTCGGTCTGCGTTCCTGTAAGAAACTTCAGGCTAGCGCTAGATCAAAAGATCTAATCATATGGGTTTTACAAAGAGAAGCCTACGGAGCTCGGTTGGCAGGCTGCCCACCTCCATATCTTTCTTTTGATGCTCTTGGTGCCATGAGAAAGGAAGGGTTGGAGGTGGACAGAATGCCAATAAGCACCGTAAGAGACCCCTTGACAAACCCACATGACAGTCACCGTAGCTGAAATCACACCACAGCCTCCTACCGGAGATGCTCTTTCCTTGTGGGAGCTACTTATGAGAGGAGGAGGAGGAAGGCAGTTTGGAGTACTAATAGCTTCCAAACCACAAGGAAGGAAAAAGGGAAAATAAGAAGACTGATGAGAGAGAGAGAGACGATGACTGGCCATGTCACAAAGTAGTGGTATAGACTCCATCATCATCGGTTCCATTGTTTCAAGCTCGCCCCTTCTAAAAAGGAGAAGCAAGAGAGAGAACATCAATCATTCGTCTTCCACATCACAGGAGTCCTGATCCATCTCCTTGATTGTAGCGCTAAACTCAACACAGGTTCCCTTTTCCAATTTACTCTCTCACATGTAGACACCAACAAGGAACAAAAATGCCTGCCTTCTCCTTCATTATTTTCTGTGGGCTGGCAGGGGCTCACAAGCACCGTACGGCCGATGATGCCCTAAAAAATCTTCAATCTGAGGGGAAGCTTAGCGAGTGACCGTCTCTTTGGATGAAGGGATGCTAATCTTACTGTATAATTTATTATGACCTGATTAAATCTGAATCAATTCAAAATATTTAAATTTAAATTAATAATAATATATTAATCAAATCCTTAATCTTATTTCTAGTTCACTTTAATGTATCGTTAGAATGTTAAAATATCCTCCACATAAAGATTTAATGTATCGTCGAGATTCAATATAGTTAAAATCAAATCCTAATGTGATAAATATGAGACATAATTAAGTGGTAACTCCACGTCATGACGTATCATTTAATCTCGTCCACAAATAATTCTTTTCTATTTTAGCCATCATCATGTCCTCGAGTTATATCAATTATCATAATTCAACTTAATAGGCTAATTAATCTATTAACTTTATTAAGTCCAAACCACTGACTTATAATGCATAAAAAAAAATAATAGTAGACCTACAATCTAGTGGTGGCTTTATGCTATGACATATCGTCTATTTTGTCCATAGATAATCCTTTCCTACTCGATTCCTTCACTATGTCTTAATACTAAATCAACTTTAATATCGAATACCATAATCAATACTTAAGCTGAAGCGAATAGTAGTACATTAAAGAGATATTTATGAGTTAATACTAATATTAGGTCAATTGAGATGTGTGCGTGTAAAAATAATATGCAAAAATATTGCTCATAAACTCAAAATTGAATTAGTTTTATCTTTGAAAAGCTATGTCATTTCTAATACAAGAGAAAAAGAAGAAGAAGATCTCAATCTTCCTTACTGATTTATAACACATTCTCAAGATTCATATACCGGAATCATTTTCTCATGGTCGACAATATAATAGCCCACAAGTCATATATCATAATTCTGCAACTCGTTGCAGTTACTAAGTAATCTTAAAAGCTGCTGCTCCCCATGCATACGTGCATAGTAAGAGCAGTGGTCACTTCCGATACAAGATTATGCATCTTCTCTGTTGGAAGACTCACAAAAGCTGTAGACATCCAGAATGACACTGGACGAGTACTGGTCATGCCTAAGCATTAATCCTTGTATATGGAAATTAAAGAGACGGGGAAAGGGTAAAGGAGTGGTGAAGGAGTTGTATCCACTGGAAACAAGCGTGACTAGATGTGCATCTGCGTTGCCTCAAAGGATGGAGGCGACAAGAAAGAATTATCATGATGAATGTCCAATGGCAATCATGCATGTTTCTGACGTTCCTTTCCCTTCAGTTGTGCCAAAGGTTGGCATCTTTTCCCTCTGCACAGTACCGTGGAGAATGCTGTCTTTGGTCCGGTCAAACAATTCCCCCAAGGCAACGCTCCTTATTGTATCAAAGATCCGAGATATCAAAGCTGATAGAAACGAGAGAGATAGAGAGAGAGAGATGTTCTTATCTACACTTTTTGAAGCAGTGTGTCCTCCGCTAAGTGGTGGCTTATATGTGTTGGTGTGTTTGCTGACCTGCTGTTTGTAGCACAGAGAGTACAGCGAGTGATTGAGCAGGTGGACCTTTTTCTGTCACAAGAAAGATGGCGATAAAGCTATGCTTCTGCTGCTGTTCTTGTGTTACCATATCTATCATGGAGCTTGGTACATCCTAAAAATAAGTTCCATCTCAGTTTTTCTTCCGCTGGGAGAGAAGAAAAGATGAAGATGACTGTACACATTCAGATCGATCCACACAGCAAAAGCGGACTCCAGAGAAGGATTGACATCACAAGACCAACCCGGCATTGCATGCTTTGAGATGATGAGAGTTACCTACTTAAGGTTTATTATACAAATGGAGGAGATCATTTATTCTCTTCAAAATTTTCATGAGACTCTGAAACTAGACTTCTGGCTGACACTTGATGCCTTCTGTCTTCCTTCGGTTGGTTCCTATTCTGTTCTTAGATGTTTAGCATGCAGAAAACTGTGATTCAACTTCAGAAAGGAAGGAACAAGTAATGTTGCAGGCCATTTCCAGCTACTAGTAATGCCTGCTACCAGTTTAGATTGCTATTACAAGTCAAGTATGCATGACAAAGTGTCTGCCAGGATATATGATGAAGAGATCAAGAAATGGATGCTGAACATTCTATGATCAGACTAAAAAGACCTAATAAGAACTACAACAAGTACAAAAAAGAGTGACACAGTAACTCCTGTCTGGTTTGGAAAAGAAAGATCAAACCAAGTCAAGAGGGAAAATTGGTTGGTTGCCTGACAGTTTCACAGACTTGAATTCATCCCTGCTGTGATCAACCACCTTTCTCTTGATCAATGTGAAGATGATTACAGCTAAAAACATGTAGATGAAGAGCTCACACCATTTTGTTCCTTAACCAGCAAGCATAGATCCATAAAAAATGAGAATTACAACCCTGCACATAGGAAATCTGGTACATATGCAAGTTAATGGATCATATGATGAATTCCAAAGTAATCTACATAGAACTCCAAACTATGTGCATTAGAATTAATCTTATTCTATTTGAGACAGACGACTGTCTGGTTGTGAAAAACGTGGGAATAAGTTATTGAAACACCTGAGTTTAAATTGACTCTCTATTTGTTGCTTACTTACCAAACCAAATATATTACCATTTAAATAACTAAAAGGGTTTATTAACATAATGAAATGAAAATTGTAAGATTTTGTAGCTCAATTAATTTAGGATGAAATATATTTAACATTTAATTATATCTCGATTAAAGTTATCGACTAATAGTATAGATCTAATTGGATTTTGATTAAAGTTATCGACTAATAGAAATTTTTTTTTAATAAATTTACTTAAAATTTATGAGATAATTTTAAATCTTAACACCATTATTTATGATAATTTTGATTTTAATCCTAATTTTATTATTAAAAAATAACTCGCTATGTAATCAATCAAGTGGCAGTATATGCCTGCACATGCTGCTCCAACCCATACACAGCCATGTGGGCTTACACGTGCTTCCGTCTCCCCCAAAATGGACCCGACACAACCTATAATTCACACCTTGTATCTCGTGTTACGAAATATTCCCTTCATTAATAAACCCCATGTTTGCTCTTATTAACTAAAACATATATATATAGTCAACATATTCGAGAGAGCAGTCAATGCTTTCTATTTAGAAACATTATTTTCCTGCAAGCAGTTAAACAAAGACTACGCTCATCAATCAAACGGATCGATCGGAACATCAGATTCCGAGCGACCTCTGTCTCTCTGGACGAAAGGACAGAAGAGACCGGACGGTAACAGGAAAACCATTGTAGCGGGTCCCGCGTGGCCCCACGACGCCTCTCGAATGGCATTGAGGGGCTTTGAGGGGAGGCTGCCCCACCACAGCGCAAAAGGTCCGCGCTTCCCCGCATCGGATTCAAAACATTTCAAATCACCGACCAGGGATTACTTTTGATTTCGTTAAAGTGTTCCGCGGGTTATCTGACCGCATCGATTCTGACGCGTCACGGCGATCGATCCAACCCTTTGCTTTATCTTTACCTTCCCTTTCCAGCTTCCTATCCTTTCTTATCTTGTTTTCTTCGTTTTCTCTCGCGAAAGACGGGAGAGAGCAACGACCGAGAGGAAGGGAAAGGAGAGGCGATGGAGGTGTCGACGGCGATGTGGACGGCGGCGATTGTGGGGGCGGTGGTGGTGTACTGGTTTGTGTGGGTGATGGGAGCGGCGGAGGTGAAGGGGAAGCGGGCGGTGAACCTGAAGATGGGGTCGATCACGCGGGACAAGGTGCAGGACAACTACAAGCAGTATTGGTCCTTCTTCCGCCGCCCCAAGGAGGACATCGTCGCCGCCGACGACGACGACAACGTCCCCGCCTTCGTCGACACCTTCTACAACCTTGTCACCGACATTTACGAGTGGGGCTGGGGCCAGTCCTTCCACTTCTCCCCCTCCATCCCCGGTCGCTCCCACCGCGACGCCACCCGCCTCCACGAAGAGCGCGCCGCCGACCTGATCGCCGCCCGCCCTGGCCTCCGCGTCCTCGACGTAGGCTGCGGCGTCGGCGGGCCCATGCGTGCCATCGCCGCTCACTCGGGTGCCCACGTCGTCGGCATCACCATCAACGAGTACCAGGTCGCCCGCGCCCGCACCCACAACCGAAAGGCTGGCCTCGACGACCGCTGCGAGGTCATCTGCGGCAACTTCCTCGAGATGCCCTTCGCCGACGCCTCTTTCGACGGCGCTTACTCCATCGAGGCCACTTGCCACGCCCCCCGCCTCGAGGACGTCTACCGCGAGGTCTTCCGGGTGCTCAAGCCCGGGGCCCTCTACGTGTCCTACGAGTGGGTGACCACCGCACTCTACAGGGCGGACGACCCCGCCCACGTCCAGGCCATCCGCGGGATCGAGGCGGGCGACGCCCTGCCGGGGCTCCGTGCGCAGCACGAGATCGCGGAGGTGGCGCGGCAGGTGGGCTTCGAGGTGGCGGAGGAGCGCGACCTGGCGCTGCCCCCTGCGGGGCCGTGGTGGACTCGCCTCAAGATGGGCCGGATCGCCTACTGGCGGAACCACCTGCTCGTCTCCGCCCTCACCGCCCTGCGAGTCGCCCCCAAGGGCGTGGTGGAGGTGCACGAGATGCTCTACGAGACGGCGCGCCACCTCAGCGACGGCGGCGAGTCCGGCATCTTCACCCCCATGCACATGATCCTTTGCCGGAAGCCGCTCGCCGCTCCTCCGCCCTCCTCCTAATTAACTAAACTCGGAATCCGGCGGACGGCTCCACCGGAGGTTAGTTGAGAGTTATTTTATTCTGTGTCTTAGTTAGTTTCAGATCATTTTCTTCTTCGTCTCAAATCTGTGTGCGCCTCTGCTTTTCTAACTTATATTCGTCTCTCGTGATCTCCGGCTTCATTTTCCTCGTTTCTCATTCGATGGGAATGGAGTCCATGAAATGTTCTTCGTGTTCTATTTCAACAAAGCTTTAATCTCTCAAGGAAACCCTTGATAAAGATTCGGGTGAAATGTGTCACACAGTCGGTCGTTTGGGGCGGGTGGTTACAGCTGGGCTTAGTTGGCGAGGGTGTCGGTTAGTGGTGGGAAGAGTGCGGTAACGCTGTCAATAAGAAACATTTCAACAATAAAGGTAGAAAGGTGGGAGGGGGGCGGTTACCCTTTTCTGTTCGGCCGTTCGTTTGTTCCTTGATCTCGAATCTTCTGGCAGAGGGGAAAGCAGAAGTGATGTGTGGTGTGGCGGTGGAAAAGTATGCATGATGGCCTTTCCTCGCAGCATGGAATATTTGTATTACATGTAATACATATGCCATCATGCGTCTGCACCGCTGGAACACATTTAATACACATCGACTGCCGAACCACTGGTACCACTCTGTACGGTCCGCACAGTTATAGGATCGGAGTCAGTCCGATGGATTAAATGAAAAAAATTAACCCTCTGACTTATGTCTCATGCGTTAATTATGTAACTCCATTAAGATCAAGTCTAGTTAATGCAAGATTGATTGCATTAAATTCGAGTCTGCGAACTCAAATCCTGACCTCTGACTTAGCTTAAGTAACCTAATTACGGTCAATGGTTGTGGTCAGAGAGGAAGCTAAAAGAGAATGATGCCTTGAGAGTGTCATAGATATAGAAGAAATATTCTGCATTAAGTGTTGGAACTTTGGAAGTGCGAGTCTCGCTCTGCAGCACTCGAGTTGGAGGGTTAATGACAAAGAAGTAGGTAGCAAAGACCGACACAGCATTGAAGAGACGAAGCCTTGGTTGAAGCGGCCACCACCAACAACCAATACAACAAAATGAACCAATTGGGGATTGGAGAGGTTGCAATCAGCAAATTTGCTATGCTAATGTCATTTCAGATCACCCGATCAGAAGGGAATAAAAAAGGACTTTACATTCCGATCAAATTTTAACTGCACAAATCTCAATAACAGATGAAGAGCGAGCAAATAACGATCTATTTGAAAGGGAGTAATGTTCATGAAAAGAAGAAAAAGAAAACATAGTTTTAGACCAATCAAACACATTTTTTAATAATTTTTATATTAAACTATTAATCTAGTGAAGATATATCAAATTCATATATTAAAAAAATTAATAATTCAAAATTATTTATGATTATTTTTATATAAAAAACATTGATATTTGTAACTTGGTAAAGTATAAGGATCAAATCTCATCCTAATTACTGATCATTTATAGAAAAATAAAATGACCATGATTTAATTAAGATAACATCGAATATGGTGCGGTCAAGCGAACAAATGTGTTGAGTTTTAGAATTTAATCAAGTATAGCATCATGTTCCTTATGGGGGATAATATTTGTGGATAAAAATATTGTTAAATTAAAATCAAGATAATTATTTGGTACCTCCGATCAAACTTGAAATTAGTTCAAAATATGAGACTAAAAACACAAGCGTCGAGTTATGACCATTTGCAAATATAGGAGAGTATATTTGCTTTTTGATTGTAAATAGGTTGCTGGGAGATGGATAATAAGGAATTCAAGTTTGAAAAAGCTTTTGAAAAAAGAAATATTGGAAATAAAGGATTTGATCACTCTTAACCTTTTGATATATGATATACAAAATAATATGAGGTGCCTATAATGATTCCATAAAAGTTCTGATATATGATATAGAACACACTTCAAATAATTTTTATATTTTATTGTTTAAACATAGTGAAGAGGTCAAATTTCTTTTTTTTTTTTTTCGGGTTGATATAGGTAGGAGTATCAAACAATTTAACTTTATCATCAATATTTTATGTTTATGTTTTATTATATTAATTTCTAAATCATTCCTTTGGTATTATGATATTCTTCTTTTCTCGTAATGATACTAGTAAATTAAAAATTATTATTATTTTGTTCTTAACAAAGTATAATGGAGTTTATTTGGTGGTGAGGCTAACTTGACTATCAAATTTAAAATGGATATAAACGACAGGTATGGTCGATACCTCAGTGTCACAAGGTTGACACATTTTAATCACATGATTGATTTTTAAATTTTTTTAAAAAAGATAAGTGGTGAAGATAAAATTCGCATCTAATACCTTGCAATAATTTATCAAAATTTTTAACAACTAGATTAGTTAGTACCTTAAATATGTCGATTGAGATTTCGATCCTTCAATCCTTGGTAAATGGGTCTAATATGTCATCATCAAACAATGTTTAAAATACTATCGATAAATAACAATCACTTAACGGACATGACATCACACTTAACCATTATGCGCGTTCTCCAAATTTAATACTACACGATAATATCTAATGCCACGAGAAGCATGTAATTATTCCCAACGTTTGATGATGACGTTAATACAATAGTCCAAGACCTCTCAGATTCATTCTTCAAACCTTCACTCTCCTCATCCACTTGCTCTCACACAAGCTTGACAACGAGCTAAATCATTTGAATCAAAAATTGACCGTCCGATTCTATCTCACTAACAGATAAATAAATTAATATTTCATTCAGGTTTAGCTGCTTTTATTTGATTAATTTTGTAAGCATAATTTATGTCGAGCTATATAATAATGAGTTTAGTATTACGTCCAAGAAATGCATGCTATATGCCTCTCACAGCAAATGGGCTTCTGACTCTGTGGATTCCATCTGACCAAGTGATGGATCCAAACAAATCACCCTTCACCGATGCCTTGGTAGCAGAGAAGATCACTTGGTAGCTGAGCTTCGTGGTGTTCTTGGAGAAATGAAGCTTGTTTGGTACCACCTGCACATCTAACTCAGGTGGAGACTTGACACTCACAGCATAAGTAGCATCTTCTTCGGCTCCAACGTTTGTCGCGATCCGGTTCACGATCTTGCTCTCCTTCCCCGTGAAGTTTGAGATAGCGATCGATGGATAATTGAGATCGGAGATTAGCTCCTTGCTCGAGTTTTCCGGGCATTTGTATCCTTCCGGTGTATCAGCTATGAGTCGGAGTTTGGATGGTGGATAGCCAAAGTTGCATAAGAACCGGAAGTAATCTTCGGGTCCTGCTTCATACACCAGGCCTGGTTGCAGCGCAGCCGTTGGGCTCACTTCTCCTGCTCCAACGTCGTAGGGAGTCGCGGTCGATCCGGACTCGGTCGTCAGCGGTGCCTTGTCATTGTTTACTTGAGTAGCTACAGATCGAGAACGGATGCAATTCAAGTTGATCGAGTTAGCAAAGCTTGGAATTCGACGGAGAGGAGATCGGAGGCGTTTGCTGACCGGTGGTCATGATGGCCGATCGGATAGCGGCGGGGCTCCAGCTTGGGTTCCAACACTTGACAGTGGCAGCAACTCCGGCGACGTGAGGGCAAGACATGGAGGTTCCGGAGACGAGTTTGAATGGTGAAGGCTTCTGACCTGGGGGAACATCCGATGAGTCCTCGTCTGGGATCCATGCTGCAAGGATGTTCACTCCAGGTGCAGCAACATCAGGCTGCAAGATATGGATGCCTGATCGCTCAGCCATCTTCGCCACAAGAACTCATCATGTAAGAGTCACGAGCTTACCTTGAGGATGTCACTCGCCTCCGTGGTCGGACCTCTGGAGGAGAAGTACGCCACCACCGGCGCCGGCCTATACTTCGTAACCGTGACCGTCGCGAGTATCGTGCCGACTGGGTTTCTTCGAAGAAATCAGCAAGCAAAATTAGTGTTAAATGCCACAATTATCTGAAATATGCAGTCTTGTATCATCTTGCCGTATCTGTTTCGATTTACTTGGTCGAGTTCATGTAGCTGAGGATCTCATCAGCTGCCTGTGAGGAGATTTGGGTCACAGGGAAGGAGTTGTAGGTATCACCCACGCCACTTTCCATGTCACTGATCCAGATGGTTCCGACGGCTCCTGAGCTCTTCAGTTCTTCTGTCCTGAACGTCTTCGAGAAGTCGCCCGTTGAATGGTTGCAGAGGACTATCTTGCCTCGGATCTTGTTGGCTTCCAGTGTTCCCGGATCACAGTGACTGGATTGTGGATGATGCGCAAAGTAAACTCAATCAAACTCTCTGTTCCTCGTCGATAAACATTACCACAAAAATCTTACCTTGCAGATCCATCATTGGAGCTCGAATTGGACTTTGCTGCTTCCCCGTAGATCAATGGGTAAACCGGGGACTTCTGCAGACTAGAGAAGTTTATATCTCCTCCCTGGATTCAGTAAACATGAGGAGGCATTAGTAATCCACATACGAGAGCAAGGCAGGGAAGGGCTTGGCGTACTTTGATTGCCTTGTTGCCGCCTAAGACGACATCGGACTCGAAGTATCGATCGATGGTCGTCGCGGCGACGGTCAGAATCCAAGGAGCAGTGTTCACAAGGGAGGCCGAAGAGGGTCCATCGTTCCCGGCCGAGCACACCACCGTGATCCCCTTGGCCACGGCGTGGAATGCTCCGATGGCGATGGGGTCGGCCGCGAAGTCCGGTCTGTTGAACTTGGACGCCCCCAGCGACACCGATATCAGGTCGACGCCGTCGGCGATGGCGTCGTCAAACCCGGCCAGAATGGCAGAGCCAGGGCAGCCGTCCTCGAAGCACACACGGTACATTGCGATCCGCGACGAGGTCGAGCCGCCCTTGGCTATCCCCCTCGCGAGGCCGTAGTAGGAGGCGTCCATAACCAAGCTCCCGGCCGCGGTGGACGCCGTGTGCGTCCCATGACCGGAAGCATCTCGGGGGGAGTCGCCACTCAACCATGTGGTTGGTGTGGCCATGTCATCGTCCGAAGTATAATACCTTGCTCCAATTAGCTTCCTGTCGATGGATGAAGAAGATGGAGGGAATTCCTCAGCCAATTACCTAACAAAATCACCATAAACCTCTGCTTTGAGCTCACTTGTTACAGCTCGATGCACTGAAGTTAGACCCTGCCATGCAAACCCCCTTCCATCGCATGGGAACAGCACCCATTTCTTTGTCGTCGAAGCTCGACGATTCCGGCCAAACGCCTATGATCGATGATGATGAGAAGCAAATATAACTATCCAAACATGAAGATCGAGTATTTAAGTGTTTTGGAGCTTGCCGGTGTCCAAGAATCCTATGATGGTGTCGGAGGTCTGATTAGAAGAAGCTGCTTCCTCATCCGGCTTCGAGTCGGTCTCCAAGGATGTTTGTCGCAAGAAGTCCCATGATCTGGTGGTGTGAAGCTGGTAGATCGGGTCGAGGAACACCGAAACCACCCCTGCCTTTTCGCTGATGGCGACGGCTTCTTCCTTGGACAATCTGGCTGCGAAGCCGGAGAAGCCATGTCTGTAGCTCCAAAGTAGTGTCTTTTCTGGCGACTGTCCCCTGTGTCAGGTAAGGCAATGTATGCAAGTAGTGATTTGCACGTCAGAAACAGTGAGGTTCGGTGTCTGTAAGTTCAGATGAGTAGAGTAGCAGACAGCATTTTAACCTTCTCAACACGGAGGACAGAAGCTGAAGGTGGTTCTCTCTCAACATGTCCCCAGAGGAATCAACAGGGACAGCTCCCATGTAGATCACATACACCTCTCTCTTCGCTTCTTGCATCCCCATGAATTGCTGCGGCGCAAGAGACCAAAGAGAAAGGAAAATGCCGATGACCACCGAGCCCTTCATTTCCCACTGTGTTGTCCCAACTTTACTTGATCCTCCTTGTCTTCTGAGTTGGATTTATAGGGTGAGAGGCCAGTGGCAAGGACTGCAGGGTTAAGCAGGTGGTTCTGACTGCTCCTCCATGCTCGAAGTGCGCCATCACCTCCACACCAGCTCTCTCTCTCTCTCTCTCTCAGTGGATGATAGGCAAACCATGTGGAGTGACAGGATGAGGAAGGAGAAGTATAGTGGACACGACACGGTCGCCGGCCTAGAATTTACAGGAGTGACTCGGGTAGTGGGCATAAAAAGGTGGAAGAGAAGTGACACAATTGCATCACCACCAATGATGGAACGAAAACCAGTGCTCCAGAATCAGGCAGTGGCCATCAAAGTGGCAGAGACATGATACACATGTGCCACCACCATCGAGGAACTGCACGAAGGGGGAGGGAGACGACAGACTCATAGTACAGCCCACTCATGAATCGAAGACCAGCGCATTGCCTGTCCTCCATGTTTGATCTTCTGCTTCAGCTAATGGTATACCTAAGTGTTAGGCATGGACAGACCTATCCACAAGTCTTGGTCTCATTTTATCGAGTGGAGAGGGTGCAAAGGACTACCATCGTCTTATATGATAAGATATGAGACCAAGATAAAATAGTCACATAATCCCAGCATATATAAAATTTACTTTTATTCGCTTGTTTAATATGTTGAAGCTCTTACCACTAACAAAATGAGACACTTAATCATCCTCCCCTCCTCTTGACATTTCAGTGCTAGAATTGACCATTCAACAAACACACAAGTCATCTTGAAGACATTTATGATCACTGAATCAGGAAAATAACCAGTACCATCAAATTAATACTTTCATGGCCTATGGTTGTTGCTAATTTTTCCGATCCGATGGCCGATAACAAGGATGCAGCCGCTACTTCCCATAATTAGTTCAGCATACCCAATGAACATGACAGTACAATCAACCTCGAACACAAATGTAAACATTGTATGGCAATTCGAAATCACACAACACTGGTGACACTCTCAGAATAATATAACTCTATGACATAAAAATGAAAAAAGATCCATTAGATCGTGAAGAACCTACTAAAAACGCAGTGAAGGCAGATGATTTGGATGTGCCATGCTCACTCCTACACAAGCAAAACTGACAATACTAACTCATCTACCAAAACTGTTGCTTCAAAAAATCCACAACCCAGCGCCTTCAAAACGACCCATTAGTTGGATAAATCTCCGCTTCTGAGGGCATCCATCTGTATAATTCAGTTTTCAGGTACTGTGCTTTCAATCTTGTCTTCCCTGGAACGTGTAGTTGCCAAAGCAGTATGAGATTGAAGTTTCATGAAGAGAAAAGATCAATCACAGAAGTTGATATATATTATTAATATGAGTAGGTAGATGAAAACTTATGACCTAGGATGCTTGTGCTATCCTATAGATAACTGACTCATTAACGACCATTGATCGAAAATGTTTGTCTTAAGTTATTGATTATATATCCATCAAGTCCAATCCGATGGATAATTGACCCATTAACAACCATTGATCCAATATATCCACTTCCTATTCAAGATTAAACTTGGGGTACGCCCCTCACCATGTCTCAATGCGATTCTGATATCATATGTCATGATCCGATTTGACCCATTATCTTTGTTGAGTATAATAGACCAATGGCCAAAGCAGTATGAGATTGAAGTTTCATGAAGAGAAAAAATCTATCACAGAAGTTGACATATGAGTAGGTAGATGAAAACATATGACCTAGGATGCTTGTGCTATCCTATAGATAACTGACTCATTAAGACCATTGATCCAAAATGTTTGTCTAAGTTATTGATTATATATCCATCAAGTCCAATCCGATGGATAATTGACCCATTAACAACCATTGATCCAATATATCCACTTCCTATTCAAGATTAAACTTGGGGTACGCCCCTCACCATGTCTCAATGCGATTCTGATATCATATGTCATGATCCGATTTGACCCGTTATCTTTGTTGAGTATAGACCAATGGCCAAAGCAGTATGAGATTGAAGTTTCATGAAGAGAAAAGATCTATCACAGAAGTCGACATATAGTAATATGAGTAGGGAGATGAAAACATATGACCTAGGATGCTTGTGCTATCCTATAGATAACTGACTCATTAAGACCATTGATCCAAAATGTTTGTCTAAGTTATTGATTATATATCCATCAAGTCCAATCGGATGGATAATTTGACAACAACCATTGATCCAATATATCCACTTCCTATTTGAGATTAAACTTGGGGTACGCCCCTCACCATGTCTCAATGCGATTCTGACATCATATGTCATGATCCGATTTGACCCATTATCTTTGTTGAGTATAGACCAATGGCTCAAAAATGCTCAAGGCTAATGATCCATCATGCCCTTATGTGTTTATTCAAGTCTTATCCTTTTCCGATGTGGGACTAAACTGCAGTGTTACATGTCTCCAAGAAAATGAAAAGCTCACATAAGGAGACCCAGTTTTAACACAAGCACAAATTTAATTACCAACGTTGTCAAGGTTAAGAAGATTCCATAAAGATGAAATATAAGACTGTGATCAAGTATCAACCTGATGTCAACTCTCTTAAGCTAGTGACAAATCCAAATTTAGATAGAAAGGAGTTTGTGCTAACATCTACAAGGTTTGTTGGCTATAGGAAGATTTAGTTTAACTTAGTTCATGCATTAAATTAAAAAAAATCAAAATTCACCTAAACCTGAAAATAAATTAAACAAAAAAAGTTGCAACAATTAAATATCACCTACTTAACGGTCTATAATATACTCATCATCTTAACATGCATTTTATTTGGAGAACTCTAATACTTGAAAACCTATGGATCTCAACCATGGATTGTAGATATGAGTTACTCCTCAACTGATAAGTGAAAAAGAAAAAAAAAAAAAAAACTAACAAGTGGAACGAGAGTGGCTCAACATGTGACCTTTAAAATGGATAATGAACATATATTCAATGACTAAGTTGAAAAAAGAAGCTTTCTAACAGTGTTCAAAGTTTGAGTGATGTTTAAAACTCACAAGAGTTTGCTCCAATTTCAACCAAAACTATTGATTCGGATTAAAAAGTCCAATATCCCAGACTTCAGTTAGCTTTGTTCATGAATGCAAGTATAAAACTATGAAATAGATTTGTAGGGCAGAAGATAACTTTGCTTCTAAACCTTTTAAGGTAACATAAAATGAAGAAAATTAAATGAGGTAACTGTGCTAAAATTAAGGTAACTGTGTTAAAATTAAATGGAAGTACCCCATTAGGATGTAAGTTTGTTAGAATGAATAAATTATTCATACATGGAAATGGCATATGAGTGCTGATCCATATGGCTTCCCTCAGAGCAATATATGTGGCCCAACACATGATTTACAAATCAAAAGTGTATGTTATGTGACACTATCAGACACAAGATACATCTGTGAACATTTTAATGAACAAATCAGATGACAAGTAAACTAAATTAAAGATGATTGACATGCAAAATTCTAAAAGATCAGAAGCTATGCATCATGCAAGAAACAGTAATAAATTCAAACAACTGAAGTGAAGAATTAAGGGACAGACCTCAGAGGTGAAACCTCAGCTGTCTCTGGTTTCCTCCAAGCCCCATCTGTGTGGTTCTCAGGTGATCTACGCGTCCCATTTGTCACCCCAAATGAAGACTTCTCAAGCGATGCATTATGGATCTTCATGGCCTCCAGCTTCTCATCAATCTTCTTCCAATCCTGGCCCTTCTCCGCCAGTACATCTTCTCGAGGACGGGCTCCTCCAAAGGGGTTCGAACCTCTGCTCTTCTTCTCGGTAGATTCCTTTTCCTGCTCCCCTAGGGCTTGTTCTCCGGTGTTTGCATTGGACAACGGCAGCGACCGGTGTTGCAGCACAAGCCTACGCCTTCCTCCGCTGTTTCGTTCCTCGTCTGTCCTCCATGTCTCAGAATCCGTGAAATCCTTCTTCCTTCCCCATGATTCAGAATCAGCTCGGCCGCCGTTGGACCCCTCCTTATTAAACATCTCGAAACCATCCATCCTCGATCTCGGCCCATCGAATCCGGAACCAGCGCCGATCCTCCGTCCATCGGGTGGCGCCGCAACGCTCTTGCTCGAGATCCAGCTATCCGATTCGTCAGCCCTGGACTGCGACTCAAAGAAACCCCCTCCTCCTCCTCCTCCCCTCTCCCTCCTCTGTGGCACGAAGGACTTCTTCGCCGCCCCCCAGTCGTCGATCTCGTCGGCGCGGGACGGTTCCAGATCTCGGTTAGATCCACCGCCAGATCCTTCGAAGCCACCCCTCCTCGGCTCGTCGGAAACCCTAGACGAGCCCCAGCGGGTGGGGTTGGTGTCCTCCCCTGAGGCCCGACCGCGGGCGCCGTAGGCATAGCCGAAGCCGCGGGAAGAGGAGCGCTCGAGCTCCTCAGCAGAGCGCTCGCGTGGGCCGGTGGGCAGGAGGAGGAGCTCGTCGGAAGTGAGGCCCTTGGAGGAGGAAGAGACGCGGCCGGCAGCGCCGTGGGAGACAGGCCTGCCTGTTGTGAACTCGGCGAGGGAGACGGCCTGCGCCTTCTTCTTCTTCTTGGGGGTCTTGGAGGCGGCGAGAGAAGGGAAGTCATCCTGCTGCTGCTGCTGCGCCGTCTCCGAGGAAGCGTTCTCATCGCCCTTGGTCATGGTCGCCTCGTGCTCCTCGGCGTCCAACGCCCACGCGCCTGGTTTCGCCCACGCCGACACAGAAGCCGCCATCGCTCTCTCTCTCTCTCTCTCTCTCCACCAGGAACGAAATCTTTAATCGATGGATTGGTGGCCGGGAAGCGCCCGTGACGCCGAGCGAGGTGTGCGTTATTCCTCCCCGTTCTTTTTCTTTGGAATGAATAAAGTGTCGCCGATTAGACTCCTAAAAGGAGCGGAGGGGAAGAAACCGAGTTCAGAACGGGGAACGATTCGGTGTCAGGGATGCACGCACTGCCCAGAAATCCTACCACCCACCTCAGACGAGCTCCCTCTCTCGCGGAGCCCACACATGGTCGGCGTCGTGGACGATTGGGGTGGGAATTCCCGGTGCGTGAATCTCAACACTCGGATTCAAGCCGGACCAAATCAAATCAGGTCAAGGATGAACTTATCGCTTCGCATTCGTGATCTGATTCGACTTGATAGAGATGCAATTGACATGGTGACCAAAGATCATCATGTTTAACACGATTCTTAATAAGCCAATTTGGGTCGATCGACATGTTCTTTAAACTCGATAGGGTGACATAATCCATCACATAAATTACATGGCCTGTCATTAATGGCGATCGATGTCCCAATTTAGACGTAACTTGGAAAGCAATGTAGATAATAAAGATCTAAAAGGCTGCGCATTGAAACTTATCCTATACATGTATCAACGTCAGCATTCATTCCCATTCCTAAGATGATAAGAACGAAGACGAAGACGTTTGATGAAGTGGGCAAAAACATGCTTTAATTTTGTTGCAACGCAGAACTTTTTATCATGCCCGAGTCAGATCATACAGCTGACTAATAGCTTAAACTTATAGGATGATTGCTATAATTTTGACCAAGTTTTAAAATCTAAAAATTTCCATATCTATCCATAGAAGGAGAGAGAAATAGTTGCGTCAATTGATTGCTTGTACGTGATAAAAATGTTTAAACCCATAAGATCGGAGGGATAATTGACCTCAAATGCTCTTTTGTGCTTTGATGAGGAAAGCCATGGTTGAATTCCATTCTTTCTTGAAATAATATGGTTTTACGTTTTTTAGAAAAAGAAAACTTAACTCGAACTCAAACAAATATAATAATATGATTTTATAATGTTTCCATATATTTTTCTCTAAATTTATATTTTATATTAAAATTATTACTGATTTTAATCAAACTTAAAATGATTATTTTTACTTCAGTCGTGATTTAAGATTCACACTCCTAATCAGTTATAATATAGAAGATTCTAGTTGTAAAAACTTATAAAATTAAAAATTTGAGAAATATATGTTATTAAAGAATATTCTGAGTGTCGAACTAGAATATTGATATAAAGTCAATTAAGTATATACTATGCATCTATCTGAACATGATCTTGTTGAGATGTCAGACATAATATTTTAGATATCTGACCCAAATGTATCGATCATATGATATCAAAGTATAGATTATATAATATCGATACTCCTCAAATATAATAGTTTTTCAGTTTATTAGTAATTTTGTATAGACTAGCATAACTCATTCACTAGAGTCGATCGTGTTAATCAATTTCGAACCTAAAACCGAATGTAATAATGTCACGTAGGAATCAAGTTGGCAAGTGAGAGCAAGAATTGCCACCCCTCACAAGAGGTGAGATGGACATTAGATATATTAGAATCTTACGATACAAATCTCTCACTCGTGGACTCCAATTAAACCAATAAGAAACTCCTATGATCATGTGGCCAAGACGTCTTCGACGTGTCAAGTACAAATGTTTTTTTTCTCCTTAAAGGCTGAAATAAATAATAAAATAATAAAAAAGAACACAACAGTGGCCAATAATTAGGGCTATAAAGAAAAATCTATGATTCCTGCGGGGCCCCACCACATGAATCATGACCAGTGCATTTAAAGTTCGAAAACGACTTCAACCGCCCAAAGCGGAGCGACAGAATCTGACGGACGACGATCGAGCCAAAATTACTTACATATCCTTCGATAATTAGCAATTTTATTTTCTTAAATATTTTTAGAAAACTTTTAATTTATGTTGGCGACGTGTGCTTGTCATAAAAAATTACAAGGATAATTATTTGAAAGGATAGAATCGTAAATGTACCGGGCTTCGCTTCTTCCTCCAACGGCGTCGAAACCAAACACCTTCCCGTCTCGTGGCACAGGATAATTGACTTCCGTCAACGTCGGACTCGAACGGAGAGTTCAACACAGTTGATTGTTAGTTGCAGATAGACGAGATTATTTGCGACTATTAAATGGAAGGAGGAGGGGGGGAAGGACGTCACTAGCAAGGCATCCAGGTGGGGCTGCGACGAGCAGTAGAAGACGGTGGCAGATCTCGATCTCGTCGTGGAGATGAAGAAGGCCGGGGTCTTCGCCGCCTCTGTAGCTGCCGCCTCTTCCGCCGCTCTCGCCGCTGGCGACCACGCCACCAACTTCCCCTTCCCCTCGTCCTCCTCCAATGAGGTAGGCATCTCCTTGCCTTCTGTCTCATGGTTCTTGATCGGGGAAACATTTATCGATCGATTGATGATGGGGGGGGTTAACTAATAGGGATCGGGATCGGGAACGTCGAAGAAGAAGGACACCGCCGCTGGATCGGGGTCGAGAAGGGGAGGGGACGACAAATTCGCGCCGAGGTTCGACGGGCTCAGGTTCATCGAGACGCTGGTGACGGCTCATCGGTGACTCTGTGTGAGATCTGATCTCTACTAGTTCTTCTACTTCTTTCATCGCGATTAATGGCGTGAGATTGGTAAGAGTTTTGTTCGTGGGACGGTGATCCTTCTGGATGATGTCGCTTCTATTTTCCTATGTTTTCATGTTCGCATCCCTCTATTCGATCATCATCTTGTAAACAACATGTCGATTCATCGGGTGTTTGGCTTGATTCATGCAACTTAATTAACGTAAAACTAATTAGAATCCAGGCGCAAGCCCAGGAACATAAGTCCAAGACAAGATGGAGACATAGAGGCTTACTGTGATTCGTTGATTCTTGTCTTCCTATTTATTATTTACCTATATGAAATTATTTATTTATTTTCCTCTGTTCATACAGGAAGTACTACACCACCACCACCACCACCACCATCATCACCAGTTCTCTTTGCTTCCGCCGCCGACAGGTGACCCTACGAATTGTTTGCTAATCTTAAATTTCATGATTTAACTATTAAATGGTTTAAAGGAGCCTGAGAGTGGTTTGAAAAGGGGGCAAGGAGAAGGGAAGGACAAGATTAATGACTTCTATTAAAGTCTTTCGGAAAAGAAAGCTTCAGAAATTAGAAAAAAAAAGAAAAGGTAACTGTGAGTTAGTAAAAGATAATTAGATTCATTGATCCGTATTATTTTGAACTTAAATGTAGATTTGAGCTCCATTTATAAATAATTCTGTGTATCAATATTGTATTCTTAAGCATTGGTTTGGAAATTTCTATAATTAATTCTCAATTAATTGTTTTATCTTATTTCTTAAATTTAGAAATAACATATAAAACAAAATTTGAGTTTAGGGTTTTATATGGAATGATGTTTAAAAAAATTTAATGTGATGTCAGAGAGGAAGGTAGTGTTAAGAATATACATCATGCAAATATTGTCCATGTTACGGCTTCACGAGCAAACGTTGCATATCACATTTAATTCCGGTAGCTCTACTTAATCTGACGTTTCATTTTCGTTTCGGTGCCTACTTTTCTATTTGTACTCATAATTGAGAGGTACTTTAATTCAGCTATCCACTGACAAGACTTACTATGAAAATATAAGTCATAGATAAAACAATATTGCTTGTTCGGAGATCAAATTAATCGGTTCGCTTATTACAATTTAGTTGATCAAACCGACCAACTTATTTAAATGGTGGGCTTTGATAAAAACATAGCAAGCCCATACGTGTTCTCCATGATACGTTCCAAGCTTTTAAGGTCTATCACAGGCGCAGCATGCACCTCAGCGATTCCCCCTGCTGCAGCAGCCGAAAGGCCTCGTTTATCTCACCAAATGGCAGCTCATGTGTTATGAATCCATCCAAATTTATTCTGTCATCCTGTGAGAATGAAGGTGGACATTTCAGCACATTATGTCAGATAGAAACACATCACTGTGATATGCTACGACAGAGCATCCCTGCAGGCACTCACCCCATGCATGCATTTCTCCACAAGGTCTGGCAACTGTGACTTCCCCTTGAAACCTCCAAAGACACTGGCCGCTAACCTCCTGTAATAGAGCTCCATGGGATGTACAGGCAACAGTCTTGGTGTGGGATGGATCCCCATCATCACTGTCAAACCCCATCCCTGCTCATCCAGTAATAAATAATACACGCTTTCAGCGACATTAATCATCGAGACAACAACATAATTCTGTGTATAATCATTTGGCTTCTTTTTTTCATCTGTCCGTTTCTAGTGACAATTAACAATTTGAAGATAAAGAGAAGAAAAGATCCATGCAGGAATTCTAAAAAAAGATTCTTTTGGAAGTGGTCCACATTTTTAGAATTTTCTGGATTTTTTTTTCTATCTAATACCTAGAATATCCTTGATTCCTTATCATTTTTTAATGGACCGATTTTCATCGATCAAGTTATAATATTTTTAGTAATACCTAAAAAACACTATAACGAGTATAAAAATATTATAGCTTTTTATGATGTTATAATGCTTTTATAGTATTGTTGAAAACAAAAAAAATATTATAATATTTTTATATTTTGTTACAATATTTTCTTAATATTGCTGAAAACACCATAACTTAATGTCAAAACATCATAAACATAATGCTTTAAATTTGGTATAAAATACTATGTTATAGTTTTTTTTTTAATCATGTTATTGTGTTGAAAATATCAGTGTAAAATATTATAACTAGACCGATTCATCTTGTGGACCGGTCCATTGGAAAAAGAAGAAAAAAAAAATCAGATATTAGGTTTAAAAATATACTTTTTGAAAATTTCAAAAGCAGGGATGCTTTTCAAAAAATAAAAAGAAAAAAGAAAAGCCTTTTCCAAAGTCTTCCGAGAATTTTTTGAAAATTTCAAAAGCAGGGATGCTTTTCAAAAAATAAAAAGAAAAAAGAAAAGCTTTTTCCAAAGTCTTCCGAGAATTCGTCCAAGATTCATTTGTTCTCTCAAAGTATACAAAAGCTTACTAATTAATATCTTCCCTAATCAAATGTTATGAATGCATTGTGGATCTTCTCTTGACTCAACGTGTAAGATCAGCATTGAAGTCAAAAAGCAAAGGCGTAGATGAAACCACAAGAACTATTCCAATGGTGGGTAGGCAGAAGAAGCTCGGGTTAGGAGGAGTAGGAGATGAGAACGTACGTCATGGGTAGAGAGGAAAGCCTCGCGCAGCACGTCCAAGTTTCCTGCGCACTCGAAGCTGTAGTCCACCCCTCCGTTCGTCATCTCCTGTATCACCTGCAGTTGCCATCAATGCAAGAACATGCCACACGATCATCATTTATTAATGCACGTAGACGATACTGCAGATGCAATGAACTGCTCGCCACTGCAGCGATGAGATCTCATATCTCATTTGCAAAACCATTCATGTCACTTATGCCATTTGATGATAAATGATAAGAAGTATGAGACTAGTGTTTAATCCTTTGGAAGAGCAACGTTCTTTCTAAAGCTTTAATGACACCAACTGCATTCTTCTATAGATTTCGTCAATATCGTTCTCCGCCATAGTTATGAAGGAAAAAGTCAATGGTGCCTGTTACTTTCGCACCATTGGCTTCATAGATCACCAACATGAAAAATTTGGGTTATAACTTCAATATATAATTCTAAGGCATTGCATGCATTAATGGAGCTGCACCGATACAGATGATTCAGAAGAATGGTACCTCATGGGCTGGCTTGTCGTGGTCACGAGGGTTGACGAACTCCGTGATGCCCATCTTCCTCCCTGAATGATCAAGAAAACCATACCACTGGTCAAGCATCAGGGAAGTCAACAATACAGAACGTAAAATATCCTGGTTACTTGATGCAGCAGCCTGTAGTTTATTTACCATCTAAAACCAAGAAAGTAGGGGTTTCTGTAAAGCCAAGAACTGTTTCATGCAATAATTAATGACGATTATTTTAATCCTCGTTCTTTCTCTTGGCATTTTGTGAGTCTGCACCGTCACAGTTTGTCTGCTTCAGTGGAGCTTCTTAGATTTCTGTAAAGCCAAGAACTGTTTCATGCAAAAGTTAATGACGATTATTTTAATCCTCGTTCTTTCTCTTGGCATTTTGTGAGTCTGCACCGTCACAGTTTGTCTGCTTCAGTGGAGCTTCTTAGATGTCATTGCATCCGTCATACATAGCAGAAGACAGCTTGCAGTCTGGATAAAAGCTCTTACCGAATTCAAACTTGACTGGATTGACGTCAATGCCAATAATCCGAGAAGCCTTCCTTTGCCGTGCTCCTTCTGCAGCCTGCACCTTTCTTCTTCATGTTAGAAAGAAATACGTGAAAGGAGTAGCAGAATTCTTTTATCTGAGAAGACATGGAAGAGTCTAACCGCGAGGCCCACAGCGCCCATGCCGAAGACCGCCACAGTTGAACCCTCGGTAACATTCGCTGTATTCCACGCCGCCCCTACTCCTTTTGTAGTGGACAGGAAGAACATGGAATCATATTAATAATGGAGGAGACGAATTCTGCATCGTTCGGTGGCATGAATTCCGGAATGGGTACTTCAAAAAGTACTATATATATGCATATACTATATGTGCTTTAACAAAAATAGCTACATATAAAAAAAATGTCTTATTTTCTTATCTTTATATTAATTTTAAGCTTATTGTAAATCGGATTTTCATATGAACAAATTGTTTAGTTTTTTTTCAAGGTTTTCCAAAGATTTTTAGAAAAAAATTATAAAAAGCATCGAGTTTTCGGAATAAATGGTCCCAAAATAAAAACTATGCATATTTCCATGGAAAAAATTAATTAGTCTGCAAAGATTGTGATGGACACGTACCGGTGGTGATGCCGCAGCTGAGCAGGCACATCCTCTCGAGCGGCGCCGCGGGGTTGATCTTGACGACGCAGGCGGAGTCGAGCACGGTGTACTCGGCGAAGGTGGAGGTGTTGAGGAAGTGGTAGACCGGACGGCGCTCGCCGGCGGCGTCCACCACGGAGAACCTCGTGCCGCCGTCCCCCACCATGACGCTCTTGCGCGGATCCACCCGGTACACCGCGCACATGTTGGTCTTGTCGCTCCTGCAGAAGGCGCAGTCGCCGCACTCCCCGTGGAAGATGGGCACGACGTGGTCGCCCGCCCGCATGTCCTCCACCCCTTCCCCCACGCTCTCCACCACCCTGCCCGACACCACATAACTCGATCAGTCTCGCTGCCTCGTGGAGTCCCCATTGCTTTCTTTCGTTGATTCCTTACCCGGCTGCTTCGTGGCCGAGGATCCGGGGATACACCGTCACCACATTCTTCACATCATTCGATCCAAGGAGGAAGAAGCCGGTCAGAATCAACCACACGAACACAAGAACACTCGGATATCTGTCCATATATACTGACCTCTCCTTTCCAAGCACCGAGATCGGTGTGGCAGATGGACGTGAAGAGGATCTTGACGCGGACCTCCAACCTCTGCGGTGGCTCCACCTGCACCTCCTGGATCACAAAGGGCTCCTCGGGTCCCCAGAGGACGGCGGCTTCAGACACGCTCGCGGACGCAGAGGAGTCATGTGAGAAGCTTTCATGGCAGTGGGAGAGAAGCAAGATAGTCGGAAAGCTTCCCTTACCTTTGCAGGTGATGACTTTTCCGGCAGTAGAGAGTCCATTTGCGGCGGCGCCATCCATGGCTGACCAACGAAAGACGAAAGAGGATGCCTTAATTTCTACGGCGGTGACGATGTGGTTTTATAGGCCTCATGGCACAACGTATATGGAGCAGTTAAATATTAATTGAGATTATGATTTTTTTTTTCCAAAGGTATCCATTTTCCTAATAAAAACGTTGCCTTTATCCCTTCAAAAATATTTTCTTTAATATTTTTTTAAGAAATATGAATTGCTGATTTATTATATATTTATTTTTATTGTGATTAATATTTATGGCTAATAATTTCTAAGTTGTTGGGTTGTGCGTGACATACCCACCACATTCCACTTTATATCATTAGAAGCAAAGAAAATATATTTTCTAAAATAATTAACTATAAGAAGAACATTAAAAAAAAATTCTCTTTTGAACTGATAGCTATAGAAAGTATAAAGTAGCTTTCTGAGTTAATTTTGATTCGGGATTTTTCAAATGAATATTTTTTGAGCTTTTGGTACATGAAAAAAAGGACACATGATATAATATTTTTCTATATTTAGAAAAGTTTCTTCGTTGTCCATGTCCAAGTTTTAAATGAAAAGTTTCTTCTTTCTACTATCATAATGAAACTTAGAAAAGTAGCCAAAGTTGAGTCAATTTTATAAAGTCAAACTAACAATGAAATTTGAATAAGCTAATTACATATTACCCCTATAATTATACCTACTTAGTATCCTAATATTTAGATTTTAAAAAATTATTTTTAGATTCTTATAGTTATAAAAGTGAAATATCTAAGTCTATTTATCTTGATGTCATTCATTTTATCAATGAAAACATGAAAATAATAAATAAAAAATAATTTTAACATTCTAATTGATGATAGACGATTGTACCATTCAGAGTTGTAGGTAGCTGTTGTGGTTAATGAAAGCGGTAGGGAGAGATGAAGACTATTATGCATTTACATCGACGTCGATATAATTGTCGAGTGATGCTGCGTAGTTGCTGAGCAACGTCGCTATACATTTGTATCTGCATCGATGCAAATGCTAAGTGGCCCTTTCGTCACTCGGTAACTATATCGACATCGACGAAGATGTAGAGCAACTCTTATTTTTCGCTATCACTCTCCTCATCTATACTAACCACTCGCTTCCCTAAGTGGCACTGTCATCCATCATCATCGATGTCGTTTGCATCATTATATAGAATGTTGAAATTATTTTTTATCTTTTTTATATTTTCATTAATAAAACTAATGATATTACGATAAATGGATCTAGATATTTTACTTTCGTAACTATAGAAATTCCAATGTAAATTAAATCTAAAGATTAGGATACAAAAGAGGTCTAACTATAAAGGATAATTTATAATTAGCCTAATTTCAACATATTATTATAGCACTAGAAGAAGAGTATTGATATAATATCACATAAAGTAGCACAAAAAGTTTCAGAAGTGCAGAAATCCTCCGGCTTGGCTTTCCTTATAATAATTGGCTTTAGACTAGGGCCTCTACCTTTCCTTGTATAGGAATTTCTAGAAAGATTTTTCATTAGAATCGATCCCATTTGATTCATCAAATTTAAAAGAAATATATTTTCTTTAATTTTTGTCTACGTTCCTATTATCACATTCAGGATATAGAAACCTTATCATCATTTTCTAACTATCTCAAAATGCATGGAATAGTAATATCACTTTCTTCTCGCCTAGATTATGTCTTTGGAGTAAGTAAAAGAATTGGAACTTCACTTCTTAGTCAATGCCCAAAAATGTCTGCAACGACAGTTGATTGTCGACAAGTTGATAGTGTATCCATAATCGACTATATTGTATGGTTCAACAAAGAGATTAAGTAAATACTCAATTCACACTTGTCCATGATAGTTCACACATTTATTGATAATATAAGATCATCACAATTCTTTCGATCGCTAATCAAAAAATAAATCGACACAAGTTCTTTATATCGAATAAAAGGAAGGATAATAATATGAAGCATCACAAAGATGATAACCTTTTCGACTTTAGCCTTCTGTCATCTCACGAAGCCAAACTTTCGATTGGGGCAAACTAATATGAAAAATTACATCTTATTCCAAACTTAAAATACATTCACACTTTCATTCACTTGAGTCATCAATGGTCCAACCTCCTCAAACCATCATCATTACCTCTTCAAAAACAATGATGCATCATAATTTTCACAAGTCAATTATATCTTTTAAAATGATTTATCTTCAAGAATGTCACTATTAAAATGATCATCGTAATGTTGATTGCACCCTCCAAGAAGGTTATTTCATTAAGATGATCGAATGACCACTTAAAATGGTTGTATTGTTAAACCGATAACAACTTTGCATCAATTACACTATACCTTGAAGTTAATCGAAACCTTATTTTGATTGGATGGATTGTTTACTCAATTTGCTATAAACAGCTAATAAAAGACAATAATAATAGATAAGTCTAGAGCGTAGGAGGTGAATATTACAACTTATTATTAAATTTTAAAAAATATTTTGCACCAAGTATTGAAGATTGATCTTCTTATAAACACAAAAAAAAAAAACAAAAAACAAAAAACAAAACACCCTAGCCACTAGGCTAAGAGAACTCATTAGCCACATTGATAATAAAAGCTTAAAATCGAGGTCGACATGGAGGAATCCCTCGTCCACAGCCTACCTTATCCTCCTCTCCAAAAGGGCCAAAAAAGAAAACCTATCTTTTTTGCACTCAACATGAACTCTTCACCACAAGTGTTAAACCTTCCAACACAAATATACAAGAGATTCACTTTCCAATATCTTTGGCAAGCGAACCCAACACAATGCTCGACGAAGATAGGTTGGGCCGAAGGCCATGCACCCTATTTACTCAACTAATGGAGGGGCTTTTAAGCTCTTAACTCTATCTATAGGCTTCGATCTTTAACCTCTTTCTTATAAGTAAGCCTTCACCGCTATACCACACAAACTTTTTGCATCCAAATATATGATACAAGTATACATAACACTTTTTTTTGTGTGTGCTTCTAGCACCCAATGCATTCCATTAGTGTGTATTGTGTTAACTAGGATAAATAAATATTTGAATCGTTTTAGGCATCCTAAAATATCTTATTTGTAGGAAAAAAAAGTATTTGAGGTATCTAATATAGCCTAACAAATCTCTTTTAGAATCATCTGAAGTGATCGATGAAATCAAGGTATTTTTATTGCACATAATATGTCCATCCATGAAGAAAAAAAAAAAAACATATGAAAAATTTGACACAAAAAAGAAGTATCTAAAACATTTGATATCAAATGTGAATGCATCGTATTACCAGATGTGACTAAAATATTTCTTTGTATACGAAACATCCATATATAATAAAAAACATTTAAAATATTTGATGCGGATATATCTTTTTGCATGTGATATATTTGCTCAAAAGAATATACAAAAATATCTTATTTGTATGTGATACGTCATGTCACAGACTTAGTTTATTTTACCTAAGTTACGTAACACTCTTGCATATCCATCCACGAAGGGTCAATCTCCTCAAAACATCTTATTATCCTTTCAGAATTTATAAAAGAGAAAATAGGTCAAAGAAAACATTGAACTCGGGATCCATAAGCAACTATTTCAGTAAACACTTTATATCTATTATGGACTTAGCTGATATTATCTAAGTCGTGCGGCATTCTTGCATGTCCGTCCGTAAAAAGTTAACCTCCTTGAAACTTTTTATAATATCTTAAAGACCTATAAAAAAGAAGATGGGTTAGAGAAAATATTTAACTAGTGATCCACAAGCAATCATTTCAGCAAACACTTAATAAACAATACAAATTACAAACATAGACTTCATAAGTTCTGAACGATTGCACAATAAAAAATCCAAGGTGATCTGTCATAGTCAAATATCCCCACAAGTGCCCACATAACATTACCGTGAAATAAAACAATGAACTAACTCTAAACATTACCGTAAAATCCTATTCAACCATGTTCCACCTGGATAGCTCCTAAGTGTTGTGCTAATTAACACTTAGCACCACTCAGTAAAGCTAGAAAATCCCCAAAATAACTATTTGGATAGTTTATTTCTTGATAGTTTTGTCTATGTGTGACGACTACATATAGCTTGTATTTATAAGCTTGAAACGACCATAAAAGTCAACTAAAATAAGGTTCTCAAGCATATTATAAGTCATCTACATGTTGTGTAAAACATAAATAAACTTTGAACGAGCATCGCCTCATAGACTTTGAAGTTTTTGAGATCTTTCCTCCATAAAATTTACTCATTGATTTCTCTACCACTTTAACGAGCATCGCCTCATGTAAGTCATCTACAAGGTTCTCAAGCTATAACGAGCATCGCCTCATAGACTTTGAAGTTTTTGAGATCCTTCCTCCGTAAAATTTACTCATTGATTTTTCTTCCACTTAGTTGTCATCTCCAAGTAGGTTTACATTATTTTCGCTTTTGATTGGCATTCTGTTAGAAAATAAAATAGATAGTCTACTTTTGATAGCATTAATAATCATTGGTGAGGATTTAACAACTATTATCTTTCACTTTCTTCAAATTATCTTTGAACATATGCAAAACTTCTCTGTTAGATATCTAAGAGAACTGAGATACCTGGTTTCACTCATTCTCTTAAGGTTGAGAAGGCAAAGGTTACTTGAATTTGCTTGTCTCTTTAATGGTTGTACTCAATGCATCGAGTTAGCTATTAAACTTCGCCTGCTCTTTGAAAATGTTATACTTATTACGTTGAGTTAGCTGCTATAATTCGCCTTCTCATTGCTATCGAACTTTTGAAATACAAGAAGTTTTGACTAAAAGAGTAAAATTTGACTCCAACTTGTACCATCTTCTTTATCATTTTTGTCACTTACTCCTATGAGTAGAAAAGATGTAGCACTGCATACTACCTATTTTGTTTCTTGGTCGAATACTCCTATATCAACATGAAGTCCGTCACTTTTGGCTATTTTGATGAGAAACACATTAACATCGATCTTACAAAGTTTCATAATCTCTATCCTTTAGTTTGATCTTAATATTTAGAGTTTGCCTCTACATTCTTTACCTCCTCGGCTCCTTTTATGACCAAGCGCTCTCCCTTTATGAGATCAAGAGATCGATGACTCCATAAAAGTCCCACCTCGTTCCATGGCGTTGCTATGCCTATGGTCATACTATCTATCACCTCACATATGTATCCCTTTCTTCATGATTGGTAGATCCATCGCCTCTACGATATCATGAAACTTCTCCAAATCAATCTCTATTCTAATCGACGCTTGATTTTTGGTAGCTAAGTCCCTCTAGACCCATCATCATTTTCTTACCATTTTTAATCACATACTTCAACACATTTATCTTCTTCGAGCAATTCCCCTTGGTCAATAGAAAGACAGATTGCAATTGCCAAGTATGGCCTCCGTCATTATGTTGGGGGGTTGCTTCGATTTTATTTTCCTTTGCTTCCTTGGTAACAACGTTTATTTACTCGGGCTTGTCCTCTAACTTATCGATCTCCCTTAAGTAAATATAAGTTCTGAATGATCAAGCCCTCATGGGACTTATTAATACTTGTATTCTAAATTTCTCTTTAATAGTACATAGGCCCCATATGTAATGACCAAGACTTTAATTTGATGTATGTATGAAAGACTCTCCTCTATGGTACTATGATATTTACTCATTGAATCCATAGCCTTTCTTGCCCATCATGTTATTCACCGAAGTGGAGCTCCCCATAATTCCCGATCACACCACTGTATGATCTAATCCCTCGTGAGACCTCTCTCATGTGTCGCATTATCTCAAACTATTCTACTACAATCCATTGCACCATGTCGCATTCTATTGATATCTTCATTGCATTCTGATCTTTGTAGAATAAACTCGGTCTGTGATCTCTTCATGTGTGGCCTCTGCCAACACATTACATGACCTTTGTCATCTTCAATTATGTTCACACATTTGGCAATTAGCCTTCGTCCATCCACTCTCGAGTCACACTTGGACGAAGCATAGCGCTATGATAGTTCATCTCCTAACAGCTCTTAAAGCCCATTAATTACGCCAAAATTAGTGTATCATTATATGGATCCTAAGCCTCTACCCCTCAACACAATATCCACTACACACAGCTTCCTTCGCTATAATTTAAATGATAGCACTATAGCATATTTTTCAAGAGTATCTACCTCTGTGTCCTTTTGTCTTATGCCAAGACCTTTTAATCCCAACTTTGCTTTTACAAGTTGAGTCGCCTTAGTTCGTCCGTCAAATGCTTCGTCGAGATAAGGTGCATCATATAGGTTGAGTCCATTCTATTAGAATGAGGGACCCATATAATGATATGATCTCACTCTTACCTCTACATGAGTTCATGTGTGACCATATGCAAAGGATTAACCTCTCCGAAACCTTTTATGGTCCCCTAAGGACTTACAAAAGAGAAGACGGGTTAGGAAAAACATTTAACTCGAGATCTATAAGCAACTATTTCAGCAAACACTTGATAGACAATACAAATTATAAACATAGACATCGCAAGCTTTGAATGGTTGCACAACAAAGGTCCAAGGTGGTCCGCTACGACCAAAAATCTCCACAAGTGCCTATATGATATTACTACGAAATAAGACAGTGAACCAACCCTAGACACTACTCTAAAGGCCTATCCAACCATGTGTTACCTGGGTATCTCCTAGGTGTTGTGCTAGTTAACACTTTGTACCACTCTACAAAACTAGAAAACCCTCGAAATGGTTATATGGATGGCTTATTTCTGGATAGTTTTGTCTATATACGATAATTGCACATAACTTACGTTCGTAAGCCTGAAATAGTTACAAAAGCTAACAAAAATGAGATTGTTAAGTCTATTACAAGCCTTTTATATGATCTTCAAGCATGAATAAAATTGAAAGATATAGATATACACGAGCATTATATCGAACACCTCATTTATAACTTCATTCGTGATAATCCATCCAAGATAAAAAATTATCTAAATTATCTAACGTGTCTTAAAATATCAAGGGATCTAGATAGAAAATTATCCTAGGTGTCTCATAATGTCCCCTTCTATACAAAACACAGCTTACGCATTTACATTGATGTATCCTCTAAATATACAACATATATAATTATAAATATTATAATTATAATATTGTAACGATAATAAATCGAAAGTTGAACGAATTTTGCATCAATTTGATTTTTTTGGGGGCGTTTTATCCTCGACAGGGCGGCCCGAAAGCTCAGCGCGGAATTCTACACGCATGGTGTATTAGGTAGGTTCCCGTCACCTGAGGTGAATGTAAGAACACAAAATTTGAAGGTTTGGACACCAAAATAATTTTTTTGGGGGACTTTGAGAGCTGACTTTTATTCGGTATGCCGACCGAGAGTGATCGTATCCCATTCCATTTAGTCTTGTATCAACGAGGGAAACGGTAAGCGCAGCAGGAGCCTACGGTTAACGTCAATCAGTTCTGGTCACCGTAGGTGATACTAAGATTACGGAATTTGAAGGTTTTGATGACAAAACAAAATTTTTTGGGCCTCCGAATGAGCTGACTGGCATACGGTAAGCGCACTGGCGATTTATCGTACCCTTTGGTGTTTTTATTCCTTTTTCTCTTTAGTTTTCCCTCCTACCCTTCCCCACGTTAAATGGCGGGAGGATTGGTGTGAAAAATGAATTATGCTTTTCTAAGATCTCCTCTCTTCATTGTTTCGGAACTTATTTTGTTTGGCAGAAAAGGTTTGGCCGTAGTCATCGTCACGCCAAGACGGGTGAGACACGGTTTTCTCAATCCTAAAGACAGTTTCGTGGAAACTGTTTCCTCGGACTCTTATTTCTCTCTCTCTCTCTCTCAGAGTCAAGAAGAGTGGATGTCACGCCGAGTACCTAATTCATTGTTTTGACACCGAAACCATGCATCTTGACATTGAAGCAGATGACTAGAATGATTGATTCTAATATGATCAGATAACTAAAATGATTGATTCTAGAAATCCCCAAGCCAGCAAAATGCAATCTCGCATGGCATGAACGTTTTCGTCATCCTGGTTGGTGAAAATAATTCATGCAATGGTAATGGATTCTTATTGAGTTCTTAGGATTCTCCGATGGTAATGGAACACTATCTGTTGAAACACCTGACCCTCTGAAAAATCCTGATATCTATGCAATCAGGCAGCAACTCTACCAAGTTCAAGGTGACAACCTGCAACCACCTATCAACACAACCATCATTAGCAATAGAACACACTAAATCAATCCAATCCAAAAGGGGCGGAAATTCCACATTAAAGCGTGCGCTAACTGTGAAACAAAATTAACTGTAACCTCTTGCAAAATCTTTTCTCGCCAGATAACTGTTTGCTATGTCAAAAACTGAACATGTCTATTTCCATATTTCTAGAGTTCCTAAAACAAGGTTGTTCTTGTCGTAATGCCAAGTAACTTGGGACGTCCACCATGCATAACAACACAGAATGATGTCTATTCGGGCATTTGTATTGTCCTCTCAATTAGTCTTCAGCTTAGCCGATGTTGAAGCAAGGTGGGAAAGAGTTCTCTGGCCCACAAAGATCAGAAAAACTCCAAGAAGGCCAAGCGCCTTTAAGGTCGTGAAGAGATCCAACTGAAACAGAAAGAGAAATGACAGTCAGAGAGGTTTGAGGAGTGCGGAGCAAACAAGCTCAAAAGGGAATGTGATAAAGCACCTTCAGCCAAAAGAGCCCATAGAGCAGCAGAACAGCCGCAATGCCAGCATGGAAGAGTATGGAGAAGAGCGCAGGCACTGATGAGGAAGGAAAGCTTTTAAAGTTGACTCCCAGACGTAGCAGCTGCACACAAACAAGAACAATAAAAGGGTGACTGCTAATTAAAATAGGAATGAGAATTCATAACATAAATAAAAAACCAAAAATCATTAAACCATCTAGTTCGGATTAGAGCTCATGAAATACACATTAAAGGAAACGAAAAATGAAACTCACCCCTATCAGGAATCCTACAAGTGGTACAAGGGTTAAAGCCGAAAAAGCAAAAGAGAGTTCCTTTGGTGGTCTCTTCTCTGGAGATCGGAAGATGTGTGATATCTCCGGCTTAGGCCCAAATCTTGAGTATGGGTCAACGGGTTGTGGTGGAGGACGTGATGCTTTCTCTGGTGGTTCTGGTAAGTCTAAATCAATGTAACCAAGGACACGGAGGAATGAATTCTCCTACACAAGCAAAAAAAATTAATATAAGCTACATCAATAAAAGAGTTGACTCAACAGAAGCAAAACATAATACCATTGCAGCATCACCAATGGCAAGTTCAATTTCATATCTTCCTGAGAGGTAATAAAATTTTTCCACCAGCCCAAGAAAATCCTGCAGGGATGAGTACACCACAAGTCTTAATAAATAGTTAAGCATACATCAATAAAATTATTCCAGCATCATAGTCATACTTTAACTATGATCAGAGGGTTTTTTTTTATTTTTGGCAACTGATTTTGTAAAGGTATATACAGATCCAAGTATTTTGCTCTACAGAGGCAACAGTTAACATAAATCTGTAAATTCTCAACCACAATTCATGTTCATGTAATTAGCAAGATCAACAGGATGTTATTCATCGTTTTCCACATCTTTCTGTCATGTAGTTTCTTGATAAGTTTAATTTTATTTCCTCCTATATGCTTTAACACAACTGATTTCAGCCCTACCATCCAAAACTAGATATGAGAGTCAAAAGTATGACAGCTGTTATTATGGGCAAGGGTGTAATCATGACTATCATATAGGTAAGAGAAATGGATCCTGATGTTATCTCTCATATCTGGTCACAGCAAAATTTAATCAAAATTTGATCTTCAGAACCATAATTAATCCATTTGGGGGTCATATTCAGACTAAAGTCACGAAACTGAACTTGAGATGTACATGCTATTTAACACGGACCAAATACTTTGATTAAAAATGCACTATGAACAAACAAGAGCACATATCTAAAAGAAACACATATATTTAAATTTAAACAAACAATAGACAACTCCTGCTGGACACAAATAAGTCGAACCGAAAACATTAATAAAGCAGATATAACAAAATTGATAAATCTTACCACTTCGAAGTGGACTTTATAATATTGATTATACTCATGCTGACTGATACATACCATGTACCTATAAATTACCAAATACAAATGCTTGTTCCGATCACAAGACGTGATTTCTCTTTTTTTTTAAATATGTTTCTTCAATTTATACTTAGTACTCTTCCCTCTAACATGCTCTCATAAAAATACACCAACCAATCAAGTAGGTTCATTCAGAAATATGCTATTTGCCAAACTATGGTAACCTGAATTCATTCAAGTATGCCATATTTTACATTAAACATAGTAAACTGACAAAGTAACTGATGTTCAATATACACAAGAAACTGAAGATTCAGGAGAAAAGAGTCAACTAGAGACAAACTCACTAGTATTATCTTGAACTGCCTGGCAGAGCTCTCCAATGCAAAGATGTGCTCAACTTTGCTTTCATGCCTCAGTTTTAGGAACACCTGTTAACAATTGTTCTCTATCAGATAAAAACATACATATAGATGCACATAGATATGTGTATGTATGGCTTATTATCATGAAGGTCAGCTGCAAACTTGATGTGGCTTAAAATTGTGTCCAAGTGGAGTCACGAGTTGAAAAGTTAAACGCATCCTTTGAAGATGATTTGCTGCTAGTGAAATCCTGTTGTCTTGGGATAGATCTAACCTGGATGAGAAACAGAAAAATGATAGTAGGCACGTGCAATCTTCTATAACAAAAATATGTGAAGTGTCTCATGGTTGAAATAAAGAAAAGAAAGAGACAATAAGCAAATCATATCAATTCAGGAAATGCATATTTGGGATTAAACTTATAATATAAATCACCTACCCTGAACTAAGTAGTAAATTTCAGAATGGGAACTGTTCAGATTATCAGAAATAATGACATAGCCTATTTGACAATGTTGATTAAAATACATTATCGGTAAGGAAATATTATGTCTTTTCTGTTTTTCAAAGGATAAGTGATGAAGGCAGGATTCAAATCCAGGACCTTACGATAACGAAGATCTTTATCAGCCAAGCTAGTCAACACCTTCAAATCTGATGTCTTCAGGGCCATTTACCTAAATCTTTTTAACAATCTAGATTTTTAAGCTATACCGATATTTAACAAGGCTCTTAGTTAGAAAGAATAAAAGTAGTGCTTTAGTTTGAGTTATCAGCTTAAGCCAAAATATGAAAAGCAGTTAAACAATGCCAGGTGTAGTCATAGGTAGAGGTAATTTTTCTATTTAAAAAAAGTCTAAGATAAATTTGATTGGTAATCACAGTAAAACACGAGTTAGACTTCTTGTCAGTTCTCCATAAAAACTTGTTCTGAAAAGAAAAAGATCCGGCAGCAGATTTGGAATGGTCAGGCTTGGCAAACATCTTTGGAATTTGAATACTAGAAAAGATTCTTGACATTTCAAACGGGAAGTCTAGCGAAACCATGATACTCCGCTATGCAAAATTGAATTGAACTATCTTTTTTTTAACTTCAATGTGAAGATAATGCATTGCAAGATTGTTTAATTATTTGTACAACATAAAATATCAAGTGAATATATAAAAATTCAAAATAAATTAGTGAAAAATGAAAAGAAACCAGACACCCTTTGTATCCGCTAACTTGATTAGTACTGGGAGATTAACAATCACTTCCTTTCACCCTCTTGATCAGTGCCATATTAGTGACGAGTGATGCCTCAAATAAGATATCATCCTGAACTAGATTAACTTCATTGTGAACTGCCAGTTAGCACTGATGAAGAACAAAACAGAGAAGTAACAATGCCCTTGATAGAAAAATTACACAGGACCCCTGATATAACAAACACTACTAGTTGACATATAATCTCACGATCAGAGTACTTTGAGATTAACTCTCATTTACTTTGACCCTCTTGATCAATGCCATATTAGTGACGAGGGAGTTTTCAAATAAGATATCATCCTTGACTAATGTTCGATGTGAAATCTTCCAATTTAGCGTAGATAAAAAGGCCAATGGACAAATAACAACACACTTAATTAAAAAGAACTACATAAGACCCCTGATACAACAAAGACGTCTAGATTGATATATAATCTCAAAGCCACTAGAAACACTTTAAATGGAGATAATTCATGTCAATTGCAGGAAGGTGCCCAATAGCTTAATCATTGCCGAAATATAATATTATACTTAATTTTTGCTCATATTTCGTTCTTTTTTACCTATCTCACACAACAACTAACCCATTTTCTATTTGTTTTCACATGTCAAAATATCTAGGAAAGAAAATACGAGGACATGTTTCACAATACGACTCAAAATATGTAGGATACTAGAACATTTATTTTTCTGAAATTGAGTTACTTTTGCATTGTCGCTGCACTCTCTGCATCACTATCAAAAACCCCAATTTGAGCCTTGTCCACTTTAATGGTTCCTGTTAGAAAAGCCAATGCGTTGGCGCGTCCACCAGTAGCATAGATATTCAAGCTCTCAGGGTCATGAAGTGAGATCTGCAACCAGCCCAATTAGAACATCCTCTTGGTAGATAATGAAACAAAGCTATAGATCTAGACAAATGAAATTCCGAAGTACCTCAAATTCTAATGCATACTTTCCAACATCAATTTTCAGGGGTAGGATATCCAAGTAATGGATGTTGTTTTCTGTGTCAAACTGTAGCTCCTGTAATTTTAAAAGAAAAAATACACTATGCATTTAGATGGCAAAGTAAGAAAGAAACATTATAGTTCATAAGGCCACTACCAATTGTATATATATGGCTCCATATAGTACAACAAACTAAAGAAAACTGCATGACCTGGTTCTCTAGGACAGGAGTGTTCTTATCATAGCTGGAAGCTTGCACCAAATTCACTGTTAATGGAGGTGCAGCTGAACCAAACACTGTAGTCACCTCAACCTGAGATAAGCACAAGAATAATGATTCACTTAAAAGTATGAACAATCTAGCAGATTTGTTTTTCTGAGCCATTGTAACTTAATAAATTAGCATATACGATAATGAAGTTGTCATAATAATTATTTTCTTGACAAGCAAGAGATTCAAACCCAAGACTCTGCAAAACCACAACAGACGACAGAAATTAATTATTTGACAACTTCCAATGGCAATGGTTGTTCAATATATTATGATACATGCACAAAGTCTTTGTGGAGATGCTTCAGGCGTACATGCAAAATACACAGCCTAGCTAAATGCAAACAAGATGGAAAATGAATAGTTTGAGCATATATAACATGTCGATACCTTCAAGTTTGGTGTTGCTCAAAAAGATACTCAAAAAGCCACAAAAACGAAAAAGCTCTAACATGAGCAGTGTAAATCATGTGCTTCACAAAATCTACCAAGTTATTTTCCTTAGAGTTTAACTTAAGCCGAAGAAAGTAATGAACTGTAATTTGAAGTATTGGAACATCAAAGTTTAAACAGAAACAAAGAAATCACAGAATAATATGGTGCAACAGAGTTAATCACCTTAAGCTGGTCCTTTGAGGTTAAAGAAAGTACAGTAGCTGGAAGTGAAAGAATCAGGGGAATAGAGATCCTGTACCATAGAAACAATCCCTCTTGTAAGTACTTGAGGTACACAAATAATTAGATGGAACTTCTTGCATTTATATTCACATATCAAAAAAGGTAAGCATAATAATATTTTTTTTACAAGAAGTAGATAAGTAGATTACATCTACCATATGTAACAAACATTAAATGTTATACAACCAATTTTTGCAGCCTTATTATATTTTACTTGCCAAAAGAACAAGAACAATATCACTAATTAGTTAACTAAGAAACAAAGCTCCATGGTGGGGAAGATACATGTAGTCAACCTAAAAAACCTTTCATCTTGTGGTAGTAACCAAACAAAAGGAAAGGCTAAGTAGATAGTGTCATGGTGCTAACAGACAAAAAATGCATTTTACAGTAAATTGTGCCATTCCATGCATATTTGTAGATTCCACTTCAATTGTTTATCCAAAAATCAGATACATAATTTCAGTAATTGACTTAAAGGTAGTTTGTCTAGAGGTCCTTAGAACTGTTTACGAAAACTATTTTCAGAGGCATTACAAGTTGCTTATCTGAACATTTTGTGTTCAACCCTTGATTTAGTTACCCAGGAAACTCATTCTCACCACAGCTTTCGAGGTGCTTATGGAGTTCAAGTGGGACACTTGGAGGAGGTTTTCAATGTGATCGGCAACTTTCTTTGGTAAACAGTGCATTCTAATGGCTTGCCACTGTTGCTTTCTAGTTGCTTTAGACCTGTGGTTTATCCTTCAACAGTTATTTTACTAGAAGTTGGAGGTTATTTACTTGACTTCCATTTATGTCCAAAATGGGTAATCTTTATCAGTTTTGCTTTTAAGCTGGCTCATTTATTAGCAATGTCCTGCAAACGAACATGATGGTAGTGGTTCTTTGCAACATATTTCTGCTGATTATGACCTGCTTTCTTGTATGTCTATTACCATAAGATTACTTTCTAGCTAGTGTAAGATCATTTTCTAGCTAATGTGCTTCTATTCATCTAATGGTGCAAAAGCTTATGAAACCCCTCTGAAATATGCAATCATTTGATGAGAAAATAAGTATAATTCTCTAGGAAAAAGCTGTGGTAATGATACAATGGAGTTATATTGTGTGAAGCAACATGAGCAAGCTCAGGTAGCGAAAACTGCACCTTAGTCTTGGTTAAACTACTTCCCATAGAAATCCTACACGATGTCACTGATCTATGTCTAGCTTCCAATTTATATCAACAGGTATTTGGTAATAACATTGTTGCTGATGTTTTAGTCTGTCACAATTATTCCAGATAAGGCTCTCTTGACAGGTCAGTTAGCCATACCATTTGAATATTCAAAACTTTATATCTTTTAGCAAGATGGTAATAATATAATTCATAAACTATGTGCAGTTACAGGCAAAATAAATTCTGAGAGCTGACTATCACTTTCTCCTTATCATTAGTGGTGATATTAGTAGTGGTACTTCCTAGATACAGAAATTTAAGTTCCTTTATTGCATACAACTTATATGATCTAAAAACCTAACTTTTGACAAAGCCAGCAAGCATAATGTAGATATCATAATCAAAAGAATGAAGCACTAAAGGGTACTGGATAAAAATATCTTGGTAACAACAATAAAACCAGAAACAAAATTGCTGCAAATTAAACCGTAAAGCAGGTTTCTTCTACACATGTCTCCTATAAATAGTTAAACCATTGGTTGACAAGGATGTCACTAGAACAATGAACCTGCCTGTTGCTTTCGAGGCATGATAATGCATCTATCTGATTGAACAAATCTTTGGTGCTCCCAGGAACTCCAATGCTGAGAAAAATTTTTGCCAAGCCCAACATTTTATCACCAGGAATCTGCAAATTAAGGTTCCAAGATTACAGAAAAAGGCAATATAATTAGCACAAATAAGAGCTATATGTTCTGCAATATCTGCTAACCCACATTCAACTTTCCAGCAACTGCAGCAAAAGCTGTAACACCGCGGACGACTGAGGCTGTAGTTGTGAGAGGACCCTTATATTCACTACCATCAACATGCTTCTCATCAAAGTATAAGGTTCCATCATCTGCAGCAAGTCCAGTTCAGTAGATTATTATCTCAGACATATACTACTGAAACTAAAAAAGAAATCTAGTGATCCAACTCACGTACTTAATACTAAGATAAAGATAAAAAATAGACAAGAGGGATCTCCCAATGCATGTCCAGCATCAACATGAATGCAAATCAGAAAAGATAGTACATAGGAAACACTTGTTCTCCGCTCAAATTATTAAATAAAAAAAGCTAGTTCTTGTCAAATAATTTATCAAAGTATACAAAGATAATATAACGATTGATCTAACACAATACCTAGCCTTATTGAAAAATTTTCAAAAAACAGTAGTGAAGGATTACGTGTATCACCAGAAATGGCTTCTACTTGACACTGAAGAATGATCACATATATGCGGCCTGTAGCAAGGTTTATTTAAACAGGAAGGTGGTATCATAGCTTGCCCTCTGGATTGCTGTGTGATCCAGCAATCCAGTCTTTCATATGGGAAAGGGCAAGGGCTAAGCAGGGCAGTTTATTGGGTATCCATAAACTATCAACATGGAGGATGCATGAGCAGCACAGAAGGCATGTGTGATCCTAATCCATAGAGCTCTCAAGACCAACATGCCTACAGGATTATGCAAAGAATGATATATTAAGATTCCATGGACGCAATCCATAAATCAACAATAAAGATTACCAAGCATGCTTCCTTCTGGATGAGTCATTGCCGCATGGCACAACAACCCTTCTTGAGTGTCAGGGAATCTATTGTTCCTGATTACAAACTCCTTGCTCTCTTTTGCTTTTACCATTTTCTATATTTCCACAATGAGACATGTTCATCAATGCTAATATGCAAATCAAAAAGGTTAAAACATCTTAATGCTAATCAATATGAATATAAAGCTTTATAGTGAGTTGAATTAGTTGTGTTTTGATTATATTTTAGATATTTTTTCAACTGTTTCAGGCACTGTCATTTTATAGTTGTCGTACTTTATGTTCAACCCAGATTGTCGATTGTGTTTAATAACAATGAAAGCTTCGAGACTTTTTTTTCAAGTTTTATGACATATGTCCCTACATTGTAAGTAGTTCTGGAATCTCAAGCAATCAAAAACCATTTACTATCACAAGTAACATTTTAAATATCAGATCAATACCAATTTTGATGATTCATTGGACCAGTACAATATTCATGTATACCTCATAGCTGGGTTTTTAATTTCGAATGATACCGCCCGTACCACCAACAGACTAGTACGCGGACCGCCCGCTTCCGGGTGATACCATCGATTAGGGCTGTTTCTGCCCCATTACCACGCGAAATCGGTCGGTGACGATCGATTTCGACCGTTGCCGCCCGCTACAAGGCGGTATTAGCCGAGGGAGAAGGAATAAGAGGGAGAAGAAAAGGGAGAACCTAGAGATCCGGCACTGCTCTCCCTCGACGATCCCGATCCATTGCCACCCTTCCTCGCCGGACACCGCAGATGCGATGTCGCCTCCTCCTCGTTTGAGACGACGAGGCCTCGGCATCGTCAGCGACTTCTCCTCATCCGTGCAAGGAGAAGAAGCCTCGGTGACATCGCCGAGGCTTCGCGGGGAGAAGAAACAAGGCGGCGTCGCCCTTTTTCTTATTTTTGAACTTTATTATTATTATTATTATTATTATTATTATTATATATATATATATATATATATATAGGGTTCTCAATTTCAATGTGTATCGCCCGTTATGGGCGGTATGTACCGGTCCGAGAGGATACCGGTACGCGGACCATCCTCTACCAGGCAATACTAGTGTTTTGACTAGTACCGAGGCGTACCGACCAGTACCGAGATGTACCGACCGGTACTGTCCCGAATTTCGATTGTTACCGAGGCATACCGATCGGTACGCCCTGGCGTGGTAGATGAAGGTATTTTTAAGGTTTTAGGATGTATCATTGGTACGACCTAGTGTATCGACGGTATATCGGTACGTACTGTACTGAGCTCCGATACGGACCAATATTCAAAACCCCGTACATATATATATCGAGCGGTACGCCAGAGCATACCGCTCGGTATACTCGTACCGTACCATACCGAGCTGAGCTCGATACTCCGGTACGGTACGAAATTGCAAACCTTGCCTCACAGTATACTAACATGTATCCGCTTGTATCACCCAATGAACAAATGAATGTGATCCAATATCAATTTGTGATCGAACTAGTAAGCACCAGTCGGTAGCTGGTATGCACCATACAGACTGGCATTTGAAACCATGATTTCAAGTGTCATCAAATAAAAATATTGAGACATGTTAAAAAAGAGTATCGACGTCAACCATACAAAAGGATTTTAAATTAAGATGCTTGTCATGTATGCACATGCAATGCGCTCACCAAACTGAAAAGTTCACAATAAGTGGAATCCCTACATAAAACTATTTATTGAACTTTTCACTCTAATTTATACTCATAATTATTGCCCCTGGCATACTATAATGCATGGTTGGAATGTGTCCCAGATAGCACCAGATCACAGAAGATATGTTCTTTAGACATTAATCTGGCAAATGCAGTTGTATATAAGAAACTATAAGTTAGATGCAGAGAGACAAGAAGCTAGTGCCCATACCATAGCTCTTGATACTATCAAATAGCTTCTCGATATCATGTTTTACAATTCCAATCTGCCAAGAACATAAAATATTAGAGTTTTATTTACTGCTTAAAAATAATAAAAATGGAGTAAAAATGTGATGACCTATTGAATGATGATTAATTATTTGGAATACTAGCCATATTGTTGACACTAACAGTTGCCAACAGAAACATAAACAAGACAAGAAAATAACTAGAAGAGTCCGGAACAGCATATTCTCTGCTCTGAAGATCAGGCAACACTCAAATTAGCTTATTGAGGTGCACACTAATTGGCAGATGTCCAAACTAAAAGAAAGAATGAGGATGGTGCTGAAATGGACTATTCATTCTAAAACACAAACATTTTTGGAACTCGCAACATAGGGTCTTGGAGAAGATTGTAAAGAGCCACTCACTGTACTAACACTGTGGAAGGTTTTTGTTGGTTAAAATTTCCACAAAAGTTTACAATTTTTTAATATAATTTTCTAACGGAGGGGTATTTTCTAACAGCAAAGTAAAATGAGCTAGGCTTTCGGAGAGGTGGAAGCACCAAGATACTCGTAAAAGGTAAGAAAACAAAATAACATTTACAACAGTTTTCAGTTCCTTAAATGAGAGAACAAAAGCAGAAAAACATACTAAATGTGTAGCCAGGCCACAGATAAAAGCCATGAAGCTATAATGACTATGAATGATACACACCAAGGACTTTGATCACAACAAAAGAAAAGCCATCTGATAAACCTTAAATCAGAAACCATACCCATAATTAAAATATGACATACAAAGGGATAAACCTAGCTGTGCTTGCTTAAAATGCATAAGAATATAATTTTGGTGCAAAGATGCCCAACCCAACAACAAAATCATGTCCCTGACAAAGTTAGCACCAGACCATTAGCATTTGATGATAAGAACAAGATTACAGATGTTTTATATGCACTATTAAGTAAGAAGCCCTAACTCTAAATAATCTCAGTGAGCCATTTTTAGCAGAGCCAATATTTGCCATTTCTAATAGCATGACCATCAGCAAACAAGTAAAAAATGTCATGAGTCTTGCATCAGAAGAAACTGAAAGCCATGTATGGGTGCCACAAGTGGGAAAAAGGTAGAATGAGAATAAACATTTTGTAGATTCAGGCTATAGTGGTATGAAGTTAAGTAACATGAATGACCAATCAAAGCATATTTACTTGTAAACAGAGAAAAAGGACTTGATTTGAAATCAAAATGACCAAAGTGAGGAAGTAGATGGATCAAAAATGTCAATACATCATGCTGTACAGTCTAACAATAGTATATCACCATTTTTGCCTAAAGAAGAACACCTGATCAAAATGCCAGTATGTAATGTCATACAGGCTGCAGATGACAAAATATGTTTACTGCCACATGCACCATTCCAATATATAAACAAGAATTCCCTATCATTTTCTTGATTCAAAAGAAAATAGAGCAACTATTTAGACAACTTTTATAATGAACTTAGGCATAAAGCATGCCTGTAGCTGTTATCTACATTATTTTATTGTGGATGTAATGCATGCTAGCACTACATGTTTAACATGAGGACAAAATATGATACCAAATATATTGACAAGATGGAACTATGACAATGGATATGTCACAAGATGCTCTAATAGCAGACATCCTAGCAAGTCAACAAGATAAAGTTATTCATCACCAAGAACACAAACAAAGTGTCCTAACCATGATACAATTCTCAACCAATGACTTCCGGTACAATGAGAAGGTACGATGTATTTTGGATTATAACCTCAGAAAAATATACTTCTCCATGCATACAAATATTCCCTCTATACTGGGTTTTTGCCTTCATATGGGTCGCATAGCAAAAAGAAAGGCACCAACCTTGCTTTTCATGTAGAGAGAATAGGACTTAAGAAATAACCTCTTTTATGTATGTGGATATGAGTTCGAGGAGACACAGAACTCTTCAGGTGGACATGCAAAGTATAAGCAACTATGGTTAGCATTTGATACTAACTATATGATCAAAAGTCAAAAGCTTATTTGGCTCTTGTACAATGTAGATCCTTCTTCCTATGCAAACCCTTACCTCAGTTAAAAGCTTTGACATAACAAGTTTAAAAAAAGGCTCAACAGTACTGTCCATTTCTTATCATCGTGAACCTCATTCCATACACAACCCTAGCATCTCCAGTGAAGATTAATGGTCAAATCTATGTTTCAGATCTTCACTCATATAAACAACCCTAGCATCTCCAGTGAAGATTAACGGTCAAATCTATGTTTCAGATCTTCACTCATATAAACAACCCTAGCATCTCCAGTGAAGATTCATCAGTTCCATAATCAACAGAGTAAGGATGCTCTTGGTTTAAAACACGATTTCCAAAGGCATAAAAGAAAAAACTGTAATGTAGTGTAGAATTACTTATAAAGAGTGCTAATGACCTTACAGGCATGATATATATATGAAAAAGGACCAGTTTGTACAGTATGGTCTCACCTTGGATTGATCCACCTCTGCATCTGCTAAGGAAACAACAGCAGCAAGTGCCTCTAGTGCTATTCCTATAACAGTAATAAAAGTAACCAAAAATGAATTACAAACACAATACAAATCTACATGATGCAACTTCCATAAAAGAACAAAGAAAATATTAAGTTGAAAAAACAAAAAGACCAATACCAGCAGCATAAGTACTAGACTCAGCATTATTGGAATCATACCGCCATCTTCCATCACTTTGGCTAAGTGCCTACCAAGATGAACATTTTAGTTATTATCAGTTAGCAAAATATCATAAGAGAACAAAACAGAGAAAAGAAGAGGAACACAGAATATGCTGAAAAACATAAGTTATAAAGCTAAGCAAATCACCTTTATGGAATGGAAAACACCTTCAGCATCAGATAAAACAGCACTAACACCTTGCCCCTGCATAGTAAATGTATTAACTTTGAGCCCATGATTTTATAGAATTCAAAATATTACGATAATCCAAGATGAAGGACTAAATAACAGATACCAGGGGAAGTCACAAAAATAGTAATTAAATAGAGTTAAGTGAAGCAATTACTGAATGCAAGATGTATCAGAAAAAGGAGAAAAGGCATCTTATGTTCCAATGACAACATACCTTGATATGCAGCAAGCTAATGACAGAGTAATATAAGTCCATCAATGAATCTGCATCTTTTATCAGAGCTTGAAGATGTGATGCAACATTCTAGAAGAAAGAAAGCATAGACATAAGATACTTGCAGAAGTAACTAACTCAAAACAGAGACAAGCACAATACAAACAAGAATATTAGTGAGGCACCTCAAAAGTTTGAGAACCAATCTGGCACTCCAAGATGCCATTTAGTCTGAGCGCATTGAAGAATTCCTTAGGACTAGAAGTAGGTGATCTAAGTTTGTCTAGAACAACTGGACATGTAGCATTACTTATATCAGAAGTATTTCCAACTCCAAGAATCTGAAATGTTCTTAATGCTTCATAAGTTTCCTCCAAGCTGCACATCAAAAACACATGTTAGATATCTACTATTTACAACTCATAAATTTAGGAAAAAAGTTTCCACATAAAAATCCAAAACTTTCCACTGCAAAAGTCCTTGGCTAAAATTTAACAGGAAGTAAATTATGCAATTTACCAAAAATGATATTTAAAAGAAGGATTAAGTTGATAAGGGAAAATGTGGATTGCATCCATATTGCCATCGAAAATAAGTGGACATTTAAGAAATGAATTCAAATATAGGCATTGCCAAGGCCAGACCTTATGGCTCAATAAGCTTGTATATGGAAAAAAAATGCATAAAGCATTGTCTGCACTAAGAGACAAGACCCCAATCTTCCCCTATCCTAAACAATGATAGAGCACCTTCAAGAAATTTAACATGATTTTACCACTATAAAAGAAATCGCTTGTGGTGCAGAGAGAGCAACCAGTCTGCTACCTAGGAGTCCCATCCGGTCCTTTGCAACCAAGGATTGCAGGGTCCTGAAATGACTGATGTTTCACTCCACAATGACATCAAAACATAGTGTAATCAAGCATCTCACAATGAACAAGAACAGATATTTGAGCAAAGACCTGTGAAGACTGTATGAACAACAAGCAGAAAATTGGGTCTTGCAAAATGACTCTAGGCAAAACTCCCAGGTGAAGAATTCTACAATGCTCTCAGCAACAATGAATTTCAATGTTCAAGATCGATTGTAGGAGTAAGATACATATTTTGGTACTTATAAGAAGCTGTATGATATGATTGGTAGTTGATAGTAAGTCGCGAGCCGAAGGTGGACGGACCAGTGGTGGTGAGCAGCATGAGCTGCAGGTGGGCAGGCCAGCTGTGCTGTGCGGTGCGAGCAGCAGGCAGGTCGGCAGTGGGAAAGAGAGAGAGAGCTACTCAATACAATAACCTAACGAGAGAAGTGGAGAGGGAGTATCTTTCTCTCGTGTTGTTGGAAATTAAGGGAGAAAAGTCAACAATATGGAGAGGAAATGAGAGTCTTGTTCTATGGGTACCTCTCTTTACTATCTCCCCCAAAAACTGAGGGATTTGAGAGGAAGGAAGAATTTTACATGATTTTTTCTCTTCTTCCTCTTGATCCAAACAAAGGGAAAGTGATCTTTCCTTCTCTTCTCCTCACTCCTCTTCTCTTCTTTTCTCTCTTCTCCTCTCGTTGTCCTATCTTTTCTGCTCTTCTATATTATTCTCTTCTCATCTACTATTTTATCATCTTCTCTTTACTTCTTTTCTCCTCTCCGCATCCACAGAGAGCCTTAAAGATCAGAAATTAGAGAAACTTTTTTTTTGGTAAATACAGAGTGCAACATAGACGAAAAATTAGAACTTTAATGATCGAAAGAGAAGCCAACGTCGGATCCATGTCCAAGAGTTGAAGTTCCAACCATTCCCGGAACGAATTAGCCTTGAAGAAAAGCATGATACAAAAGTTCGGACAGAGACCGACGTGATCCAACAAACCAACCTCGGAAACGATCCATCGACGGGCACGAACAACTCGAGCGCTGCGGATCGATGAGCATCGGAGATCGGCCGGATGCTGGCGGCCGCCGAAATGGACAGCAACGCGGCGCAGATCAGAGCAGCAAACCCCACCACGAATCCAAGATTTCGCGCCATGCCCGGAAGAGGAGAGAGGAGATCAAGGAGCCAGGCAGAGGACGAGAGACGAGGCCCCTCGATCGAACAGATGGAGAGCGATCGAGAGGCGTTTACCTGGAGCAGCGATCTCGAGTGCGGAGGTGACTCGAACGAGAGGAGACGCCTTGGGAGAGCCTTCAAGGCGTCACACGAAGGCGGACCCACCACCACGGGACGACTCGTGAACCCTAACGATGACCGGCTTAGGGTTTAATGTAAGATCACAAACATAATAATCGTGGAAACTTGCAAATAAATCCCTATCGAATTAGTGATTTCCTTATTTGTTCTTTTAGTATTTATTTTAACATATATACCCTCCAAAAGTCGAAAATTAAAAACATCGACGGTCTTAAAACAAACCTATTAGCGGATCCGAAGAATCACGAACCCGACCCGCTCGAGAGAAGCCCAACTCGTGCTAGTTAACGCTGGATAACTTCAAGATTCTTAGATTAGGAACTGCTTAATAACACCATCTTAGCATTGTGGTTTAAGCTATTATTGATGCAAAGATAAATTGTTTGAATATATATATATATATATATATAT
>LVTN01000500.1:12688-96475 GCA_001649415.1 Musa itinerans | reverse complement strand
TATATATATATATCTATATCTTTTGCTTTTATATCTTTAAGTCAAAGTTGTCAAATGATGAGGACGGCAAAAACGTGCATGACTCTTCCAAGAGAAGATAACATAACATGGGACACTGGGATAGCAGATCCGAGTGCAGTCTCCTAAACCGGATCGAATAGTATTATACTTCTTTCCATTCTCCTTTATAAGGAGTTCATGCATTCGATCTGTCTGGCTTTGCAGAAGATTCTGCTGTGGAGATGAGAATTGTTGCATCCATGCCGGTTGTCTTCCTTTTCTTGACCTTCACCTTCGGCTTCTCTTTCCATGGCTGCTTCGTGCATGCAGGAGATCCTGAATTGTACTTCGACTGGAACGTCTCCTTCGCCAAAGTGTCTCCTTTCGGAGTAGAGAAGAAGGTCAGAAATCTCTTCTCGTCCTCAAGATTGTTCTTCTTACTTACCATTGTTTCCTGAACCACGCACGCAACATGATGTGCAGGTTATCGTGATCAATGACCAGTTGCCAGGACCTCTCCTCAACGTGACGACCAACAACGTCGTTAGCGTCAATGTCTTCAACAATCTCGACGAGCCTTTCCTTCTCACATGGTACGTGCATGGTTGATGCACACCTGCATTAATCTACTGATCTGTGATGCTCATCTTTGTCGATGGTTGCTATGCGTTCTAGGAATGGAGTGCAGATGAGGAGGAACTCGTGGAACGATGGAGTGCGAGGAACGAACTGCCCGATACCACCGGGGAAGAACTGGACGTATCATATGCAGGTCAAGGATCAAATAGGCAGCTTCTTCTACTTCCCTTCTCTCGGCTTTCAGATGGCCGCCGGTGGCTACGGGCCCATCCGCATCGACAATCGTGTCATCATACCCATCCCGTTCAGCTTCCCTCAAGATGACTTGGATATCTTGATTGCAGATTGGTACGACATGGATTACCAGGTCTCTTCTCCACTTCATCTTCTTTTCCTTCGCCTTATATTCCTTTCAACAAGACGGTGATATGCTCTTTGAGCAGGACATGAGGGATGCTGTCGATCAAGGTTTTCCATTATCATTGCCTGATGGGATTCTTATCAATGGGTTGCCACCCGAGAAAGCAAATTTCACGTTTAAATCAGGTAAAATAACTTAGAAATTAACTGATTACTACAACTAGATAGATCTTCATCAACACTGTGGTTCTTCCATGTTTTGCTTTGCTCACTGCACATAATTGCGTGCATCATAGCTGAGATGTCTCACCGGAAACCAGATCTTATGATTCTCTCTGGTGTCTGAACAAGTGAGAATCGTGATCTTTACCTTCTGGCAAGTTGACTTTGATGCTTCACGGACACTACTAACTTTGTCTTTCTTGTATGCACACACTCACGTACAGAAGGGAGATTAAGAGCACATGAATGTCGTTCATTCGAATGCTCTTATATTAATCATTCAGATCCAAAAGTCAACAAAAGGAAAAAGTAGGAAGAGATTTAGGAAGCTTCATTAATTGGGATCTCTGTCCTTGGGATCGCAGGGTTTACTTGTATCACCTGTTTCTTGCAATGTGGAAACACTTACCGAGAACAAAAGCATTGATTGATTAAGTAATGCTTTATTCTGATCCACGAAAAGTCGGCCATAAGAAGATGTGAGGAATTGTTACTTTATAGCCTGGTCAAACATTGTCAACTGAGTCGAGATCTCAAATCTAATAGACGAATAGATCTAGCATTGGTCAAAAGGGGTTGACCAAGACTGTGTAAGATAAATCGATATATATGACTTCTTATTATTGCTATTCAAACAATGAAAGATTTATATGACTTCTTACGTTCATGCTCACGAAAATTTGTATCGAACATATAATTGAGCTATCTTGAAGAATCACAATGAGGCTGATCCTGGCACGAATAATCTATTGTCATTGAATACAGGAGCTACGTACCGGCTAAGGATCTCAAATGTGGGCATCAAGACGACTCTCAACTTCAGAATTCAAGGTCACAAGATGCTACTTGTGGAGACCGAGGGATCCTACACCCTCAAACAATACTACGACTCACTCGATATCCATGTTGGCCAATCTTACTCGGTGCTTGTCACGGCCGATCAGCCTCCGGCCACCTCGTACTACATCGTCGCAGCGTCGCGCTTCGTCGAGCTCGATCTATTTGGCGTTGCTATCATCAACTATGACGATGGTTCGAACAAGAAACCTTCCGGTGGTATACCGGAAGGGCCATCACCGTTCGACTACAACTATTCGATGGAACAAGCTCGTTCCATTAGGTCGGAGCTTTTGTGTGCACCGTCTTACTCGTTCTTAACATACCTCTCTTCATCTTCTACTTGGTGATCATCACAGGTGGGATCTAAAAGTTGGGGCTGCTCGTCCGAACCCGCAAGGCTCGTACCGCTACGGTCACATCAACATCTCTCGGACGATCGTCTTGCAAAATGACGAAGTGATGATCGGTGACCGGACTCGGTACGCTATAAACGGCGTGTCGTTCGTGTACCCCGACACGCCTTTGAAGCTGGCTGACTACTTCGGAATTCCCGGCGTGTTCATGGTCGGTGAAGTCCCCGACGAGCCCAGCGGCCGCAAGCCGACACTCGGCACACCGGTGGTCGACGCCGTCTACAAAAGCTTCGTCGAGATAATCTTTCAGAACAATGAGTCGTCGATTCAGTCATGGCATCTGGATGGCTACAACTTCTTCGTCGTCGGGTGAGATTTTTGTTTCTACACGAAGCGTATTGTTGTCTCGGTAGGTTGATGCGATCCAACAATGCTTAGTGTTTGGTCACTCGATGTTGAAGCATGGAGGAGGGGAAGTGGAACAAAAGCTCGAGGTCAACGTACAATACGGTAGATGCTATATTTCGATCCACCGTTCAGGTAATTATGCAGTCATTATTATGTTTAGAAGAAAATATTTGTCATACGCTTCAACACGTTGTCTTTGTCGATTGATAGGTGTATCCAAACTCATGGACGGCAATTTTGGTGGCCTTTGACAACATGGGGATGTGGAACATAAGGTCTCAGGAATTGGAGAGGAGGCAGCTGGGTCAAGAACTCTACATGCGAGTCAAGTGGGATGACGCTAACAACAACACTGTTCCGAATCCTCGAGACGAGATTGCCTTCTCCCCCGGCCTTCTTCTCTGTGGAAAAGCTGCTGCTCGTTCCGGAACGCCGTAAATCTCACTTGATTTGTGTACCTATTAACAATCAAACATGTATCTCTTATTTGTCTTTGTTTCCGTTTTGTGTACTACTTGAATGCTGTTGCTACCATAAGAGGAGTGATTATGATTCATCATTTGCTTTATATTCCTTTAAATATATATATATTCTCGTCATTTCATGTCAAGATTATTATGTCTATAAACAGTTCATATACATCTTCAAACCAAGTCCTATTGTTAGTTTATGTTAAGAATACTTGACCGAAGGACGAACGAAAACGAAAAGGCGAAGGAGAAAAAGGAAAAAGGTTGAAGCTCATCTCCTGTGTCAATTGAAATGACAAGGAAATGATCATCCGAAGCAAGATCGAAAATTATGGGAACGGACTGTAACATACATGCACAATTATTCATTCAAGTTCTTTGCACTAACAAATCAATCCACAGCGTCATCTCTCTCCTGTGCTCTAGGATTAGTACACTTTGAGTTTACATAAGTTCTCCTTCAAAGGAGCTATAAGGTACACACTCATAATGGTATATAGATGTTCTTTACAAATAGCAATTCGGTGATGAGCACGGAATTAATCCATAGTTTCATGACATTTTTGAACAAATAGCTCTTCGCTATTTCAAATGCTTTTACAATGACACATGTCTTGTCACGGTCACCAGATCTGAAAGAACATCTTGCACTATGGTCCAAGAAAAATCAAAGCTGGCGGAACCATCGTTCCTCAAGATTGCTTTCTCAATAGACTAAAAAGTGAGGTGCTTCTCTGAGAAACTCCATGTCCACCTGCGGGAATCTTGCCTCTGGCATCCTGTCAATCGATGGTAATTTAACAAAATATTGAGCCAACTATACTTAATAAGAGACTGACTCTAGCCTGAAAAATAAATATGGGTCGTCACTATTATCAAATTCCTTTTTTCTTGTTCCACTCATCAGAAAAATAATGAGACAAGTGCATTGATCCCACCCAAATTAAATACCATCTCCTAAAGTTTTGAGTAACGCACCCCATTAGCGGCCTCCATGTCTGGACCAGTTAATTCCTTCAGTAGCATGGCTGATGCTGGAAGCAACTTCCTACAGATAAAATATAGTGAAATGAAAATACTTTAGTCGGTGAGATTTCGAGTTATAAGATTAATCTTGATAGACAGGCAAAGATGAGATCAACCAAAAGTGTTAGCCAGCTTAAACACCTCTAAATTGCCGCCTTCCAAGAGAGATTAGTCTTTGTATAAAAGATTATATGTAAGTGGAAGCAATGCACGTACAACATTAATATTGTTGCATATGTTTTAGATCACATTTTCTTTGGGAAAAGAACGCTTCAGCTAATCCAGATTACTTAGCTGGACTAGTAACCAAACATAAAAAGTTAAAATTAATTAGTCGGGTTAAGATAATCTAACCCTTGAAACCTGGCTATTTTAACCACTAAACAGCTTTTGACATCAAGAAACCAGCATGTGCAAAACAACAGAAATAGTCCCCATCTGTTAGCAATGGTGGCATTTAAATAACTAACCTCTTTGGTTTCTCAGCGTTTGAAGATTTGGACACAGGACCATTTTTTTCTTTTAAGACTTTACGGACATGATATTTGTCATTTGATTTCACATGCTGTACACGTGACCGATCTGACTCTGGCGACTGCCAAATAAGAATAACCAGGAATTAATTGATGCATAAAACCAGTTGGTAAATGAGTATTGTTTAAATAAATAAACTACTTCTATTATCCTATTGATGCAGAATACCAACAAACAAATTATCAAAGATTAAAAGACAAGTTTCTGAGGTAGAGTGAAAATTTCAAATTGGAGGCATAAGCAAATGATTAACTGGCCAAAGTCGGGCCTTAGCAAGTCTTTCCATTCTAAAACCAGAACTTGCTACTCTGATTTACATAGTAAAAGTTAGTACAACATGAATTCACCAGTCAAGTCAATTGCGTAGATGCCAAACTTGCAACAACACATTGACAATCTCATTGCATTTGTTTTAAGTAGTTCCATCAATGATTACTGCTTTGATGTTGAGTATTATCACCAACTAATCTCACAGCACTGAGTTTCTAGTTCAGCATGAATAAAACTAATGCACAAATAGGAAGTTTTAGCATGAGACACATTACATGGATCAACTGCTTTGTTTTTTAATGCCAAATTGCCCAAATACTTATCTAGAAAAACAACAAGGACAGGTAACATGAGGGAGTCTAACCGTTCCATTTTCTTTCAGATTTGTGACTTTATGAACTGATGACGATGATGAAACATTTATGTCATCCACCATGTGCAAGCTATCTAAAGAACTTGAGCTTCCATTACAAATACCTGTTAAGAAAATGTGTACTTCATAAAAGATGTTATTGCTTAACAAAATATAAAAAGATTAATAATTTAATGAGACAAAAAGATCCACCTGATTTATCTAACTTAGTTGAGGTTCCTTTAGAGTCAAAATCTGCAAGTCCGTTGAAATCCTCTTGAACAATTGTTCTTCCAGGCATATTTGCAGGTATCTTGTCTATCAACTATGGTGTAAGGGAGCACCAAAAGAAAATTAATTATAGTGTGCCACAATTGTAATAAACAAGAAATACATAAATTCATGGTCATTAACCACAAAGCAAATATGCAGCCGTACAGGACAAGAAACAGAAGATTTCTTCATTAAAGTTAAAAAGAAGAATTTCAACTACAGTACTGCACGATAAAAGGTTCAGTAACTATAGATGTTAATCTTTCTATTTTTATAACATACTAATTATCTGCAATAGAGGACAGATCTTAGTACAATGGTAATGTTGTTACTTTGTGAACTTAGAGATTAGGTTCGAGTCACGCAATGACGCAAACAATCTCTTTATTATTAGAGTTAAGATTGTGTACATTGACCCTCCTCTTCAAATCCCACAATGGTGGGAGCCTGATGCACGGGTATGCCCCTTTTTACTAATTATCTACAATAAAAAAACTAAGTAGTATCATCTCCCAGAGAATAATAATTGTTTGACCCATCTCTTAATGTAAAGATCATTTAGCATTGCATTTCTAAAAGGGAATGGTGCAAAAAAGTGGACTATCAACAAATAAGGGAAGAAGGTGAATATCCAGTCTAGAGTTCATCAACCATCTACATACAATGCCATAAATAAAACTGGAACCAAGTTACTTCACATGCATTATAGATGAGAACTCATTCATAAACCGTAAATTTCAGCTTGGCAAGGCATGAGTCGTTTGCTCAAAATATGCAGTGAATGATAATAGTTTTTTCTTCTCTATGAACTATTTTTGATGCACAACTAATGAAGTACATATGTATTCAACACATCTACAGATGATATATGTATGTGGAGATTCACCACATCAGTATCTTTGTTGCCTGTCAAAAGTTGAAATTCATATCAAATTTGAAGAATCACCAGCTTATATAATTCATCAACTGAAAATGAGACCAAAGTTTGCTACTGCATAACTATTTATTAAACTTGTAATATCAAATCTGGTTCGAAACTGTTCCAATCTCATTTAGTTTCCAAAGTATAATTCTTTCCTGGGGTTTCCTACTCTTCAGATCTGAAGGATGCAGCAATGCTGAGTAAGAATTGCACTAAATGATTGTGAAAATTGACTAGTAATTAGTGAATTTACTGAACAACTCGAGCTGGATTGTTGTTTACTTGTTTTCCATTTCCATTAGTACTTCAATGTGAATATCATGCATAGGAAGTTGCACTCGAAATGCATGCATTAATCCATATACGGGTAACTATAGCGTGGGAAACATACTACACATTGATTATTATTTTCTCGATAATAAAGTGCCCATATATGCATAGGTTAAAAAGAACAACAAAGAAAATTAATGCAAGAGATCTAACCCCTTCATTTTCTTTTAGATGTGTGATTTTCTCCACTGATGAAGATGAAACATTAATGCCATCCACCATGCATAAGCTATTCAAAGAAATTGCGCTTCCATAATCAATGTCTGTTAAGAAAATCATGTGTAGTTCATAAGACTTTGATGCTTGTTCAAGTTAATAATAATATCATTAATACAGTCAAGAAAAACAAAATCAACCTGATTTATTTAATTTAGTTAAGGTTCTTTCTGCACCAAAATCTGCAGGACCCTTGTAATCCTCAGGGACGAGTGTCAGGCCAGGTGAATTTTCAGGCACTTGGTCTATCATCTGTGGCATAAACACAATATTACACAATAAGAACAGGGTCGGGGCGTAAATCTAATACCATGTTGAAAAGAAAAGCTTGAACTACAGTACTGCATGATAAAAAAAATTAGAAACCTTTAGATGCTAACTTTTTAAAATGTTAATCATGAATTTTCAGCAATATTTGATTATTGTCCAGAACGATCTCTCACAAAATAATAATTATCCTATCTATTTCTTAGTTCATGTAAAGATCGTGTAATCTAACTTTAATAGGTCACTATGTAAAACTGCATTATGAGCAAGTTAGGCAGATGAATAACCAGTCTAGAGCTCATCGACCATAGTAAAAGCTGGAAGCAAGTTAAGACAAGTCAATATTGGTAAATTGGAATGAACCAGCTAGGGGATGGTACAAACTTAATAGATGGCACAATGAAAAAGATCCAAAAAGAAGAGGTAACTTTCACATCATAAAAGTAAGTTGCATATCACCTTATTGTTCAATGATATTTTTTAACATTAAGCCTCAGTAAGAGCCAAAATTATGAAAAATCTTATTTATTTTGTCTATGTCAGATATATGTTTCAAGTCAACTAGGAAAACAAATCAAACATTGACTTGTAAAAGTTATTTCAGAATTTAAAGAAATAACGAATGTATGCATAAGGGATATATTTGGAGTCAAGGAACAATGTCAACAATTATTCAGAAAATGAACCTGTAGTGGATTCTGGAAAATAAAATTGAAATGATGCAATTTGAGGAAATAATCTTTAACACGAGGAAAAACTACATATAAGCTTGGAGAAAAAATATAGCAATATACAAGTGTGACATGAAGAGTCATACCTTTGGAGAACCCCTATCATGAAAAGCTGAGTCAACATTGCTTGAGTTAACTTGATATGAAGGTGTTGCCAGCCGTGTTCCGCAACAATCAAGCAGAGGTTCGCCTTGAGCACTACTCAACTCTCCCACATGAGGAACTTTATGGCATGAACAATGGGACTTCAGTTCCTCAAGTTCTTTCTTAAGTTCTAACCGTTGGATCTCATCCTTTTGGAGGATTTCCCTAAGACTAAGCACCTTTTTTTCTGACTCCTAATGGCAATGCATAATCTTTAATAGAGGGAATCATAGGTGCATAAAAGACTAAGATATTCCAAGAAAAGATGGAAGCCATTGTCTTAATAAATTTAACAGAAATATGTTAATATTAACAATGAACATAACAGAAACAATCTAGGGAGTATATAGAAACAACAACTAAATAAAGGAGATGAAATTGATGTTTCACTTTTTAGTGAAATGCTCCTTGACTGAGTCCATAAAATTCGCATGGTTTGGTGCAACAGGCAAAAGAAATTTCAACCACCCTAAAATTATATCAATGCCAAAAGAGATTATATGAATAAATCAGAGAAGTAATTACCATAAGTTTCTCTTTATACTGCTTTAGAACATTCCATAAAGCCTTTGAAAAATTCCTCATAATTTCTTCTTGTCTTGTCATTTTTTGCAGCTCAATATAGAGGGCGTCTTTCAAGGGTGTCTCCATTGTTGCAGGTTCAACAATCTTTGAAGAAATTGAGGAAGATTGTGGTATTCCGATCTCCTGAAGCTTCTTCGAACTAGCATCTATAAGCCATCAGTAGCTTACAAGGATAAATATAGACGAAACAAATCGGGAGAACACACTAACTATTTAGACTAGTCATAAGTATCTGGGTCCACAATAGATGAATGAAAAGATTATTCAAATCAGAAGTATTTTATTAACCTTTCTTGGATGCTTTAATTCCAACATTTCCATCACTACCATGTATTCCTTCATCCTCCTGCAAGGAAAGAAATGGGAGCAAAAAATGTTAGGATGCCTGAAGACATTTAATGATTTTATCCATCAAAGTTAGAATGGCATCAATAAATATAAACTTCCAATAATGAAGGAACAAGAATTAGATGACATAACCAGGATAATTCAGGAACCTTGACTGAACATTTATCCAAGCACACAGAATAAAAAGGGTCATTATTAATGGACCTAAGATTAGTTAGCACAAAGGTACTCATTTGTAAAACTATCACAAAATTCAAGTTCAGCGACATTCAATAGTTCTGTAAAAGAAAATTCAGATAAAGAAATAGTCAAAGAGAATGATCACAAGGAAGGAGATTACAGCAGCATTCGACACTATAAAGAGGATTAATAATCCTCAAAAAAATAATGGTACTGTTGACAAATAAAATGTTTAGTTCTTTTTGCCATCTTATGTAATTTAGATGGTGTCTGATAACACTTAATGCAGTCTTTCACAAAGCAAATATTCTCAGTCATTAAATTAAAAGGATAGCAATATCAGATGAAATTAGGTTCCTAATAAAAAGAAAAATACCAGTGAAGTTTTAGATACATCGATCTTCCTCCTTTTATGATGATCTACTTTAACAGGTGAAGAGGTTCTTCTTTTACGATTAGGTAAGCTTGACATATCTTCAAGATTGGTAAACCTGGAAATGTAAATAGAAGAAATTTTAATTTAATTTATAGAAAACAAAATTGTTGCAATAAAAGAATATTTGAACAGTTATGTACCAGAAATGAATATCACCAAAGTATTTTCAGATTTCAATCACTTTATTAGCAGCTTATTGTTTACAACAGTCAACTAAATATCAGCCCAATTATCATAAAGTTATGCTAGCATCGCAAATCACGACTACTCTATGTTCACTGAAGAAAGAATCAAAGTGAGATAAACTGTAATCTAGATAATTGTGACTCCCATAAGGAATTCTATGATTTCAATAGTTTGCAATCTTATTGTGGGAAAAAAAGAGGTAACAGCTCATATGTGATGGCCCCCCCTTCCGCAATTCCCCCTTGCTCCCCGCCACCCTCTTTGGATCCACCCCCACTCGTTCATGATCCTCAAAACCACTTAAATCTCGACCTCCCTCTCTCCTGCTGCCCTGGCCTCTCTCTCGTATGATCTGTTTCAAACAACTTCTAAAACTTCCATGCCTCTCTCCTAGGCTGGTCTCTTTCGACAAGCTCATGGCTTGTCCTCTTGGAAGCCCAACACCCCCATAGAAGCAAAAATCCTAAAAAGATTCAAAGCAGCTCTCAGTTCATTTGCAGCTCCAGCGGGGACAAGCACACAAAGCAGGGTATACCGGTTGGTACAGGAATGGTATGTATGGTCCCAACAAATACCAATTTGGTACTGTCAGGACAGGACCTGTACCAGGTGGTACAAGCCTAATACAGGCCCTGTACCAGAAGTAACCATAGCAAAGCCATTGGGCAGGTACCATTGGAGGGTATTTGGGAGGCTATAAAAAACTCCCAAAACCCCCAAATACGCCCTCACTCTCCCCCGTTCTTTTTCACTCTCATTCTCACTCTAATCTCTCTCAAAATTCACTTGACTTTCTTACTCCCTTCAAAAGTAATTGAAAATCATAACGGAAAATTGCTTTTTCCAAGAACAACAAGATGCACGGATCAATTATTTGACAAGATATAGAGATCGATAAAGATATTATTCATAAAGTGAAAATATGATGGTTAAAATAGCGAGGAGTGTCAGAAATCTTGTATGATCATCTGACCTCTGAGATAAAAGAAAAATTTTATAAGATAGTTATGAGACTAACATTGTTTTATGAATCTGAGTGCTGGACAGTTAAGAAACAAGATATACAAAAATTTTGTGTTGTCAAGATGAAAATGTTAAGATGGATGTGTGAAGTTACTAAGAAAGATAGAAAAGGAGGATAAGATGAGCGAAAATTGTTTAAAATGATATGGGCATATGCTTAGAAGACCTCCAGATGTGGTAAGCAGAAGAGGTAAAAATGTTAATAATATGAGGAGAGGTAGAGAAAGACCTAAAAGGACTTCAATAGAAACTATAAATAAAAATTTAAGTATTTTGAACTTAACTAAATATATGACTTTTTATATATTTCAATAGCAATAAAAGATCCATGTAGTCAACCCAAAATAGTTGGGACTTAAGACTTTATTGTTGTCATTGTTGTTCTGGATAAAATCAATCTTTCCAACACTTAAATCTATAAAGCATTGTTGATCTCACAATTGTCTTATAAAATCTTTCTTTTAATCTCAAAAATATTCGATGATCACACAAAGACTCCTAACACCCCTGGCCATTTTAACCATATATTTTTACTCTATGAATAATTGTTTTTCCCAACAAGAAGACAATTAAGATTTGGTCAAGGTAATTCCAAGCCTAATCTCTAGGTTTTAACATGCAGTTAGTTAGAGTTTACGTTTATTCTTGCATGCTTAGACTAAATTTCAATGTTTAGATTTAAATCAGGGCTCAATGTTATCTCTACATTTTGGTTTATCTATGCTACATCCATAAGAATCAAGCCTAGATCCAATTAGATTTAGCTTAGATCTATCCTAACCTAGGTTTGATCTAGTCAAATCTAGTTTAGATCTTCATGGATCTAGCTTAGATCTTCGCAGATCTAGGATAGATCTGAATGGATCTAGGTCTGATCGTAGTAGGTCCAGCTCAGATCAAACAAAATGTAAGCTTCATCCATTCAGATATAGCATTTATCATCCTGGATCTAGTGGTAATTTTGGAAATATAATGAATATGTGGATCTGAACATATGTTAACTCTTGTTGCAGATAAATGCACTGAAGACAGCAAAGTTCTAATCCCAAAGCGTAGCATACATGTCAGTTGGAGGCATGCAATCATTAACAAGACATTCATTGCGACTACATTGATCAGGTGGAGGAATAATATAATTGAAGCAACATTTGGCTGGTCGATTTTCCACCATAGCGAAGTGCACAAATGTGCCCCAAGAGATCAAGAGGGCCATCAGAGCAGAATTCATGCCTGAAATGCACTACGTTTGTAGAAGGCAACTTAGGAGGTATCTAATAGACTTACTACAGAGCTGTAGGTGTATGATGAGTACATCAGTCATGGTAATGATGTCAGCCCGGATCTCAGTGTTAGTATACGTTCTTCTGTACAGCACCAACACATGTACGAGGAAAGAATGAGATAGACCGACAGACCTGCTGTTTAAGTATGATAGTGGCAATGGTCCAACTTAGTTTAGCACATTAGTGAGGGAGACTACTTGTACCAGTGCACATGGATTGGGTACAGGTTCCAACGTGAGGCAGTAGACTAGCCCTTCTCAGTTTAGCAAGACAGCTAACATAGGCAGTCCAGCCTATGGGACTTTGAGGATTTGACAGAATGGCAGCACTTTGATGTAGTTGATCTGGATCTTGCTGCATGCCCACCACAGAGAAAAAAAAACAAACATGGATAAATGATGCATACAAGAAGGAGAAAAGGATGGAAGACTCCCATCTATCAGTCATTGACTTACATCATTCATTTTGGTGGTGGGAGCACTACAATGAGTTCAATCCTAGATACCATACCTATATCAGTATGGATCCAAATAGGTATATGTCTTTGTTTTACATCTCATTTATCATTTTACATTCTAAGTTTAGTTTAAAGTTGTCTAAATTGATTGTATATAACTAATGAAGTGAAAAAAAAGGGCCTCAAATAGGTCTTTTTTATTCCAAGCCATTTTTAAGGCAAATATTGAAATATGGAACATATCAATGAATCGAGCGTCACTACACTAGTATCAAAAATATCGAAACAATTGCCTAAAGGGAACAAACAATGTGGGAAATTTCACTTATAATGCAGGAAACTCTCCAGTTGACATTCTTAAATGTTGTTCATATGGAATTCAAAGGAAAATAGTACAACAGAGCTTTCTCCCAACTAAAGGAAATGGGATGCGATGAAAAAAGAGGTCATTGGCTTTGGCAAACAGAAACAATAAGAAAACAAAAGTTGATAAACAAATAAAGCCCATCACTCTTAAAACATCATCAGGCTGAAAAAAAGCATCTCATTTTGAAAGTAACAGATCCAATAAGATAGTTCAGAGAACTCCAAGATTTGGGCCCTTAATCGCACAAAATTTCCCATTAAAAGTGGCCAACTGAGTTGATCGTGAAACTCAACTCAAACTTTTCTCAGAACATTATAAACCTAGTGTTATGCTTAAATCGAGCAAATTTTGATGGGGAAAAACTTAAATGACATTGATGATGGTTTTGCCAAATAATCTTTCCTACTACTCACTATATTTGCAATTGGAATCCATAGAGATAACAAGAAATAAAAGCACAATCATGCTGGACTAGTTGATCAGATATAAAAAAAGAAAAAAATGTATTTCCATCCAACCCATTTTTCTAACTTATGAACATGCTAATATCTAGTCGACACCACATGGGGCAATATTTATTCAAGGACAACCATTTCGTCAATGAGAAAAGTCAAAAGAACAATCAACGAATTGTAGCCAAAATATACAACTTGAACTGTCAATGTGCATGTTTAAACATCTAAAAGAAACTTCATTTGGTATGAAATCAAAAGCAGCTCAAAGAAATAAGTTGAAACCAAATGTATCAAAAAATTGACACTGAATGTTTAGTTGAACAGAGGAAACAAGACATACTTGATTTTCATGTAAGGTGATGCCTGCCTCAGCAAAAATGATGTGTCTGCATAATCAGCTTCTCCAGGTTTTACCATCAAGATCTGCAAGACAAAGCACTTCCTTGTCCAATTATATGCTCTTAAGGCTACCACTGGTTAATAATGTGCCCAGAACCATAATCCAACAGAAATAATAAAGTTAAAGATATTTCTTATCATGATAATCTGAGCTCATTTAAGAACATATAGATACATTTTTTCGGTGATAAACATCATCAAACAATCTTTTATAATTTGTTGACCTGTATGAGAAGGGATGTCTGTCAAGAAATTGATCTCTACACTTTGCTAATGGATGTTACAAGCGAAATTGGTAAACCTAGAAATAACATGCTTTGGAAATCATTGACAGAAAATCATATAACAGGTGCATGCCCTATGCAAATCTGTGTTGTATGCAATTATATTTTCAATTCTCTGATTTTTTTTCAAGGAATATATAGGGACAAAAACAATAAGAGTTGCTGTGAGCAGACAATTTTATAAGATACTGGTGTCAGACAACCTTTGTGTCTATGCTGAGGAACTCGATTTCACCTGGACTGTTCAATACTGGTCTATGCATGAACCGATATGTACCACCCTATTTTAGGTAGTCTGGTCTGATCCGGATTCAAAAAAGTGGGATTTAATTTTTCGAAGGCCTAGATCCCTTAGGGCTTATGATCTCGAAGACCTCTCCCCGTTCTCATCGCCCAACCATTGTTGCCCACTATCACCAGCCTCTTCTATGGTACCTCTCCTACTCCGCCTCCACTACCACCTCTTCTCTTCCTTCTCTCGCATCGACCAGTACGGATCTAGTATCTGAAATTGCATTGCTTGGTCTATATATTCTCTCTAACTCCCACTGAGTTTTTGCAAGACCTGAACAAAGAGCACGGCAAAAACTAAAAGCCTACAATCTAATAACAACCAGTCCCCCATTATGTTCTCTGAATAATGGCTTGTTTTAGGAACAAAGCCACATCTATTGTCTTTTGTTTCTTCATTTCATTTTCTATTTTTCTTGGTTGTTACGACCCCAAATAGTTGGGACTTACCGCTTTGTTGTCGTTGTCGTTGTCGTTGTTGTTGTATTTTTCTTCGTTGTTAAAAACAAAAATCATACTAAAGCGCTGAACCACTTTGGCTAGTAAAGATCTTGACCATCGCTGGTAAGGTTCTGGGATCAAATCCCACTTCATCACTTGCAAAGTTGAGCATAAAAAATACCATATCACATTAAGGAGCATTCATGTGGTGATCATCAAGTTGACAACTCAATATAGCATTGGACTTTACCAAGACTAGGAACAATTCTGAAAGGATACATGAAAAGGAAAATTTTAATAGCAATATTAAAAGTGAATGCAGGTTTTTCCCTTGAATATATTCAGTAAAATTAGTTCATACTAAATGTTTCATCATCAAGCCTCACTAAGATAAGCTTTTGTTATCATGCAACAAGCAATCAACCAAACTAACATACTAATGTGGGTCTAAATTCATTGGAAAATTGAAGGAGTGGGAACATGCAAACCACGTATCATATCTTAAACAATTAAATAAAGTAAACAGAAGCTTAAAAGTCAACTTATTTCAATACATAGCATACCATAAAAAGGATTTTCTGACTTCTGTGGATGATAAGTTTCCAACAAGAGTAGTATATAGGAATAGAAAACTATAAGATTTGATCTGAATGCAGAGTTGAGTTTCATACCAGAGTCATACGTTTTTTGCCCTCCATATAATCTCTCAAGTACCTGGTCAACTATGGACCAAATAGTTGTGTTAGACTTTCCGTAGAAGGAAATTTCCAAAGGAAAAAATATAATAGGCACAGACAAGCATTTATGAAATCATAGTCACAGCTTTTGCTGAATTGTGAAGTTGCATATTGGTTCATGAACAAAGAACACGATGGGCATTAAACACAAATCAGGACCATGCACATCTACTACCTTCTTGAACAGAACCACATATATGATGACTTACTTGCATCTATCATTCTACAACAAGCATATTGGCCTTGTGCATGATCAAATTGTGTCCATAAAATGAAACATACCAGTGAGTTCTTGAAGTGCTTCTCTATTGGCTTCCTTGGATTCCTCTGATGTTCAAGCAAAGCCTGGAAAATGAGAAGTATGAAAGAAATTTGAAAATCAACCTCCATTGTATTTTAAAATTATCTAACCGTACTTGTTTTTATAAAGTTTTTAAGGAAAAAAAATTAAAAGCAACCTACTCTTAAACATAGACCAAAAACCATTGATGTGTTGTTAATGAAATTGCTTTCCAGTAGTCTTGCACCCTAAAAGACACAAACAAAAGACAATTTCCAGTTATACACATGCTATATGAAACACAATGGACCAATTACTCATCATCACAACATGAGAAGGCTGTCCCATATAATAGTTTTGAGAATCTAACAAAAGAGGCATGTATTTTATTGACAAATAGTGATATAAGTACAATGACAACTACAACATAATAAATTTCATCTGTTGAACATAAATCAGGTCTGACGCAAACCTAGCCCTCTTAAACCATGCAACCAGAAATAGATACAGAATCAATCCAGGAAATATTTTTTTTAATTTCGTTTTTGGAGTAATTTTATAAGTTTAGGGTTTCTTTTTCGCAACTGTAATGTCACTGTACAAGATGGTTTTGTAAACATCACTAGCTGTCACATGGCATTATCTTATGCATTTTTACATTACCTAACAAGGTTGTCCAAGAAGAATAAAAGCAAGCCAAGTTAAAAATGGAAGATGATTGAAAACATAGGTTTGACTGAATATACTCTTCAAGGAAACCCATACAAATGAAATATCATGATAAAAAAGGAAGTTCATCTACCAAAGCAAAAATGGATGTGAAGACTCCTTAGAAATGGAAGATGAGTGATTGACCTTGAATCAAAGGATATGATTTAGTGAAATGCACTTTCCATTTTTTAGTTTTTGTTTATCTAATACTTAGGGTGTATATTGACATATTGCGTCTAAAATGATGACCAGATGAACGATATTTATTATTTCCTAGATTATATGTGAGGAGGTCTAGGGCCTTCATCCGATGAGTGATTCGTGGAGCCAGAATGATTCTGGTATTTACCTCAAATGATCTGGCTCCATGATGTATATGTAATGCAAATATATTGTGAGGTCAGGATCCTTAAGAATGATGCCTAGGAACCAAAGTGAGTCCAAGTACTATCCTTTTCCTTCCATAGCTCTTCCATATTCTCGAATCCTAGAAAAACAATATAATTTTGCTTTCGCTACTCTTATCCTACATAAATTTTGACATCACAGTACTTGTCCATCTAGGAGCCTGATAAAACAATCAATAATCACATTTTTTTATAAAAGATTAGTAGTTAGTGTTTTTTTTCTTCAGTGGTGCACTAATCAGAGCCATTGGAGGATTATTTTAAGCATTATAAAATTTTCGACCTATGGTGACTTGTTTTTTTTTTTATTTCAGCAATATTAGGTTATAGTTATTGGTTGCACTTGTTGGCCATCATTCAACCTTGGGGTGTTCCACTCTCTCCATTCCTCTCTCTGTCTCACTCAAATGCATAAAGAAAAGAATGGCATCTATCCTTTTCGCTGTGTATAAAGAGTGATACAAGATGATTCCTATTGTGCTTCTAGTTTATTTACTTCTTGTTTTATCCTTGCATGTTCACATCCAAACATAACTCAAAGCTTATTCCATTATTTTCTTCAACCATCTAAAGATCAAGGTTCACAGGATCTGGTCTAATTTTACATCAGCTAAGGGATTTCAGGTAAGATCAAGCCAGGTCAACCTATTGATACACTAAATCAGAGTTTCCAAAATATGCTGGAATCAGTTCTGGTATGGCATGTATGTATTGCAAATTATTCATTAGCTGTTTTATGAAATTAGCTTCCAAACCGGAATCATCCACATTAGCAAACAGAGCAAATGGTCAATGTCTTCATCAGACTCGCTAAACTGTAGCCTAGCACACCACAAAAAGTGGGACGATTGAAACATGACATGGAACCTCTTTTTTTACATGACATATAACCTAACTGGACAGCATTAAATATTCCTAAATGTCATATGTGGCCACCGTATTGATAATGGTAAAAAAGACCCTGTATTGGTAGTTTTCTTCCTATTTACCAACTTAAACATTAAAATAATCTGAAGCCACAGGAACCCACTAGCTCAACAAAATCCTACACCTGTTACTTACAGAGTTGGTTTAACAAATCCCCTTCAAGACAACCCCCAACAGCAAATAACTTGAAGGCTTATTCTCTTCTTAATCTTCCAGAGTCCAGCTACTTGCACTATTTTTTTTATTCATCATTTCCATGATGCCAGACACCAGCTGCTGTGGTACAACTCCACTAGTACAGTAGCAGGAAATAGACAGCCCTGCAAATGTTGGTTGAAAGTGCTGCTTCTGCACCTTTTGTTGGTATCGGTTGGAGCAGACAGATGACTATCGAACCACCTAAATAACCATTAAGCACCTAGAGAGTCAATGGAACAAACCTGCCAGATTGTCACCTACACCACTTGTAATGGTTTTCTTACTATGAACTGTAGAGTTTCAAAACAACACCAAAGTGCAACTACTTTTGAGGTTAACAAAATCCTAGTTTAAGGAAGTATTGATATCATGAAGGAAAAGAATAATTACTGCTAGTTGGGAATATTTGTGTACTGGTGTTTATTTAGTACTCTTCATATTTTAGCAATTATGAAGACCAGGAAAAGTGAAAACTTAAGATGACATGTAGTCAACATCGACTGTACTACAGAAACTACCCTGTACTGCAAAAACAGAAAGTGTTAGGTTGTAGCAAAACTCTAAACATGACTTCTTGGTTAGAAAACAACCTGATTTCCAGTTTTTCTTTCTCTCTCAGCTCCAGCAAGATCTGCTATAGTGAGAACAGCACTATGTAGAGAAACACTGTGCTCACTAAGGCTCTTCTCAGTCTTGCGAATGTTTATGATGCATTGAGATCGACTGCAGAAACAAACAGAAGTCGTTAATCATTAATCAAACTAAAGCAAAATTAGGCAACTACAGTTCTTGAATTAATTAAGAAGACATCAACTGCAGAAGAATTAACAATCATGTGAAAGCAACAGTAAATAACAGCTAAATGTGATTAGATTTAGGCATATGTAAAGGTATACAAATGAACCAGCAAAAGAAAAACTAATTGAACCAAGATATTCAGTTCCGCTTTATTTTGTTCGCTCATTGAGCTAAGAAAATTGAAAAACTAAACAATTTTAAGTTCAGTTAGGTTTGTGGCATTACAAAAAGCATTCAAACTGAACTGAACCAAATAATATTTAATCAATATAAGCACAAGTATAACATCTAAAATTCTAAATCATACATCCTACTAACACAAATAAAGCAGATATTATTACTCAATCATAACGATAAATTAGCATAAGAAATACATACGTAATATACATCAATTAGATGAAGTTTATGTTATATTCATGAAATGCAGTCGGTTTCGGTCCCATTCTGATCCATGACCAGACTGGTACAGAAGGAGGAGAGAAGAAAAGGAGGTGAAGAAGGAGATGGAGGAGGGGAGAAGGAAATGGAAAGGAGGAGAAGTACCAGACTGGCATGGTGAGCAGCATTCGGTGGCAGCCAAAGATGGGCTAGGGAGTCATGCAGTGCGACGAATGAGAAGTTGCACGTCTGCCACACGAGAAAATATTTAAAAAATCCTAAGCACAGAGTCTAAAGTAATCCGACTGTGCCACTTGAAAATGGGCAGTCTGCATCCTGGTTCACATCCAGTCTGATAAAACAGGTTAGAATGAACAGGTCTTAACAGTTTTGCATTCCTCCATTATATTACAATTATATAACACTATTTTTCTAATATATGTTAGATACTGAATAAAGAATCGTAAAATCTAATCAACTCGGATTTGTTTTGGTATTTTTAGGGCTTCAGTTTGGTTTCCTTTTCAATTTTTGGAAATGGAATAAATTTGGTTCAATTCAAAATTCCCCCAAAACCAAACCGAATCAGAACATGGGCACCTTTAGGCATGTGTTGTGAATAAGAAAGCAAGAGACAAAATTGTCTTAACCTTAGAAAGAGATAAACTAACAATAACATATCAAAATCAGAGAAGAAGACAGATAAGTAATAGCCAGTAACAAAAAAGAACAAATACCATCAGTGAATCCCCAAAAAAAATGTCTAAATCCCTAAAGATGATCGCAGATACTACAATACCACGAGTGTCCGACAGAGCATCTACAACAGTGAGTAGCCTAGACAACATCTAATCACAAGTAGAAAAACTTGCTTTATTATCTTATAAAAGCGTTTTGCAGATGTACAAAGCAATTCTTAACCATCTCAAACAAATTTGCAACAAGACCAAAAACAAGATATTGTAGAAATTTGAACCAATTGGAATAGCTCTATATATTTACTGAAGAAAACTTAACGAGTTAAACAAAAATATCACATGCCTAGACTGATCATTTGCACTCGTTGCAGCAGTAGAACGTTTAAGCATACCAAGTGCCAGTGCATTCTCTGCTTCTGCAATATTTGAAACCATGACCTGTTGACATGAAAGTAAACAACTTTAGCCTCCATAAATATGGGCAACTTCTTAATGATAAAACAGAAGTAACAGCACAGCAGCACCTACCTCTTTAAGACCTATTACAGTAGAATGTTGAAAGGACAGCTCGACCCCATCATGAGATAAATCAAGGATTCTTTCCCCTTTGCCCCGTTCAGAATATATCTCAAACATTGATAGATAATATGATCTGCAGTCATAATCATAACAAAATTTTACTGAGGAATGACAACAGGAGAAGATCATGGAGAAATATTAAATATCTGTATAAAAATAAATTTTGTTTCTCACTATTCAGAAGAAAGATATTCACATTACCTAAAGTTCCTCAATCTGAGAAAAATTGACATTGCAACTTACAGATTCATCTGAAGTTATAGTTTGTAGTAGAAAGAAACACATGTCAACTATAGTAGAAGTTCGGTTATAGTTCTATATATTAGCACTAAATTGTAAAGGTATTCTGCTCCCCTACCAATACCTATCACAGGCTTGTGTAGGGGAAAACGTCATAGCTGCACATGCCTAGTGGATAGTCATTGTGCCAGCAATGGTAACTGACTAGATTTGGTCCATGTCAGTTGATACAGCAGTGTGCAATGTGTAACAGATTAGCCTGCACCAGAACAAAATGGCACAGTGCATAACAGTTATGTTCCACCACAATATGTCATAGTTGGATCGCACAGATGGCACAGTACGTGCGCTATGGTATACATAACTGACAATCCAAGACCACTTCCTTCAAATTCCATTTGACATGGAACCAATCAGCACTATGCTAATCCTGACAACTTATATAGAGCACCCCTGTGAACTGTGCAACTCTTCCAAAGCACAAATGTGTATGAAACTTTTTTAATATCTGAAGTTTCAACTTTCAAGTAAATTTTTTTTAGAACAAGATCAAACAAAAAAAAGAGCATACTTATGTTTTCTTCATAACTCATAATAACTTTGGATGCATGATGTGTAAAAGGATGGCATTAAAATAAGAGGGCTCCGACTGCAAATAATGAGGCTATGACATTCTACTTGGTTGATAAGAAATAGCATGAAATTCCACAAAAATTGATTATTTTCTATGAAGAGCAAGATATGATCACCATTTTTCTAATTTGACATCAACATATGACAATTGTGGAAGAACAAAACAGTATTCATATTGTTAACATGATCAGTTTAATGTGTTCATCTTTAACTTTCATATTGTTCAGATTCATAATTAAAGTAACACCAGCCAATTTATCACCTGAATCTGAATTTTCATGATTGTTTATATTCCACTCATATCACAAGAGAAAAGAGAAGAATGATTAGTTAAACATTCAAAAAATTAAAGTCAAAAAAGAGAGCAAAAAAGAACGATCAACAGATCAACAACCGAAAAACAGCATGGCATCTGTAAATATGTTTACCGACATCTACCTCCTTTCATGAAGATCACCTTGAGATGGACAATCAAAAAGCTGTTTCAAAATGAGAGGCACAACACCTGGATTCCGTGCACATCCAAACATGGTGTAAGTCTTTCCAGAACCAGTGGGTCCCAACGCAACCAAGAGACCACTCTTTCCCCCCATAAAATCCATCAAGATTGGGTTCACCGCCATATTATATACTTCTTGCTATAGAACAAAAGATTTGGAAAAGAATGTTATTCAACACGGATGGGAACATAAAAATTATTCAACTAAAACAAAATAGAGAATTCAAAAGAAAGGAAGAAAATGCAAGTGAACTTGCATACATTTTTTTCTTTTGTATTGTTTGATTGAAGGCCGAATTGGATGGAAATGTCTATTTGTATTTTGGAATATAAAAACAAATATTAAAGCAAGGATGCCCAAAGCTGCCCTGTTCGAATATCAGATGTTGTTTGAAGATGGAACAGATATGTGCTCAAATCATCAAATAGATTAAACAAGTAGCATATCTTACCGTGCTAGCACTCCTATCTAAATAGCAAAGGCTTTAAAATAATTTGGACATGGTCTAAGATCCTGGCCCAGTGCCAACACCAATTCACAACTGGTCCAATACTCGATGCATTAATACTTGATAGGATTGATACCACCTAGACCAAAGAAAAAGATGGAGAGAAGAATGAAGGAGTTGAAGTATAGAAGAAGGCAACAAAGGAAGAGTGACTGTGGCAGAGGAGAAGGCCAAGAAAATGTGTTGTTGGAAGACGAGCAAGGAGGGAAATATGTGGCAAGGTGGTGGAAGGAAGAGGGGTGCCAGAGGAATTGGAGGCAAGGATCTGAACAAAGAGAAGGATAAACTGACAATAGGACAGGATGGAAGGGGTGGCAGCTCGAAACAATTTAACGGCAAGTTCTCTAGGGCCTTATCTAAACAATTTACAGCAAGGTAGTAACAGCTCTGAAGCTTGATTATATTACAAGAGTCAGGGTCTAAAGATTCTCTTTAGACATTCAGTTGCTAGCTCACACAAGGTATTATAGTAAAGACAGTAAGGTAATCGACTTACTAATGGAAACTTAGCAAATGAAATTATGAAAATGAACTTACATATCAAAATTAAGAAGATGGGAACTTTTTTATTATGTTCAAATTGATAATAGAGAAAGGAGTATTCAAGCCTAACAGCAGAATTATGCACTAGAACCAAGTACCCTTTGATCATTTAGGTGAAATTTGTGTCATGAGTCCTTAATGCTTAGTGATGTTTATTTTTAGAAAAGATAAAACGAAAACATATGGTCTTCATTTTGAAGTATAAAATTCCAAAAAGTTAGGCTTTCTAAGTTCTAAAACAAGGATTCCTCATTCACTTACGGTATTCCATCCAATCATGACTACTTTTGCATCACTGAGCTTTGTCCAAATGTAGGTAAAGTAAATTGCTTGAAAGCTACAGATCATGTACACATTTCAACATGAAGAAAACTCCAACATCTATGGTAGTTTGAGGTCTAACTCTTATACATCCGATATGCGAACCTCTAGTGGATTGAACTAGATAGAAGGAATGTGGATTCATATTGTATAGCACACAGAAAGAGTCACGTATTAACATTTGCCTGAACAATGAATTAGTTTGTTTCATATCCAGGAAACATTCGGTTTAGAAGAAGTCACTCTAAAATTCAACACAGATGTTTGCAAAAGACACTTTAAAAACATTGTTGCACATAGTTACTGTGAAGAAAGAAACATATAGAGCAAACTACATGAAGCCTAGGCCTCCCATGTTGTTTAAGGCACTGGTCATGACACAAAGATATACTGAGCTAAATGTGCTGAGTTTAGACCACCTGAGAGGAGCTTCAGACCTAAAAGAGCAAGAACAAGAAAATGATCTTTGACTTGGCCATCACGTCAAATAGTCTATTTAATTGTTTACCAGAGGTAGTTTATTAACATTCAACTTTTTCATATTAAAAACCATTGAGAAGGGTATACTCTGAAAGCACATAAAACAATGACTTGGAGGCTTAAACCTTTCAGAAAATAATGTTCGTTTCCCCAATTGCAGAGCCTAGCTTCTTTAGGGCGAAGATCAACGACGTCAAAAAGTTTCATAGACAATAGTAACATGATCACTAGATTCTACCCAACCAATGCAATCTGGTCCCAAAAAAATTAGCTGAGCCATACCATTTCTGATGAGACCAAATCAAACCCTAAATTCATCATCTTAAATTAAAAAAAAAAAACAAATAAGAAATCTTTTATAAAGATCAGCTAATGGCAGCACGAAGTAACAGATTAAAGATGGTATCAGAATCGACAAATCCAAAAGCCACACCTGGGTTGAATCCGGTGGGAAGACGAAAGAGAACCCGTCGTAGACCTCGTTCTTGGCCCGCCCCCGGTCGAGCAGAGATGGCGCCGACAGCGTAACAGAGCTGGGACCGTTCACCGACAAGCACGCACCGGTCCGCCTCCTCTCCATCTTCGGCGGCGCGCCTTTTGCCAGTGCCCTGGTGCCGGCCTTGGGGGGTATGCGGCCGGGCCTCGGCGGCGCGACCTCGATGGGCCGGATTCGGAGGAAGACCTTCAGGTTGTCAACGTCAGCGGGGCAAGAAGTGTCCTGGGGAAGGGAGGCGAGGGGTAGGGCTTCGGCGTAGGTCGTTTGCTTCGCCCTACGAGGAGGGTTTCGCCGGACAGTGGTGGGAGGGCAAGGAGACGATGGTGAGTCCATGATGAGTCACGAACGGAGATTTTGTCGCTCCGTCGCACGCGTCCCTAAGATTGTTAATGAGGATCGGGGATTTGAGAGCTCCGTCGGCCGCTTCCCTTCGATTGTTGATGAGTATCTTCGAATCTATTGTGTGCTGGTTTGGGCTTGTTTTGCACTTTGTCTCGATCGCTCCTCCTCTCGAGTTTGAAGCTGGCCACACCAGCGGGAAACGAAAATGCCCTTTTTTATCTTTAACTCAAGGGCAAATTGTATATATATAGTTTTGAGAAATTCTGGTAAAACATTTTTATTTTTAAAAATTTTGGTAGAGAGTCATTTCTTTTATAAAGGATGATTTTATCTCTTATCTCTGCCCGCTCCTAATTATTTTCGTCTTTGACTTCTTTTGCCTCCACATGAAACCTCTCACTTGTTATCTACCGTTCTAGTCCACTTTTAATCATCTTTGCCTCCATCTCTGTTTTATTGTCTTTATCGTAGCCCCACTACTCCCACCCCTATTGTCACCTATTCTCATTCCGTCATCTCTATCATCCTCGCTATCACTTTATTACGAGGGGCCACAGGCAAGAGCACTCCATAATCCCTTGTTTCATTGGTGTTGATCTTGATAGAGGGGGTATGGGTGAGGATAAAAATTGAGGTAAAGAAAGCGGAGAGGTGAGGTGAGGATAAAGATGATTGGCGATGATGTATGGAGACACTTAGGTATAAGCAAATACAATAAGGGTCTAATGAGGGTGACGAGTTGAGAGTGGAGAGGCTTATACGTAGAGCCGATCAGGAATAGATGAGAACGATAGGTAGAGGATAGAAAGACTTATGTATTGAGATGATCAAAGACGAAAGCGGAGTAGCTAGGGGATCACACGTGGAGGCGATCATAGACGAAGGTGACAGCTAGTGAGGTGGAATTTTTGAAAATAATAATGCTATTTGTAAATTTCTTAAAACAAGATTTTTTTTAAAAATTATCCAAAATTGCATGAGTGTTATACATAAATATTTTATTTTGGACGATTTTTCAGAAGATAAAAAAACTTTATTTCCGTAATATTGAATAGAATCCTTCCTAACAAAAAAAATCAAAATCAAAATCAAAATACCTTTATTATTATAAAACATAAAGGGTTTCCTATAGATAAAAAAAAAAAGCTTGGATCGAAACGTCACTCAAACTGATTTGGTGCAATATCACATTCAAAATTATCAGGCAATATCTTCCGTTTTTATTATCATTCTTCCACGATAAATGATTATAAATATTTTAATATTTTTAAATATACAATTTAGATTTAAGGCGAGTGGAAAAAATTAGAATTTTTATCGTCCTATATTTTGAAATATGCTAAGGCTTTCATAATTTTTCATCTATAACCACTTAAATTAATTTATAATACCCTAAAAGTTATAATAAATTTTATAATTATGATTATTGGGATTCTGAATTGATTTGCTATTATCAGAATTGGTCATGGATCCATGTTACTTGAACAAGCTGACCTAAGCTCATATCCTATGGACATCACATCACCCCCTCCTTCATGTCACCTACTTACTAATGTGAATGCTGTGGTCTCAGTCGAGAGCATAAAAATATTTTTAGATCCAAAATCATGTATGAGTTCAATTTAAGAAAGAGAAATGATGGAAACTTTATACAACAAAGAATATTCAAAAAATACTATTTCATATGCTTATCTTGGCATGATCAGTATATCCAATTGAACTCAACGTTTAACTATATATCGACTGAAGATAACAACCATACCATAAATAAAACTCAACTATAATGTTCTTGGAAAGAGTTACATCATGACATCATTTTTCATTATTATTATTATTTATTATAAATAAAAAATATTAAAAATTTCCATCATTTATTCTGAAATATGACAACAAGTCCATAATTTTGGTTAGGAACAATTCAAATATTCCTTATCTCATCTCACTAACACATATCCACCGAGAGATTGACCAGCACACCAATTTTTGAGACATCGATTGTATATGTATTATACAGTTACGAGGGTTCAACGATTTAACGTGAAATAATGTAGTCTTCGAGGTTCAAACAACCAAAATCTACGTGACATGTCGCTTTTGACTGTGAGATAAACAATACAAGAAGCATAAAGTTTGGGTCACACAAAGATGGAGGCGTCAATTTCGTTGGGGGTGGAGGAACAAAAAGAAAGGCGAGGATGGAACGACATCTCGATCCAACAGTCGACATTCTAAGGTCGGTAGCCGCCCTGCAGAAAGATTGTGCCCGGGCCCGGATCCTGTCCTGCTGCCGGCATCTGCCAGCCACCAAAAATTAAAGAAGCCTTTATTTAATCCCTGTTCTTGTATAAGAAGATGTGCAGTTGGCTCAAAAGGGTAGGCCAAGGGAGGAGAGGAGATCCAAGGGTAGGGGGGTGGGTGGGAAGACGGTCTCTTATCATTTTATGTACTGCTGGTTGGGTGTTTGATGCATGATATATAGTTTGGTTTCTTTCATGTTGTTGCTGCTGGGTTTGTTAGCTTATCAGATAGATGTAGTCTCAGATCTTGCACACTTTCTGTGCAAAGATCTTCGATTACTTTGGTGTGGTGGATGTTTACGTTGTGCAAATAGACTTTGTGGATGTTCTTGATCTATGTATTTGATGAGATCGAGAGTGGTTCTTCGCTACTAACTATGGATATCGTTTTCTTTGCTCTTGATACGTATCATCTGTAAGAAACTACGTCTCTTCGGGTTTCTTTTGCTCACCGCTGCTACCGCTTTATCGCTCTGCTTGTTCAATGGTGTCTCCTCATCTTCCACTGCTACGAACACCTCTCCTTCCTCTACCTCCCGGCACGAAGAAAAACACTATGATCACAGTAAGCAGTGGTAGATCCAGAGATCAAACGAGGAAAGGAAGGCCAACGGCGAGCTCGAAGAAGGAGATGGCCACTAGAGTCTGTCAGCCAAACGATGACGAGCCAAAGAAGCCAATAACAAAGGCAAGTGCATCGGTACGGAGACTCGGGCGAAACGATCAGGCAGAGGAGGAGACTCAGGAGACCATGATGGACACCGCATACTCGCCGTCGCCGCCCCCGAGTAGCCTACCATTGCCAAGCTTTGCCCTCACGAGGCTTAGGACTGCAGCAAGCGACGGTGGTGCAAGGCACAGTGGCGCCACCGACGAGCTCCGGCGCCTCCTCCGCCTTTAAGAAGATAAAGCCACGTCCTTTCTTTCTTTCCTTCGTCAGCCTCTCTAGGAAAGAAGGGGGAAAGATGTCCGGTAGGAGGGCGAATCGTAGGGTGGTGAATGTGTTCGGAGACACTTGTATAATACTAATGACATTAATATACTAATTATTTTCCATCGCTAAACAGTTAATTTTGCTTCTTTTAAATGCTCGATCCACGCAATATAATCTTGAATTGTAATAAACATGACATACAGAATCATAGCCAAAAAATATATATCTTGTTTTCTGCGCACATTCAACAGCACCTGCTACCATTTTTCTGAGCTGTTTTGTCGCTCAGATGTTTGAATCTCCAATATATACATACACGAACAAAAGAAAAGTAGATAAATGTCGTATTTTAATTGAAATAAAGCACTCAAATTCGATCTCATGGCGTGTTTAATGCACTCAAATAAAGCACTTTTTGTCCACAATGCGAGTTAGCATGTGCAAGTAATAAATAGCTTTTGAATTATCACCAGTACTAAGTGCAACCAATTGCTGTCATTGTACTGTTACAATGTGGTACATTTTTCTGTGACATTTGTCATTATTTTTGTCTCGGCTTGCCGGCGGACATCCATGTGAACCAATCAGGAGCTGCCACGCAGCGAAAATGGATCGATCGAGAGGCCAGCGCTCAGCGGTCTTACGTTTCGATTTGTTTCATGACGCACAGAACTACGACACGTCGCCTGGCGAACGGCCGGTTTTGCTACCGGGTCAAAGTCATCATCGTTTAGGGATCCTCCCATCGTCTCATCGCAGTGGGCACAGCCGGCTCGGCAGAACACTGCTTGGGCTGAACGAAGCTCCAGCCGTGTCCGAAGTACGTAGGGCCGCATCGGTGATGGACCACTGTGGCCATTGGTGGATGGCAGCACGCATTCATGATGGCCGAGACTGGCCCGCGCCGCTACAAAACAAATGGCCGGAACACGGACGCCCCCATCCCTCCCCAGGTTGTCAGAGGGTTCCGGCAATCCCTTTCATTTGAAGGGGCCGCCCAGCCCACACTCAGCAACCTATCCCCAAGATGTTGTTCCGTTTACATGCAAATCTGACAGGAAATCATGCACACCAATTTGAACCATGCATTCCTACCGACGTTTTTGATTTGAAGAGAAAAGGAAGCTAAGGAGGGGGTTCTGTTTAGACTCCTCCAAAGATGTCCAAAGAGGCATTTACCATTTCTGCACAGGCACTGGGATAATGCTGCTCATACTATCTCGTTTCAGGAAAAAGGAAAAGGGGAGAACAAGATGCATATATACAACAACAACGATGGAAACAGTCGAATGAGTGTGGAAGAGGATTCTATGGTGCAGCTAAATGTTCCCCTTCTCCGGTTCATTTCTCAAAATGGTGCAGTTGTGCTCCTCCGTAGTGGGTTTCTTTTGGGCAGTGGGTTTCCGATCGCCGAACGAAGCTGCCCACATGACAGTGATTATCAACGAGAAGGAAATGCTCGAGATATGCTATTGTACTTCGTGACGCAAGTATGCATTTCTTTCGACTAGCGAAGTTACCTCATCGTATTGCTTCTTCAGCTTGGAGTTCTCCTCCTTCAGATGGGAGACCTCCAGCTCTAGCTCATTGGTATACGCCTGCAACCAGAACGTAGTTTCTTACACGAAAAGATCGATGGCTTCAGCTGAACCGTTTAAACCGTCAAGAGGATATATGAGATTCCATGCCTGTTTCCTTGCGCGTGATCGGGCTGCAGACTCCCGGTTCTTGATCATTCGCTTGTGGTGACGATCGACGCCGATGGCGGGGTTTTCTTGCAACCGCTTCTTGGAGCACAGTGAGAAGAGACCGGTGGGCGATGGTGGACCGACGGCGACAGAGGAGAACGCGGAGGAGATGAAGGAAGCGTTGTGGCCACTGGAGCTAGAATTGGAGTGGGAATTGGTGGCGTCAGGTCCCAGGTACTGGAACTCCAACCCGGAGTTCAAGCTGAGGGCAGTCTCGGGAAGGGCAGGAGACGGATGAGGTGGCAGTGGCAGTGGCAGCTGCTCGACGACAGTCTGCGAGAGGGGGAGGGGCCTGTTCAATGGCCCGGTCAGAAAGTCCTGAAGAATCATGCCCTTGAAGGAAGGCGAAGAGTTCGCGTGGTGGTGATGGTGATAAATATGGTGGTCCAGAGGAGTGATCGGCCTCTCTTGGTGGAAGGTGTTGAGGGTGATGTCCTTCCACACCTCTTCCATGGTCCTCCTCCTCGGTGTCGTCTGCGGGATGAGGATAGAAGCGTTCGAGGAAGGGGAAGACCTGGAGGAGGAGGAGGAGGAAGACAGCACCCTGTTGTTGCCACCGTTACTGTTTCGGTTGGTGCCGCTCTTGTTCTTATGGCTGTTGTCGGGCTGCTCCAAGGACCACATGGCCGACCGCACCAAGTGTGTGGAGGCTTAAGGGAGAAGAGAAGAGGCTTGCTTACGCTCTTCCTGTGATGTGAAGCATGGAGATCGAATCGAGATGAGGAGCTTGATGAACCCTTTTTCTCCAACAAACCTCTCACTCATTTCCTTATAAAAAACAGAGACATTCCCCGTACAAAAAGGTACACGCAGACACGTGCTTGCGACTCACAGTATCCAAGACGACTTCAAAGAGATATCTTTCACCAGACGGAGCGAAGGAAAAGTTGTACGTATAGGCTTCCTTTGACTAATACCTAACGGAACTTACACTGCTGCCGCATATGATCCCCAACACAACCTTCACCATGTGTTTTTGCTTGGATTCACCAACTCCTTTGCCTTTATTGTGGCTTTGTCCGGAGGAGCAAAAGGAGCAGGTACTGCAAGCGCCTTTGCATTGATGGTCTGAAGCGTGACATGAAAGAAGAGGTGATGGTGGAGTTCTGGTTGCAGTGGGGGTAATGAGAACCGCCGGCCATGAGTGGGCAAAGAGCTAAACAGGGTCTCTGCCGATGTGACGGGTCTCTGCGGTGATTATACTGTGCTAGATTCGAAGGGAATATAAGAGCAAAAATAGAGCGTAAAGAGGGAGGCTGTGCACTGTTTGAACTCACGTCGATGCATGTCAGTGCCGTCACTTAGGGATACAGTGGAGATATGGAAGGATTTTGACGATTTACCACTGGCTCTGCTCTCTCTCCCTCTCTCTCTCTCTCTCTCTCTCACAAACGGGAGAGCTGTGGAGGTCCGGGTTTTTACATCTCCCACACATTACACGGTGGATAGAGTTGATTTAGACGTGAAGCCACCCATGGAGGGGTAGCCTGCACTGCTGCTGCCTTATATGCTACATGGGAAGAAGACTCTTTTATCATAGGTATAATGTCTCGGAACAGGACTTCTAAGATAGGCATAGATGAGAGGCTTGCGGATGTAAAGGGGGGAAGAAGAAGGTTGTCCACAGTGTCTCCTCCAGTTCTGGTAGAAATCAGCAGCAAACTCTTAATTCACCAAAGCGGCCCTTATTATTTGCATAGTATCTGAGTTCTCAGAGAACCTAAAAAGACACTACAGATTAAAGATATATTATTATTACAGACAATTAATTAGGATTAGAAGTCTCGATAAGATAAGATTAGCAGATGCTCTATTTATGTCTGTGTAAAATAAAATGAACTGCTGTGAAAAAAAATTAGCCCATCACTCATGTAGTTCTCTCTTTTTATCATGCATTATTGGAGTTCATCACCTTCCCACAATAATTGACTTGCTTTGTAGTTCTCTCTTTTTACTGCAGTAGAAAGCTAACATTGCACCACTTCATGAGTAAGAACTGATTCCAAGCCATCGAGAGGAGGAAGCGAGGGGAACCAAGAAAAAGGCCATACATTTTCAACTATCATAGCTGTCTTGCACTCGAGGCGGCTGCTTCCCTTCGATGGGCTCGGTGACTGCGTAGATCTCAGCGAGGCTACGGCACGTCTTCCTGCGAGTTCTTGCCCTGCGTCTCTTCACCTCCGCTGCCGCCACCGATACTAATATCGTCAAGGCTTCTTGCCTCCATTCATCGTCGTGTTGAGCGAGCTTTTCTTTTCCTACTGCAAGCGACGCCATCTCTTGATGCAGCCTCCGCTCTGCCATTGCCATCCCTCTGTGTTTGTTTCTGCGTCGGTTGCTATCCATGTAGTTCTATAGACCTGGAGAAGAATCTTAACTAATATTAAGACGATCTAAACAAGTTTTTACGATGATATTTTGCCCTCCTTGACATCTTTATAGCACCCAAAAAAAAAAAAAATCAGGAAATACATGCACCAGAAAGATCACTCGTTAGGATCTCTCTGCAACTATTGCTTGTCCCATTTGCGTCATAAATAGCTTTATGATTGCCATATTCTACGGACACAATAGCCTCAAGCACCATATATTCCTATGTGAAGTCAAGTTGATGAAAAGTATGAATTCTCGCTTAAATCAAGAGGACCCCTTTGACAATCCATCGAAGCTTTATGATTGCCATACTCTACGGACACAATTAGACGTATGATTGAGGTGATTGGAATGGCTACTTCTTCCTTGTTCTATTTCATCGTAATCATGAAGTTATGTTTGCTTCATTGAATAGATCATCCTTATCTGCTTTAACAATCCACTGCTTCGATTACAGATGCAAATAGAAACCAATGACTACTGCGCATTGATCCCTGAAGAGGAGTTAGCGACACAGATTGAAATGGAGCCCAAGTTCACCGAGAAAGATTGCCATGGCCTCTGGAAGTGCTTCTTCTGCCTCGAGAACCAGACAATGATCACAGCAGGAGAGGCCATGGAGGTGATGGAGTAATACGTCGTGACGAGCAAACGATTACTCCGGCAAATGGTCGCGTCGCACATGAGGAAGAGAGCCGAGAGCAGAAAGGGTCTCCAAAGCATTCCCGAGGATTGCTGAAAGACTGCACCATTTTCTCAGTCTTCTCTAGTCCCGCATCATGTCATCTTCTATGGATCCCAATTTGTATTTTGGTGTTCGACTCATTGTTAACTTCGCAATCTCCTTAATGCAAAAAAGATTGGTGTTAATTACAAGAGGGCAACTCCAAAGATATGAAACTAGAAAACGAAACGACTCTCAAGAATATAAATTTGTCCTTCGGGCATCCTTTTCTGCGAGCAAAGATCTAAAGGATACACGAAGCAGCAACAGATGTAACATCAAAAAGGAGTTTTGTTTCACAAAGGCGAAGAGAGCTGGTCTTCCTTTGGATACTCGAGTTTGTGCAGGACATGGATCTACCACCAGCATGTACATATGAGCCTTGGTTTCATACTCCTTATTCATACTCCTTGGTTTCATAAAGATTTACATGAATGCTTCGATTGCAGTAATCATCTCGACCCATCTGCGGCAGCGCTTTTGTGTTTACAAAGATTAAAATGGTTTGAATCTTGGAGAAATGTCCTACAAAGGAAACCTGTACCATGTGAAGCTTTTGTTCATGATGTGTATTACTGACGCAACTTTTCCGGAGAAAGTCTTGTCAAGTTCGAACGCAGAAGGAGCCACTGCAGAGTCTTCCACATGAGATGGTGTACAATATATTGTTCCCAGTCTTGACGAAATGATTGTTCTGAATCAATTCTTCTTTTAGGTTTATGGGGACCAGAGTGAAAAAGACATTCCATTAATCCTCAGTGAAGAACACATGATCTCTATAAACAATGGCAGGCAAGCTTTCATGACCTAAGCATAGAGGGTCAGAGCCTAAGAAAGCCTGCACCGAGGAGTGAGGAAATGAGCAGTGGCCCCAAAGACAACATAGTCTTTGTACTTATTCCTCAGCAGTACTCCATAGGTGGCGTTGACGACTAGGATCTTAGCTTTCGTGCGAATTAGCTTCTTATCCTACCTCGTCCCGACATATTCTGTGGGCCGATGCCTTCAGGCCATGGGAATAAAATATCTTGAGCACAAGTCTATAGAAATTGATGAAAAGGATATCGGATCATTGTGATCAAGCAATGCAGTGACAGAAATACTAAAGAAAGAAGAGATTCTTTCCAGTCTTGTGCCGTGTGGCTTCGGTACCAGAGAGATTTCTTGAGATTTTATATGCAGCAGTCTCATCAGATTGGTGCAAGCTCACGGTACCAGAGAGAGAGAGAGATGGAGCTTGATGAGGAAGGCTTCTTGGACGAACTTCTCGCTCTGAGGAGGGAGACATGGGACAGCTATCCTGTGGGAACGAGTGAGCTCCTGTTATGTGATGGAGGGAGACTGGATTGCTCACAGGAGATCCCAAGCTTGGTTTCACCAGATTACAGTGAACTAAAAAAGGCTATGGTTGGCTTCAAAGCTGAACAATGACTCCCACAGTGAAGCCTGTTGCCCATTCTCGGGAGGACCCGCGGCAGTAGCATCAGATTCCCACTCCTCGACAGGGATGCAGAGTCATGGATCTCTCCCTTTCTCCTCTCACGAAGGTTACGAACCTGTTTTAGATGACGAGCAGCGTAGAGTTCCTGTAGCATCCAGTAATCCGGGCTCCTGTACGGGGAGAAAGAACAACCGGATGAGAAAGGTAGATGGTCTACCATCCAAGAACTTGATGGCGGAGAGGAGGAGCAGGAAGAGGCCCAATGATAGGCTCTCCATGCTCAGATCTGTTGTTCCCAGCTGGATAAGCAAGATAGAAATCGCAGTTAAGCTCTTTGTTTCCTTCTTTTTGGATCTTTTGCATGCTTCGATAGCAACATCCACTGGTAGATGTAAGCTACGTCATGAAGAGTAATGTCTTGTGATCTCTTAAAGAGCTTGAGATAATTAATATCACAATTTAAATTTAATTGCCATGTGCTATACATGCACAAACCTCCAATTTGATGTAGAAAATCAATTTATACGACAAATTATTAATTATCGATAAATTAGTTAGTATATTTAAATCATATGACAAGTGGTTTTGATAAAAAAATCATTAGATGATGTCTCGATTATTTTTTTTAGTAAAAAGATTGAGCCTTTAAATTATTATTTTGTTTACAAATTTTAATAGATGAAAATTTAAAATCTTAATAACTGATAAGTGAATTTTGAAACGAGTATAAGTATAAATGTTCACTTAAAATTTAATAATTTTATTATTTATCACTCTAAATTTAGCTCTAATTTGTATGTAGAAATATATCATTATCGTATTATGTAATAATTATTAGTAAATAAAACGTTTGTTGAAATTTTTATTTACGTAATATCCTTAATATAAACGTTCGAACAGAAATATTACTGCAATTCGCTTCAGTCTGTGCTGCCGAAGCGAAATGCCGCCGCCGTGCTCTCACCTCCTCTCTCTCAGCATCTCACTCCCCTTCGTCACCTTTCCTTCACGCTATCCTCGCTCTTCCTGCCACTCTCCTCCCATCACTTTCCCCTTCTGCTCTCCCTTCCCCGCCCTCAAACCCTTCCCCCCTGCCGCCGCCTCTTCTTCCTTCCCCTATTCTTATCAGAACCCTGATCGAGATCAGCAGCGAGACCCACAACTCCTGGTACCGCAGGACGAGGAGCTCGTCATCGGCGACTGCGTCGTCTTCGAGGATGGTGCCTTCGAGGATGGCGACCCCTTCGACCCACCGTCCCCTTCCGACGAGGCCGGTAGGCCGGGGCGGAGAAGGCCCGCCGCCGCTGCCTCCACGGCGGAAACCGAGAGCTTAGTTCCGAATAAGTGGAAGGAGGCGGTGGAGGAGATCAACATGACGAAGAAGGAGAAGCGGAGGATCTCGCACGAGTTGAAGTTCGGAAGCCGGATGGAACGGCGGAAGAAGCCGCCCGTGCCGGACATGGAGGAGTACCGGACGTACCGAGAGATGAAGCTCGCCCAGCTGAATCCCGTGGTCCTCGATGATCCACGCGAGTTTCCGCAGGCGGCGGTGCCTCCCGAGCAGAAGGGGCTACCGGGAGAAAGAGTGGCTCCGAGGAACCCTAGACTGGGGTTGGATGGGGGAACTTTGGAGGATATCAGAGAATTCTTCAATAGCGGAAAGTATGTGCCCAGAGATGTGGATGATGACAAGAATCCCCAAGGTGAGTTTGGTATTTGGGCTCTCTATATCAGTTCTAGTATCAATTCTTTCCCTTTCCTTGTCTCTTACTATTGATGCTATAGACATTTGGTTATAGCAAGATTAGTAGTTGTTTTGAGCAGCCATGAACTTTTGCATGATGAACTGTGAACAGTGGAACATGAATGGCTATATTGGAAAGAATAAGTGAAAGTAACTTCTGATAATTCTCCTGCAAGTCTGGACCTCTTACTCTCATTTGTCTATCTAGAAGGAGCATGTAAGCCAAAAATTACATGCGTTTTCTAATGAGGCAGAAATGTGTGATACAGGTAGAACTCAATATAGTGTTAAAACTAATTCAACTAAGCACCTCTTTGGATCACAAATATTCAACAGAATCTTTCATTACGACTTTCTTAATATTTACTATGTCATATATGTGTATGCTTCTCAACAAGAAGGGGCTTATCAGTGATGGTGACAGAGTATATTTTCCATTCAACAGTAAGATACAGCGACAATTAGTTTGTCAAGCTTGTGAGGTTAGATGAATGTTGAACAAGGAGAAGACATAGTGGAAGATGCATCTGATGTCCTGGTTAGGCGGAGTAGGCAAAGACTGGGGTGGGTGGGACTACATGGCAACATGAAGATATGCTTCATATAGCTATAAACTATTTTTGTCGGGACTACATGGCAACATGAAGATATGCTTCATATAGCTATAAACTATTTTTGTAAAGTTGAAAGTTCAATTGCTATCCCTGTGGCTTAAGGATGAGATTCCTTAGATCAAAATCACTCGAATACCTCCTTTCATTCCAATGATGTGAAGATCTGGCTCTGATATACATCCAAACCATAATCATCCATACCTTGATACATGTTATGCAACATTTGTGCAACTTTTGGCATGTTTTATATTAAATATGTGGGAGGTAATATTATACATATGTGTAAAATATGTATCTGCATTTGTAAGCACATATTAAATGCAGATACATATATAATATGTGTAATAATATACATATTACACAACAGTCATCAATGCAATACCACCTGTCTGCAATTGTTCCTTTAGGGTAGTCAATGAAAACAGATACCAATATTATTTCGCTTGTCCGTAGTCAACTTCTTATTTCATGGTTGAAATACTTGTTCATTGCCTGGTACTTTTTTATTTCATAATTCTGGTATGTTTCTTCAATCCAATTTGTATCATCTGTTTGTATATCTACATTTATGGTTAAGTTTTACATAGCAAGATCTTAGATGAATCTTCTTGAAGGGTTCTATGTAAGGATTAGTGTTGTTTTTTCCCCAATTATTACAATGTAGTTGTCCTTACTATGCTTTATGTCACACTTGGTTTTGATATAGCAATTGTTTACTCAATTTTGCAGGTCGGCGTAAGCTGTTCACACCAGAAGAAAAGGTTCTCTTAAATAAACGCATACCTAATTTGGCAGAAGCAACATCAGTAAGTCGTTTATTTTCAAATTACATGTACTGGATTCATCTATGTAATATTACTCATTTGCATATTCTGAATGAATCGTATAAAATGCAGAATATATGCATTTATAAGGGAAATTATCTTCTCTTAGTGGTTCATAGGATGCACTGATTCATCTTAAGATGCTGAATATTCATGAAATTTCTAAGAATTATCTGTTTGAATTAAGTTATTGATCTCATGTCATGTAATGTTGTTGTCTGCCTGTTACAAGTGGAATTTATTGATCACATATTGGTTATATGTTTGCTTGTTACAAGTGGAACTTATTACATACATGTTCTCAACAAAGTGCTCAACTCGGAGTTATGTGAGAAAGTTCATATGTTTGCTATAAAAATTATCAATGTAATTTTCTTGACTTCAAGTTTGCTTAAGGGCAAATATTTTATCTTTATTTAAAATGTCTTCTTTATTTTTTAAATTAATCATCTTTGAAGATTTGTACACCGTATTCTTCCTACTTAAAAACTTTTTTTCTTTTATTGTATAAAAGTTTCATTTTGTGACCGATAACAGTCTTCGGCGTATTGGTATGGTTCTAGTACATACTGATATATTGATACATATGATGTTGGTGTACCAATTGCCATCGATCAAGACAAAGAGTGAGAGAAGAGGGGGCAGGATGATGAAGAGATGGAGGAGGACGAGGTGGAGGAAGAAGTGGCAGTGTGAGACAGCAGATTGTGGCAAGGCAACGGGTGGTGGCGCCGAGGCAGCAGATGATGGCAGTGAGGCAACAGGTGGTGCACAAGAGAAGATTGGGGGAGAAAAAGTGGGATATAGTACGTTTAAAAGAAAAAGGCAATTGTCGTTGTCGAAAAGTTAAAAAATAAATTGATAGGAGTACAAATTGACCAAGTGAAATTGTTTGATCCAGGTGCCAGTTATTAGTTGGATAGGTAAATATTGGACGGTACGAATCGGTTTGACCTATTTTTGATACACTAGTATCCGCATATTCAATTTTCTAATTTTTTATGATTAATAGAAATGTAAATATAACAAGTAATAACTGATAAATTCTAAGTAATATATTATAAAAACATAACGCTCCTGGCTACTGTAAAATATTCTGTATGGTGACATACATTACAGGAATTCCATTCACTACTTTTATTGCTTGATTAAACAAGAAGTTTCATTTAGTAAGCATTATGTTTTGAAACTTGCATAATATTATAAATGATGTGCATTGATATTGTCTTAATAAACATTGTATATAGTCACAATATAAGTATTTCACAGTTTTTTCTTGTAAAACAATTAAAAAACATTATTTTTGTATATATATTTAATGTTTGAACTATTTTGTAACTTTAGGTAGATTTTTATTCATACATCTTGTTGGAGCCAATCCCCTGATTTGTTTTTCCTAATTTCATCAATCTGATCAGATCTTAATTTTTAAAATAAATGATCCATTTTCAGATGAATGCTTCTTATTTTTTGATTTTCCAATTTTTATTTGACTCATATTTCCATTGATCCTAAAATTTCTGGAGTATTGAGCTTTTGGGGAAATTGGTTAAATCTTATGAAACTAGTCAATGATCTGATCCAATTTAAGCCCATGTATGTTATGCTAGAATTCTGATCTTGGCAGCAGTTATTGTGATGTAATTGTATCATGCTTCTGTATTTTCTGCTTCATAGGGTATCAACTGGTTTGTGACTTTTTTCTTATTTTCATTGTTCTTTAAAAATGGTTACATTTTTTTCTTTTCAGAGTAAATGGCTCCCTCTACACAGTCTTGCTGCATCAGGAGAATTCTTTCTTTTGGATACATTACTAAAGCACAATGTTGACATCAATGGTGTTGATAAGGTATGATAAAATCACCATTTGTTGAAATCTTTTTCTGTCTTGTTATGAACTTATTGGATATTCACTTGGAACCAATCAAGGGAAGCTTGTTATTGCTAAGTAGTAACCATGAGGTTGTGTGTTAGTGCACAAACATTCGTGAAAGCTTTGTGCATTATGGTTCTGTGATGTAGGGAATTTTCTATTAATCTCTTTGATATCTCATAGGATGGTTTATCAGCAATACACAAAGCAATCCTTTGTAAGAAGCAGGCTGTTATCAACTACCTCCTCAGAAATTCAGCAAACCCTTTCATTTGTGATAAAGTAAGCACTATGAGATCTTATTTGCTGCATATAATATTATATGCTATCTTGCTTGTATCTGCTGTGACATTTTTTCATTGCTGCTGACTGATACACTTGTAAGATCCATTCTTAATTTTTTGGCTACCATAATTTTATCTATTTGATGTCATAACATCTAGTGATCACAAATGTAACTTTTTTCTTTTGAGGTGAAAAAAAACTTATTCTAGAAAAATACTAGAAAATATTGCAAAAGTCAACAAAGTGGAAATGCTTACTGTAAGGTTTCACAAATGATATATTCAAATTGGGTACATTGTGCTTTACAGTTTCAGTAGTTCTTAACTATGTTCTGTTAGTTCTGATATGATCTGACTTGGCCTAAACCCAACTGCAACCATGTGTACACAATTCAGCATTCATGCTGGTAGAGGATTTGTATCTGAATTGGTTGGAATTTGCTGGTCTTGGCTGTAATCAGTTTGAAATTGGTATGAATGGCCAATGCATAGCCAAACTAGGCCAATCCATAGGTTGCTTTTGGCGTATTCTTGTTGATCCTTCTCCATTGAAGAATTGGAGAAGTAGCATGCAGCTGCTGCTGCCCAATGTTGACATTTTTTAGCTTCTCGAGGAGGAGGGGAAGGTACTTTGCAGGATCACCAGATCTGTGCTGTTACTTTCATTTTGCATATATCACTGAAGATTGATAGATCTAAAGATTGAATATGCTTGTCCTCATGTTAAATGTTTATTCTCAGAGATATTGATGAGCTTTCCTTCTGGAACATTGATCCTAGTGCTTATACATTTTTTCTCCTCAACAATGGTTCCTTTGCTTTTCATGTGGGATCAATTAATTGAATACTCACTCTACTTACCAGATCACTTGGATTATCTTCTTGGGTTTTTGCAACTGCCTTTAAAAAATATCCTCATTCATCAGTTGTGCTAATTCCATCCTACGACAAATTTAGGTTTTTGGTTCCCCTGTAAAGCAAATAATGCATCTTAGTATCTTTTTTCGATGGCATTATTTTGTTATTTACTTGTTATTGAAGTTTTCAACAAACATGTCAATATGATATTCATTTTGGAAAGTTGCCCATTTAATTTGTGATGTCAGTGGTAATAGTATAAACTAGATGACTGGTGTTACGCTATTTCATTCCATGGGATCTTCTTCTGCGCTAGTTATACCTATCCAAGCAGGGACTAGCGTGCAGATCATCCTATATACACAAAATCATAGATAGGAACCAAACTAATTAAAAACCACTTTTGATCAGGTTATGTCAAAACTGACTGTTAAAACTCCATATGAATGTAGTTTGTCATACATAATTTCGAAGTCATGTTAACACATTGTGGATCCTTGAAACCTTTGTCAAAGTGAATCTAATTGTTTGCTTTAAAAGGCCAACAAATTTTGGCATTTTTCAAAATTTTTGATTGACACTTACCAAATATTACATGATCGAGACAAAAATTTCATATAATACTTAGATATATGTTTATGAAATTGTTATATTCAAGAATGCTTCATGATGTTATTTGATCATCTAGTGATGGAAATTAATAACCATTCTGTTGATACTGCTTTTATTTCCTTCTTCAGTATGGTTTTGGTAAGCTAAATAACAATCCTTATAGGTAGGCACCAGCCATTTATTTATCATCTCCACTAAACAACAGTCTTTCCTGAATTCATATTATGTTTCTGACCATTTATGATCTAAAGACTAAAGTGTTCTAAGATTTCTATGTTGTAGATTATGTTGAGGTTAATATTTCTCACTTGCATCAGGATGGGGCTACCTTAATGCATTATGCTGTCCAAACAGCATCAAGTCAGACCATAAAGATCCTTATATTATATAGTGTTGACATAAACCTTGCAGATGATGTATGTTTGTTTTGTTTTCAATTAATTGCTAGTTTTTTATACTATTAACTAGATGAAAATTAACTATCGTAAGTTTTATGCAGGATGGATGGACTCCGTTGCATCTTGCCGTGCAAACACAAAGAACAGATATAGTCAGATTGTTGCTGATTAAAGGAGCGGACAAGACCATAAGAAATCATGTAATTCTCCAACTGAAGGCTTTCTGTTAATAAGCGTGCATTTGAGATTTATTTGTGGTCTTCTGAGATCCTTCTGAGATATTTTTGCAACAGACTTTTGGCTTAAATTGAAATAGGATTTTTTTTGTGCATTATTTGGGTATTTCATCTTCTTGGCAAGTGGACATGTAGTTGGTACCAATTGGCCATCGTTGACCTTTATATAATATTTCTTATTCATCTATGTTTCGCCATTAGCTGTTATTGGTTTGCCAATGCTAACATTACTTATATACTGATTCCTTTTATCAGGATGGATTGACACCATTAGATCTGTGTCTTTATTCGGGTCACCACTCAAGAACGTATGAGCTCATAAAACTACTGAAGCAGTTTTCTCTGTCGAAGTCATCTGCTTGAGTTCCCCTCTGTTTGTCTGCATAAGACCATCTTCGACAAGTCGCCATCTCGATGATGTTATTGTCAGGTATAATTGATCTTTCATTAGTTCTTCTGTCCTTTATATAATAACTTCTAAGCTGTCATTTAACACTTAAGATGATTTTTCTGACTGCAGACAGATACAGCCCAGCAATACGTTCAGTTCTAACAATCGCTCATCTATTGGGGTACTGCCCATGCCAGTGTTGCCTCTTGGCCTAATCTTAAATCAAGTTAAGTGTGTAGCTGAATTCTATCCTGGTCAATCTATGTATTCATATAAACAAAGTCAACACTTCAATTACAAGGTCATGCTAGCTTTGTGTAAGGTCAACAAGTTAGAACGCAATTATAATGTAGATATGGTAGTGGACGTGAATCTTAAATGTCCTTGCACTTTTGACCATAGGTTTCTTTTGTGTCAACATAGCAAAGAGCTAATTTCAGATTAAGAAGATCCTAGAAGCTTCTAGTTTTGTTCCTTGGCAATTGTTGCAGCATAGCTTAAGCCCTTGTTTTGTGTTTCTTATTCTTTTCTTTAAACGAACATCATATCTGTGTCAGAACCTAAACAATCACATATAAATGTTCGTCTCTTGATGCCGAAGCTTAATCGAGAGCAGGAAAAGCAACGCCTGGTTGCCATCTGATTCATATCCAACGGACCCGACCGCTTTCCTGAAACATTCTATGTAGCTCTAACAACACGCTAAACCTTTCCCTTTTCCCTTTCTCTTTTCCTTTAAATCTTTTTCCTTTTCCTTTATATTTTCTTCTCGTCAAGGAACTGATTATTCTATCCTCCCTCCTTGCTTATTTTAAGTCTCCTGTCACAGAGTCTCTCTTCCACGCACTAAGAAGCGACGACGACACTTCTACCGAGTGCAACATCAGTCTCATCCGCTAAACATGGCGAGCGTGAAGGTTTTCGGCTCCCCGACGTCGGCAGAGGTGGCGAGGGTGCTGACATGCCTCTTTGAGAAGGAGATCGAGTTCCAGCTCATTCGCGTCGACAACTACAAGGGCCAAAGAAGACTCCCCGAGTACCTCAAGCTACAGGCAATGACGCTCTGTGGCACTTTCCGTTCCAATTCTAATGTTGTTCTCATGTGGTTCTTATGAACGTAACTCCTCGTTGCAGCCCTTCGGACAAGCTCTAACTTTTGAAGACGGAAAGCAGACCCTCGTCGGTGAGAAAAGGCCACAAACTCGATGCAGTTGCACCATCGATTGGAGCTTCAGTTCTTGTTGCTATATGATGCTCGTTCTGGTTGCAGATTCGAGGGAGATATGCCGGCACCTGGCGGACAACTACGCGGCCCAAGGCAACAGAGACCTCCTCGGCCCCGGGACGCTGGAGAGGGCATCGATCGAACAGTGGCTGCAGACCGAGGCCCAGAACTTCGACCCGCCGAGCTCCGCGCTCGTCTTCAACCTGGCCTTCGCGCCGCTGCTGCGCCTCGACCAGGACTGGGAGGTGGTCGAACAGAGCATGAAGAAGCTGGGCAAGGTGCTCGACATCTACGAGCGGAGACTGAACGAGACGGAGTTTCTGGCCGGTAACAAGTTCACGCTCGCCGACCTCTCCCACCTCCCCAACGCCCATCGCCTGGTCGCCGACGACAAATGCCTCTCCCTCTTTAAGTCGAGGAAGAAGGTGTCCAGGTGGTGGGAGGCGATATCGAGCCGCCCGTCGTGGAAGAGGGTGGTGCTGATGCAGCAGGAGCCTCCCCACATTGTCTAAGTTCATGGGTCGTCTTCAGGGTTTGCTCCTTTGTATCTTTGCTTACCATGTTGCTTTCGTTCAGCCAAGCGCTTCCGCGCCGTGTGCCTGTTGGAGTTTGTCTTGCTACCGAGGCTAGTTTAAGCTAAATAAGTTCCGTATCCAAATGTTCTGCACTTCCAATCTAGTTTGATGATAGCATCAAAAAATTTAGGGTTAAATCATCCTTGCAACATGACAAGTTTATTAAGGATATATATATATATATATATATATATATCCATGCTAAGTTTATTGCAGGTCGCATCACGTGCGGCTGCTTCCGTCAGGAGATACCGCATAAGAAATGCCATGCGGTTGTATTTAAAAATAATTGTAAAATTATATATAAATCCCTCCTAAATTAGCAGTTTTTATGTTGACTCCTTTCAGTCTCAATTTAAAGTTAGCAGATACGCCCTGCAAAATGGAAACAAAATCTTAGATGCAGATATGTAGACTTTCCCATAGCTAATGTTCTTCAGTTGATTGCCACAATTTAATAGAAACATTTAAATCTAATTTATTCTAATAATTTTTATTATCACAGTAAGAATTGCAAGAAAAATGCGGTTATTTTGTGTATTAATTATTCAATGAAAGGAGTATAAGAAGAGGACAGATTCGTTACAGCATTTATAAATTGCAGAAGGATAAATATGTATGACGACCGTAAATTGAAACCAAACCATTAAACACTCATTATTACTCCATCAACGCCTTCGCCACCAGCCAACTAATCCCTAAATCCTCCCCTCCGTCCCTTCCCCCTTCCCCTTTCCACGCCCGACCACGCCGATCTTCCGCCGGAGGGGGAGCGGCCGGCTGCCGGCGCGATTTTTGGCGGCGCCTGGAAGCCTAGCGGCGACGGCCCGACGGTATTTATCTACTTCTCCTCCTCTTCTAGCTTCCCGTTCCGCGGCCTCCCTCTCTGTCGGACTCCATTTGCCCGTTCTGGCTCCATAAATGCGTCAAAACTACGCATTTTCTTCTTTCATTTTGGTTTTATTTGGAGGTTCCGAGCTGGATTTGTGTTGCTGCGGTTTATTTTTTTGCTTTTTTGTTTTCTCATTTCGTTCGAAAATATTCTCGTTGTTGTAATTATTATTATTTGGGTGAAGGCCGTTCTGTGGTTATGCTTCTGGAATATATGGTATTGGTAGTTGATGTGAATTCTGAACGTGAATTTTTGCTTGAAACTTTCTCTTGTTGCACCACCACTTGTCGTGGAACTCGTCTTTGGTATTTCATAAAATATTTGCTGTTAATCCGAATTGAGTTTTAGCCGGTCACTAGAATTATGTTTTTAATCTGTAAGTACTCTGACTTCTTTTTTAGATAAATCATGGACAATATATGCGCCCGAGTATAACTTGGCTTCATGCATTGTCATGACGCTTGATTATTGCAACAATGCATACATGTCTCTGCTTAGTCTATTTAAGTGTTTGTTTGATTGCATTGGAGGGGGCGCCGGGGGGCGGGGCGTGGGGTGGTGTGTGAGATATTTCTGAGGACTAGAATTAGCTTACTGGTTCAAGGCCTTCCTTTATCTTTTTGAGTCATATCCTTATTTCCCCGTCATCTGTCATTTTCACTCAGTTTTGTTGTCCATCCATCCATATGATATACATGTGTACATACACTATATATTCATATATGTACACAATGTTCTACATTTTGGGTACCAGACCCATGTCTGTTCATGGTTGAACCGGTTCTGGTCTAGTCTGTGCCTGAGCATGGCTGGACCGATATGAGTCCTGTCCGTGCTGACGTACCAAGACATGGTATATTGGGATGCATCATTGTACCAAGAATGGGAGGGGGCCATGGGGAGCAGGAGAAGAAAAAGATTAGGAAGAGGAGGCAGAGTGGGAGGAAAAGGAGAAGAAGAGGAGGAGGAGGTGGAGAAGAATTGATAACCAGGTTAGGCTAACATCACCTGCAGTATATGAAGCATGCTTTGTATTTCACTAAAAGCTCAAAGATATCTCTTTGTATTATATCTAGATCTGTAGACATGATGGAGTGCACTCTTTATTCTCCTCTCATGCTGTTGATAAGTAGCATAAAAGGTTTTTAACATACATGAAGATTTTTTCTAATTAATTTAGTTTTTTGTATGATATTTATTATTCCTTCCTGTACAATCATATTTCGAGAGTATTTTTTCAACTCGATTATAATTATGTAATGTAGATAGAATTGTTATTTATTAATGTTAATTATTGAAATTGCCTTGTTCCTGGTGGCAAATATGTTGGTTTTGGTCAAATATCAAAGGCAAGTTTTGTCTTCGTGATAGTGTAGTATAAATCACATGGGAGCTACTGGCTGTAGTTTTTCTGCTATTTCTATTCTTCATTCATGTTCTGTCGGAGAAAAAGATTGGTATTGCTTTTTGGCTTATAATTAATGTCCGCTATGATGCTATCACATGATATGTTACTGTGATTCCAGTTACAATTTCTTTTAGCTACTTGTCTATTTCAGAATTGAAGTTGTTCTCAAAATGTCCCTAAAACATTTTTAAAAATATAGTAAATTCCAGGGTAGCATGTATCTGGAAAGAAGAAGGTGAATGTTGCCCGGTGGAATCTGATCTCTGCGTGTTCTTTGGGATTGTGGAAGGCTGTGAAAACTTATAGCTTGACCGTGGCGCTTTTCTTCCAGAATGCCAGGCTTATCTCTGGCAGTTCATGAGACCACGTATGCCCATCTTACATTTCATTTATTGATAGTAATTACTAATTATGATAATTGCTTAATAAGTATTGCATTCTGTGTTTTAAATTGTTTCATAGACAGTTTTGTGATTCAAGTTATTCATTATCTTAATTTCCTATTTCTACTTAATTGGTTCTATTTCCTTTCTTTCAAGATGTCAACTTTTCCAGCCCTTTTGCGTTGCTGATTACTTTTGCTGTAGGAATCATGGTTACAGTTGCAGCCAATCGAGGACTGATCAGATGTGCCATCAGCAGTCTCGAGTTCGATTGACAGCTGAAGAGCAACTTGCAGCTGAAGAAAGTCTTTCTGTATACTGCAAACCTGTTGAACTTTATAATATACTTCAACGTAGGGCAATACAAAATGTAAGTTTGTGTTCTAGGATATTGGTTTCTTGTTAAAAAAGCATGATTGTGAGGTTCTTATGTTTAGATGTGCAGTTTAAAGCAGATATTTGCTTGTAAGAGTCTGATTCTGAGGTGATAACAGCTTATTTCACTTTATTGCAGCCTTCATTTCTTCAGAGATGTTTGCAGTACAAGATGCAAGCAAAGCGCAAAAGGAGGTTCTCATTCTGTGATATAATAATTTCCCTTTTAGGTGTAGATGTATTCTTTCATAGTACTTGATATGATGTTTAAAGTTGTTGTGTTCTGTACATTCTACAGAAAAAAAAAAGCCATTTCCTCTTTAATTGTTTCATTGATGTTAGTAGCCGAGTGCTCCCACCCATGTGCATAGCTTGGTTGTTTTTACAAACTTTAACACAGAGATGATATGTTGGTTTTCTGGGAACATCGAAGTTTCTATTTCTGTTTTGCTTATTGATATTGGCAAAACATTTTTTTTTCTTATCATTTAATTTAGGTCTTCTGAAACTGATTTCTCATAATTTCCTGGACTTTGAAGTATCATGTTTAAGTTTCTAGATTGTGCCAAAGTTTCAGTATACTATAGGTTTAGTTGAATATAATTTATTTATATTTGACCTCTACTACATCAAAATTTCTCCCCCTTTTGTAGAATTCAAATAATCATTTCACTGATTGGAAGTCTGAACACTGAGAAAGAACATTTGTTCCCTCTCTATGTGCTATTAGCTAGACCTGTTGCTGATACTGCAGTTGCAGAGGTATAGAAGTTTCCTGTTCTGCTGCAAGACTCTGTTCTATGTTAAATACTGAAGTTTTCCTGTTATTGTGCTAAATAAACAGCATTCTGCAGTATATCGACTCAGTCGCCCTTGTGTCCTAACTAATTTCAGTGAGTTTGGGAAAAAGGCTCATATGGAAGCCAGTTTTGTTATTCCTGAGATTAAGAAACTGATGACCAATGCACGAGCTAACAATCTCCACATTATTATCATCAGCAAAGGTGTGGCGGTTCTTTCATATATATATATGTGTGTGTGTGTGTGTAACCTTTATTTGTTGCATTATTTGACTTATATTCATGTCACATGTGAATATTTGAACTGCATCTACAAACCTCATATGATCTATTTTCTCTTCCAGGGGAATCAAAAGGTGGTTTTGGTGGAAATCATCTATTGAATGAACATGACGAATGGTCTTCTTTTCTCAGTAAGGCATAATTAATTGCCAGATTTGTATTGGATATATTATTTGCTTGAACTTCAGGATTCTGATTTTGAGAACTTGAAGATTCCATTTTGTTTTCTCAAAAAATTCATTCCAGTTTCTGAAGAAATTAGAAATGGTGAAGTAGCAAAATGGTTTGCCATGCTTGATAAATTTGACCTACTGAGTTATTTTTGCTTATGAATGCAGAAAATTTGATTTGATTCCTCTGGATTGGTGTAAACTGGAAGGCCTGGATCCAAGCCAAACATTATCACTGTCACAATAATATTAGAAAGATTAGCTCAAATTTCTCAATGACACTCTATGGTGCTATTTAAATTATCTTAAGACTTTCAATTGAAGATATATATGATAAATTTCATGAGTTATTCTGTTTCTAATCCAACAAGCCTTTTTCTTCTTGGTATAAAGCTTGGAAACTTATGTTCTTATGTCATATTTTGTCAGTTTAAAAGCTCCCTATATGACCTTCCATGATTCTACTCATTCAAGATAATGGGAAAAAATGTCAATAAGCTCTCGACTTCTCATATGTTAGTTTTTATGTATCTGATCAGAGCTTTACTTTGGTCACAATATTCTTCATCTGTCTTGAGATTCTGAGTCTTTCTAAGCTAGTAGGCCCAACTTTTTAGTGCTTAAGAAGATACATTGAAGCTCAATTTGTTGGTTTTTACTGTTCAGTATAGTGGTAGGTTGGTTATTGGCGTGTACTATGTCTAATACATGAGAAGCATCTTAGTGTGAGTATTTGATGTATTTTGTTCTACCTAATGAACAAATGAATATTTAGTTATCATATGCTACTTTGTGACCACCATGCTGACCATTATCATCAATATGATCAAACCTCATTACTTGTGTTTGGTGTTCAACATGTTTTTTTTTTGTTTTTGTTTTCAGATGAATCCTTTTCTTTTGTCTCCATGCTTGGGGAATCTATCCTGGAGATGGAGAATGTTAGGGTGTTATCAATAAAAGTTCTTGCTCAGAATAAAATATACTTTACAGACAATTAAGTTGTAACTACAAGATGACAATTAAAAGAGTAAGTAAAAAGCATGATTCTGTTGGGCTCATCACTTTAATGGGGTTGAGTTGGGTTTTCTCTATCTATAATAGGGTTAAGATCCATTTTAGCTCCTGTGGTTTTGGTCACAAATCTCTTAAGCCCTTATGGTTTACTTATGCCTAAAATAACTCATATATTTTCAAAAACGTAGTATATAAGCTTCTCCCGTTGAGTTTGAGTTAACAGACGTTAGAGTCTGCTTACGTGACATGTTGACTCACAATAAATCATTAATATAATGACACGGGTAATTTATAGTTAAGGTCCATTTTAGATCCTGTAGTTTTGGCCATAGACTTCTTAAGCCTTTATGGTTTACTCGTGCCTAAAATAACCCATACATTTTAAAAAACATAGCGTATAAGCCCCTCCCGTCAAGTTTGAGTTAACAGACGTTAGAGTTTGTTTGTGGCAGGTTGACTCATAATAAATCATTAATATAATAATATGTGTAATTTAAGTTAAAAAAAAAAAAACTAAGACCTCCATCAATGGTGGGAGAAGGTGTGGTCGTGGAAGCAACCACCTGCAATAGCACCGAGCCGCTGCTGCCTAGCAGGGTGTTGTACGCACGAGCCTCTCTCGCGCTAATGACGAGCTCAGGAACTTTCGATCCTACCTCAGGTGGATGTGCATCGACCAGTCCGACGCTAGGCATGTAGTGGTCTCCTGGTCTCTCTTCCTCCTCCTGGGCGTCTTCGCCCTCATTGCCTTCCACTTTGTAATCTCCTTTGCTCCCACTCGTTGTGCCTACGACATGGTGGTCCAGTTCTCCCTCACCTCCGCCTTTGACCTCTCCTATCTCTGCCTCTCCGTATTCGTCTGCCGCTACGACCTCCATCGTTTCCTCTTCATCGACAAGTTGGTTGAGTAGAGTGAGCGGGTGCAGGAGGGCTACATGGACTAGCTCAATCGCTCCTTTCGCTTGCTCTTCGTCTTCATGATGTCGTGCTTCGTGGGGGAGGTGGCTTACACGGTATGGTGGTACTCGTCGGGATCGAAGCGGGTACCGTTCTTGGTGGCGGGCAGCGTTGTGGTGGGCGATGTGGTGGCATGTGCCTTGGAGCTAGCGAGCTGGATTTATTGGATGTCACTTGAAGGTGCATGTGACCTCCAGGGCATAGTGACATCCGGTTGATCCAACTCGCCATCTCTAGGGCGTATGCCACCATGTCGCCCACCACGGTGTTGCCCACTACTGCAAACGACACCGGCTCCAATCCCGACGAGTACCACCATATCTTGTAAACCACTTCCCCTGCGAAGCATGACATCACGAAGACAGAGAGTAGGCGGAAGGAGAAGTTGAGCTAGTCCATGTAGCCCTATCGCACCTGCTCGCTCTCCTTGACTAGCTTGTCAAGGAAGAGGAAGCGGCAGAGCCCATAGCGACGGACGAAGGCGGAGAGGCCGGAGGAGAGGTGAGGGAAAACTGGACCACCACGTCGTAGGCGCGACAGGTGGTGCACGAGAGGACGAAGTGGGAGGCGATGGGGACGAAGACACCCAGGAGGATGAAGAGGGACCTAGAGTCCACTACGTGCCTAGCATTGGACTGTTTGCCGCATATCCACCCGAGGCAGGATCGGAATCTCCTAAGCTTGTCGTCAACGCGGGAGAGGCAGCGTGCGTACGACGCCCTGCTAGGTACCAGCGGTTTGGTGTTGCTGTTGGTGGTCGCTTCCACGTCGACACCTTCTCCCGCCATTGATAGAGGTCTCGATTTTTTTTTTAAACATAACTTACATGTGTCATTATATTAATGGTTTATTGGGAGTCAGCATGCTACGTAAGTAGACTCTAACGTCTGTTAACTCAGATTTGACGAGGGGGCTTATATGCTATGCTTTTGAAATAGAGGTTATTTTAGACATAAGTAAACCATAAGGGCTTAAGAGGTCCATGACTAAAACTACAGGGGTTAAAATAGACCTGAATCCTAAATTATATGTGTTACTATATTAATGGTTTATTGTGAGTCAGCATGCCACGTAAGAAGACTCTAATGTCTGTTAACTCAGACCTGATGGGAGGGACTTATGTGCTATGTTTTTGAAAATGTAGGGGTTATTTTAGACACGAGTAAACCATAAGGGCTTAAGAGGTCTATGACCAAAATCACAATGGCTAAAATTGACCTTAACCCTCTGTAATATATGCTGATGAATCCATAACAGGACCAAAGAAAAAGTGAAGACAAAAAGAAAGGGAAAAGAGCTACAAATCATCTTGAACAGAAATAAGAGATGGTGTTCTAAGCTCCAAGGAAATCTTGATGCAAGTTGTGTCGACAAATGTCTTCTTCTAGCGTAAAATTTAATAATATTTAAACTGACATAACCAGAATGAAATATGATCCAAGGAAATCTTGATGCAAGTTGTGTCGACGATGTCTTCTATGATCCAAGGAAATCTTGATGCAAGTTGTGCCGACAAATGTCTCTTTTAGTGTAGAATTTAATAATATGAACCAAGATTGGCAGTGCAACAGTATGCACCTCTGTGCTATGCATATAGCTCTCAGGCATAATGACTAATGACAATAAGATGCATCATGGTAGATATTGATCCAAACCATGCTGTTTATTTTCTTATCCATGTTCTTTTTATTAAGGTTTAATGCTGTGATTGTGATTTTTGTGGTCTTTCAGTATTTATTACTTTTAACTGTTACCCTTATGCTGCTGTTGACGTAATCTTTCTCTATTCTTTTACCCTTTTTGCCCTTTTGTTTGTTAGTACCTGTGGTTGGATCGTTTCACAAGTAGATAATTTTTTGGATGAAAATATGATATCATGTGCATAGATATAAAACCATGTTATTGTTTTTTTAAGTTTAATTATCATGGCTCTTTTATATGTTACATAATCCAACCAAATTTACACCTTTTCCTGCTCTACTTTCAGAACTTGAAGGGAATTGCCTTTGTGGAAAAATACCAGTTGATTCACTTTGTTTGTCATTAGAGAAATGTGTGACCTTGAGCTTAGGACATAGAACTGACATGCTTTCAGCCGTTAATATGCAACCAAGCATTTTGGAGGTACGCCAAATATGACATTATGAATATATCATTTTAAATCATCACATACCTTCATTTTTTATTGGGACCTATTAGTAATTTAGTATAACGTAGAATTTCTATTTATTGGTTTCTGTGGAAATTAGTCGTGCCGTATTTTTTTTGTATCTTGTGGAAATTGGTTGACTGGTCTGGGACTACCTCCATCGGACACATTTATGTAATTAGATACTATTTTGTATGATTCCACGGTGAGCTTATCTGCATGTATATCAGCTCTTGTTGAAAGGATAAGATCTTGCCAATTGATGTGTTAAAATCTCTTGATTGGATATTCTTCACTGTTAAATTGTAGATAACACCGTGGCTAGAGTTTGAAACCCCTAAGTAGTTTTGAAGTTGACTAGAGATTCTCTGAAGTTGATCCAAAATTTGGGCAAGATAAAAAATATGATGGCCTTATATTGTTATTTTAATTAAAGAAGCCACAAGATTTGTTGTCTAGACACGTTAGTATGATGCCTGTTCTTACCCGTGGATGGGCATAGAAACAATCTGTATTTGTGGACATAGAGATGGTTGAATCTCATTCTTTGTAAGGCTTTATCTTGTGATAAGATTCATAACAGTTTGTACTTGAGTAACCTAATGGTTCTTCCCATGTTGGCAGATGTCACATGTGTATTTTCTTGTGCGTACTGAATTGAATGTTACCTTTGGTCTATCTCACATCATAATAGCAATGTAGTATATTTGGCTTGCTTTGGTGAGGATGTGAATCCTTCAAATGTCGAATGTGCACTCCAACATTCTTGTGAATTCTGATTGGCTGGATTGGTGCCCTACGAAAGGAATCTGGGTAATGTTGATCATAATATATTGGGATAGTAAAACTAAGGATGTACTCATGGTCTTGTAGGCTCTGGAAGACAAGAAAATATAGAGATTAAAGAATGTCAAACTTGGCTTATAATTTAATGTTGTTCTACAACATTTTCTACTTTTAGATATCAAGTGATAATTGGTGAGCTGATATTGAGGGAAAAGGAGAGGAAGGAAAACTAGAATATGACACCAATTTGAGTTGTCATATGCTAGTTATTAAATACTGTTAAATGTCTGTTTGTCCATTTAACAGCATATATTCCTGTATTTTCTTAATGTAATATGACCAGAGTTACCTATATGGTATGCTTTTCAGAGGGAATTGCATCTGGCAACCACATAAATTCATTTGTCAAATCCCAGCCTTGTCCAGGTTATTACATGTTAATGGATGCCAATTGAGTGGTAGGCCACAAAATGCGCAGATGGCAATAAATTTATTTTTGCTGGCACAGTTACTGGCTTCTTCAGTAAATATGCACCATTCCTTGACTAGCCAAAGTAGTGTCACTGTAAGTCTCGTGTAGCTGGTGCATACGACTGATGCTCGAGTAAACAATACTGATAGCATTTTCCCACTTTGTATTAAGATGCTTGTCAGTCCATATTATGCCATGACACATGGTATTTTTGTCATATTCAGTCAAATTGTTGCAATCAGGAACCTTGCTTGCATTTGTTAATCTTTAACATAAAACCATGCAATGTACTGTTTTCTGTTGATGATAAATTATGCTAGCTTCTTGCCGAATATGGATTTTTTTTCTTGGTTGTACAAATTTGATGTATGTTGACCCTTCCCAAACCTCATATTGGTGAGATTCTTATGCACAGGGCGACAAAGTTTGGTTTACATACTGACACTTCAAATATCTTGCAGCCTAAATATTTGGGCAAGAATGACTGCATATTTTTGCAAACTCAAACTATAGATTCAGCGGTAAGTTCATGCTTGATATTAAATGTTTATTTTTATGGTATAGTTGCTGTACTGAGTTGATTTTCTTCATTTAAGAATACCTGCCAAGTTAAAGTCAGCATATGTGCTCAAGAGGTGGGAGCAAGCGAGACATCTCCTTATGACTTTTACTCATATGGTGATATTCCAACATCATCTTTACCTCAAATTATCAGGTAACCAAAAGTTTGTTTGTTTTCCAATATTTAGTTTATTTTTGTTCCTTTATTTGGATGGTAGCATCTCACCTGCCACAAGGGTTTGCCATGCTTTATGTGTTGTACTATGACATTGTTGTACCAGCTTTTGGTAATTGGCAGGGTGCATGGTCATAAATTTTTTCAAGTCCATGCATGGGCATGTAATCAGCATGTCAAAGGCATAATTTCCTGTTGTGTCAATTTCTGTATCTGATGGTTTACTTATGTAGAAGTTTTTATGAACTTCAGATGTCGTGAAAGGGCATCTGCACAATTATCATTTTCTTGTGTATCAACTAAATGATTGTTTTCATATGTCATACTGTATTGCAAAATAAAATTGATCTTCTTTAATTTAGTCAAGCTTCCATTTACTAATGTCGTTTTCCATTGTAGCTAAAAATGATTTACAATTTTGGCTGGTTGCTGTGGTTGGTGTTGTAAATGCTGCTCTTTAAAAAAGTAGAGTCCGGAATCTAAGAACAGAAAATAACAAAGGGTTTAGGGCTTAATTCTCCATCAAGATTAAGTACAGTGACTAATGCTGCTGCATTACAGCTTTTCTACAATTATTGGTCTTCCATGAATTCATGCCTTTTTTTTTTCAGTTGACTTTAGAAGCATAGGTTGCCATGAGGCAGGATCTGATTCAACTTCTAAGTTTTTACTGTATTTAAGTGGTTATCTGTGGCATCCACATTAGTTCTCCAGAGGTGACAATAGCTGCAAAATGTGAAGAATCAGAATATGTACAAACTTCAATTGAATTTTCTATAGTTGTTTTGTTTTCAAGCATTTTTAAGTAGTGTTATGATAATATCGGTTACCTGCTTTTTTCCTTTGTTAAACCTGTCGGCTGTTTATGTGGCTGTTTTGAGAGAGCACTGATGCATTAGTCAATCAAGTTCCTGGTTAATTACATCTTAAGTTGGATTTCTGCTTTATCTTTTATGCTTAGAGTTTAGCTACCAAAACAATATAACATTTGGTCTATGTATTGCTCTTCAAAAATTTTATGGCAGAGGGTATATTAATATTGTCAAGTTAGCTGTCGTATGTTGTTTTCTGTCCATGACATTCTTGTGCTGGAAGTTATCTATATTTGCCTTCTATATTTCTTTCCTAATTAGTCTATCTACTTTGTAGATTGAGGATGGGGAATGTTCTGTTTAACTATAGATACTACAACAACATGCTGCAAAAAACTGAAGGTGATCTCTCTCTTTGTTCATTGTTTTATAGTACTTGTGGATATAGTTGCTTTCTGGTGGCATTGTACTCATAGCCTTGATGTGTCACCACTATTTTTATTTATCAAAAAAGGTATATGGAAAGGGTAGCTGTGGTGATTTTGATGTATCCTGGAGGGACTCATGTATTGACTAGTGTAGTCTCCTGAAATACCTAGTATTTTAGTGCAGGATCGTGTTACTTACCATTTTGTGATTCCCTACTAAAATCACAATATTCAAAAGTATTGTGATATTTAAAAATGCAAATATGTAAATGCATTGCATATGCTGTCTAATGGAAAATAGTACAAGGATTATAGTAGCAACAAAACTCAAAAGCATCATCAAGGGCCTAATTTTGCACAGATTTTGAAATCGGAATCTGTATTGGTTTTGGCCAGCGACTATAAAATTGGTTCTGGCCGGATTGGAATTGGTATAAAGAAGAGAAGTTACACTTTTTTTGGCTGTTTTTAGTTGCTCCCTTAACCTTAAATGACAGAATTTGGAGCAACTAAGGGGCTGTTTCAGCAAGAAGTGAGCCTTGCTTGTCCTCATGACTTTTGCATACCTAATCTACCACCTCCAAAAGTGTTATGTTCCCAAGGGATCGGTGCAGTTGAAGCATCTGCACTAAAATTTATAATGAATGCTTCAAATACAGGTCACACTGATGCATTTGTATCTATTGACTTGATCAAAGGCCATAGCAGACCAAATGGCTCAGTAATAGTTGGTAAGCATTTTTAATTATTTTTTCTGTCATGGGTGGTACTGGTTGATACTTTGTTTGATAGGCCAGTAACATACTACTTTAAGGTGTGAAAACTGGGATTGGGTTGAGATTTTAATCTTGTCTATTACATCATTGCTTCCACCTACATCTCATTGAGAGGTGTGCTTAGATAATCTACATTTAACAATCTCCTTCACGAAAACTTTACTTCTAATTAAGATTTTTTGTTTTGTATTCTCTCTTTTTCTGGATAAATTAATTGTTCCTTCATGGCTTGTTAATATATTAGAATTTGGAGTTTGTTGAATTCCAAAAGTGGAGGTAAAGTAACGGGCTTGTTAATGGTTAAACTGATTGTTCCTATTGCTAGTTTTGATTTATATGGTTTCCTCTCGCCTATTTTTTTCTATATTTGAACTCATCATTCCTTGTATCTTTTGCCCCTTATTTTCAAGTTTTTGAACTATTTTGTTTCCATTTGACAGTTACGGAGGACTTCTCTTGTCCTTTTTGTTTGGTGAAGTGTTCAAGCTTTAAGGTATTTTATGTATGTTGGTTTTAAAATCTATATTGCCTCTATTTTAGGTTTTATCTGTAATATTTTGGTGCTGTTTCTGCAGGGGCTGAGATATCACTTGAATTCTAATCATGACCTTTTCAATTTTGAGTTTTGGGTTGGTAAACTTTTGGAGTCTTCTTAATACATTATTATCTTCAGCATTAAATATATCATCTGGCTGACATTTTCTCAGGTAACTGAGGAGTATCAAGCTGTGAATGTTTCCGTGAGGACTGATATTTGGAGATCAGAGGTTTTTAACAATCATCAGAACCTTCATTTGATATCATGCGGCTTTAGTTATTTGTTTATTTAGCATAATCTATTGCCGAGTGACCACGCTAAGCAATAAGCTTAGGTGGTTTGAAGATCTGATATAAAAATATTATTTGTTGGTGCCATCTGGTTTTTTCCCATTGTTCAAGACTTACCAAGTTGGATCATTGTAGAAAAAGAACTCAAGTGTATCATATTCTGTTAAAAATATAGTAAAAAAATATATGAAAAGAAATTGAAGGCTCTTAATTTGTCTAAAAGATGGTACTATTATAGGTACAAACCAATATACATCAACAAACAATATGCACATCCCATCTTACTGTTCCTCATCGTTTTCCCTTCTCTACATTTTCCTTTGTCTTCTGCTTTTTATTTTCTTGTCAATTTGATGATAATTCATGCTGGGAACAGTTAAGAATAAGAGGAGGTAGGACTAGTAATTACATGTTGGAGGGTAGGTCTGGCTCATTCTTGGTCCAGATTGGATGTTGCAGATCGGGCTTCCATAAATTTTAAGATCTTGTCCATACTAGGGTTGTCAGCCGCTACACTTCAAAATGACGTAGACCAGCACTTCAAATCTTTAACCTCTGTATATAGCTACAACCATTACTATTGGGATATGCAACCAACAAATCATCCCAGCCAGCGAATCCAAAATTATGAATTATGCACCATCTTGACTTTGGACATTGCTAACAAAGCAAGTTAAATCAAGGAATCTAATGGAAAATTGATGACATCAGAATGTGCAGGAAACTTGTAATATTGCACATAGAAAATAATCAAATTAAACTTCTCATTAAACAAAACAATCCATCCAACTTGATTGAACAAACCCTTTGGACAATTTTATGAATAATGACCCTGAATGAACAAATGATTTGCTACAATTTTGAAGTGCAACCTACATATAACTGGTAAACAGTTTCAAATAGAAAAAATGTGAAGAGAATGGATAAATTATACAACTAGAAGGTTCAGGGTGCATTGATATGGTATGTAACATGGTGTATGGCAACATGTACCAAAGGGATACCAGATTTAATGCTCGTCTTTCATTTTGCTTTTTTGGATGGTTTGTTGCGAAATTCTGTGATAGATGATAAGATGAAGGCTCAGAAATGTCAGCAAGCTGTAATCACCAAAGAAACACCTGTGCACCTTCCACCTTCCTTTATATTCTTTTCTGTTTCCAGATTCCCATGCCAAAAAGGAAATTGCCTACCGGCCAATGCCTTGATAAAAATAAGAATACTGGGTGCCTTCCATAACAAGCATGGACATAAATAGGAAGGGGTGATAAATTATTGTCCTTTTGTCACAAACTGTGAAGATATGGTCAAATGTTGATATTGCATGATACAGATGTCTGGCTCTTCTGAATCAGGGAAGTTCTAACTCACAACTGCCTTAGCTGTAAATGTGACCCTTAAACATCTGCAGGGTGAATTACCAGTTTGCCTTGCTTCCAGTATGGCATTCAACTTAGCTTCTTATTATGCTTTTGTCAGTCTTTAGTGCCACTTCCTAGCTTTTAAAAGTTTCTTATGATCAATCCTAACTTGAGAAACCTTTTGAATTTATTTACTTATTTTTATGATATCTGCAGGTTGCATCAGATGGAGTTGATCCTAGGCTGCAAACTTTTCTCTATTGGTGGTCCTTTTCTTCTATTTTTCTTAGCTCTTGTTTATCTCTCTGTAACTTATTTCAAGTTAATGGAGTTATTTCAACTGACAAGTGAGTTCTACTGCAGCTCAAACTTCATGAGAAGTAGAAGATCGAAGAATAGTGTTCAGACTGCAAGTCATGTTCATCCACATGTTTTGGAATCAGGCTCACCTGAAGCAGCTTTAGAAGGTTCTCGTGAAGATTATGATAACAAAGACAATGGAACATGCTCCTCTCAAAGGCCTCATGCGTATACAACGAGTGCTTCGCTTACAAATGGATGTGATGGTACGTGCTGAGTTTAGTTTTGTGATCGCATATCTGTGATGCCAGAGTAAGCATTATGGAACAGATGGTGGCTCTTACAAAGATGAACAACAAAACACAACTATTATTTAGTGGAACTCACTTCCTGTGAGACATAAATCTGAAAGCAATCTGAAAGCATCAGTTCACAGATTCGTTATGCTGCAGGGTGCACAAGACATATATTATCTTGCCCTGATACAATAGGTGCATGTGTTGTCACAACTCAAGGTTCTACCAGCAATGATTCTGGTCAGCAAGCATCTGGAAATAATCTAGCATCACAAAATATGCTGCAGTTTTCTAAGATGCGAAAGATATCTGATGAACGAGCTGATCCCAGAAAGTTGGTATCTATCTCATTTTAATTATTTATAGAGAATGAAAATGCATATTCTCATTTACAATGCACACCTTTATTTGATGTGTTATATTAGTTACCACAATAAGATTATATCTTCTTTACCAATCCTCTTCTTTTCACAGTCGTGCTTTGCTACAAAAACGTCAGTTCTTTCATTCTCATAGAGCTCAGGTGATGCACAATCCCTCCTTCCTGATTTCTTCATTTTTTTGGCTTATCTACTTAAACTTCCTGTTAGTGGTTAGCAATGTTTTGTTCTTATAACTTATGATACTTTTTAAGTTGCCACCTGATTTACTGCAACACCCAAAATTCTGGTACCTCTTCCCCCTTGTGCACACTGGATCATTGTGTTGTGGCTGTTTTTCCTGCGTAGCTCTGTCAATTTCGGGAAACTTAGAAATTTGTTTGTTTTTCTGGACATCTCATTTGGGAGGTAGTGTTTGCTAATTGGAATGGATTTTCTTTAACAAAACAAAGAACAATCATATAGAAGATTGTTCTCATTTCTTATAGTTTGAGCAGGAGTAAAATGGTTCTTTGAAAATAGAGAAAACAGATATATCTGTCATCTTCTTATTAAGGTATTGCGTTAGTTAGGTATGTTACAGTATTCATATATGAATTGAGCCTGGTGGGCTGTGCAAACTGCATGCATCAGTCATAGGTTTGGACCTGTATTGGACGATGCTTATTTGTTATAATAGCACTTCCTATTACCATTTTTAAGGTTGCAGCGATGTCTTCATTTTCCACTTACATTTAAAGAACATGGTTACTTGATGGTTTTGAGTATTTGTGACGAGGTTTAATTGCCATTAATGTTTTCACATAGAGGACTTCAAGATGGGTACTAAACCCAATAACTAGTTCGGTAATTTATAAAGTCTTGGTATAGTTACTTGGACAGAAGCTAATCTGTGCCTACCGGATCTCTTAACAATGAAGACATTTGAGTTGAATCACATAAGAAGCACAAAGCTGAGCACTTATAACACTAGTCTATTATTTTTTCCATATGCATTCAATGGAGAATTCAGAGAATTGATACCACTATAATGTTTCTGCTTGGGAACAAAACCGAACAGATGGAGGGATGGAAACTAGTTGGATATGCGGAAGTATAGGAAAAGAGGGAGGGAGTGAGAGAGCGGAAAGGCATAAGTGAGATAGGTAGCGACAAATAACTGTGGATAGAAAAAGAACAACAATGAAGAAATATTAGCAGTCCACAAATGGTTTTTAGAGCGATGAATAGAGTTAGGAAGGAATGTAGATTAAGAAGCTACATACCTTAATGATGATGATAATTCATGAGGCTTGTGGTATTTGGAGGCAAATTGTTGAGCTTGTCGATTCTATTACATTGGATTTATTTTCGGTGCTTGAATTTAACTTGTTTTCATCTCAAGAATGCTTAGGGGACTTGATGATATTCTTGTTGAGGTCTAAAAAAATTTAGGGGATAAGGGAGTAGCTTGGTTAACTAGCTTATTTAACAAAATCATGATATTCAGAAAGATGTCTTATGAATGGAGAAAGAGTTTTTTACTATCTATTTATAAGAATAAGAGTGACATATAAAATTATTCGAATTATAGAGGAATGAAATGTATGAGTCTATGGGAAAGAATTATCGAAAGTAAGATAAGGTTTGAGACAAATATCTCTAAAAATCAATTTGGTTTTATGCCTAGAAGATCAACCATAGAAGTTATTTATTTATTAAGATAATTAATGAAAAAGTATAGGGAGAAAAAGAAAGATTTGTATATCATTTTTATTAACTTAGAGAAAGCTTATGATATGTTTCATAGAGATTTATTATAGTAGATTTTACAAAAGAAACATGTATCCACTAATTATATTGTTGTTATTAAACATATGTATGATAATGCATTTACTAGTATTACAATTATACAGAGTGTGTCTCGTGAGTTTCCTATTAGCATAGGATTACATCAAGGATCCATATTAAGTCCTTACCTTTTTATATTGATAATAACTGAATTTATTAGTCACTTACATGATAGACCTCTCTTGTGTATGTTATTTGTTGATGATATTGTCTTAGTTGATGAGAGCCTAAGTGTAATTAATTATAAACTTTGAGCTATGAAGTCAATCCTTAGAAACTAAAGGTTTTAGATTAAGTAGGATTAAACTTTGAATATATGAGATGAAATTTTAGTAATTCTAGAAATAGACAAGAGATTATAGTTAAGTTGGATGGACAAAAAGTCCATTTAAGTAAAATCTTTAGGTATCTTAGATCATTCATTCAATAAAATGGAGAGATCGATGAAGATATTATTTAGAGTAAAAATAAGATGGTTAAAATGACGAGGGGCGTTAGGAGTCTTGTGTGATCATTTGATATCTTTAAGATTAAAAGAAAATTTATAAGATAGTTGTGAGACCAAGAATGTTTTATGGATCTAAGTGTTCGGTAATTAAGAAAAAACATATATAAAAAGTTTGTGATGTTGAGATTAGAATGCTGAGATGGATATGTAGAATTACTAGAAAAGATAGGAAGAGAAATACTTTTATTTATGAACAACTAAGTATTGCTTCAATAGAGGATACAATGGGAGAAAATCGTTTAAAATAATATGGACATATGCTTAGAAGACCTCCAGAAACGGTAGTTAAAAGAAGTGAAATGATTAATGTTAGTAGTACGAGAAGAAGTAAAAGATCCAAAACAACTTTAATAGTAACTATAAATAAATATTTAAGTACTTTAAATTGAACTGAACAGATAACTTTTACAGATCTCAATAGCGGCAAAAGATCCACATAGCGGACCTCAAATTGTTCAGACTTACGATTTTGTTATTATTGTTGTTATTGTCAAGAATGCTTGATGATGGAGAAGCCAATCCCTTAAGTTGAATGACATTCAATGGGCTTTTCTAAATTGTACAAGAGGGTTCTATTAAGCTTATTATGACCCTAGTGTTGATGCTAAAATATATAGGTTCTGTTTTAAAATTATTATTATATCATTAAAAAGTCAATTTTATTGACCGCATGGCAAATTCTGTGTGATTGATTTGAAACATGAATTGCTTAACTACCAACGTCTCGAGGAGTAGAAGTTCATCTTAAGGAGTATATTTCCAGTTGTGGTTCCTGGTGTGTTGTTTATCATTTTTTCCTAATAAAAATAGAGGCTATTCTTGGACTTACTGGCTTTTGACCTTCACTGAAATTGCAATAGTTTTATTTTGCATTTATATAGGTTATTTCACTTCACTTGATCTACTTGATATTCACTATATACTAAAATACTTTTCATTCATATTTATTCTAGTCATGTAGATGAACCTTGGTTTCATGTACTTAACCATATTTTGTGATTACCGTTTTGTTTTTTTTTGAAAGGTATGCACTATGTATAAAATAGGTTAATTTGTAGATTAAACGTCTTTTGACAGTCTTTTTTCTGAAGATTTTATTTTCTGCATATTTTCATGGCCATCCAGTATTTGATATACACGTCTGCTAAGTTGAGTTTGTAACTTATACATAGCAGCCAATGGCATTGGAGCAAGTATTTTTAGATCGGGATAGTGAAGATGAAGTTGATGATGACATTGCTGATTTTGAAGACAGAAGAGTAAGATATTGTCTGACGGGCCATTCCTCTTTTCTTGCTAGCAATTTTACTTCATAGGAAATGAAGAGAAATAAGCAAATTATTTTTGTTTTCTAAAGAGGTCATATTTTTGTGCATTTTTATCTGAGTTAGTCTCCTTCAGGGCCCTATCATTTCTCATTTGGTTGTTGTCTAACCATATTAGATGATAATGTTCATTGTTCATATACTTTTAAAATTTTATTGCTTCTGTAATGAGTCATAAGACAATGCAGATGCTTGATGATTTTGTGGATGTGACGAAGGATGAGAAGCAAATTATGCATCTGTGGAATTCTTTTGTTCGGAAACAAAGGTATTTCTTTACCTGCTTTAGCCAGTTATTTTTGTTTGAAATAATGTCTTCCATAATTTCAATAAACTCAGTTAAGATATCTTTTATTATTCTTTTTTATCGTATGATCAATCTAAGTGTACACACACAAACATGGAAATATTACTTTGTATCTATTAAACTGGCTGTTACATTACTGCAGAAGTATTTGGCTTGACAGATTTGGTCAAATATTTGTGTCTAGGTACCATATAAGGAAATCTGGAATTGTTACTGTAATGTATCTACTATTTGGGCTGGCTGTATGGATCGTTTTCCACTATTGAGATTTGGACAACACAATATATCTAATAAAATCAAGAGCATTCCTATTTCTTTTCGTTGTCTCCTATAAAATCTTTATAAATCTTCCTTTATTTTTTCTTGCACAACTGACACTAATTGACTCGTCTTGTTTAACTACAACATTTATAATTCTTCGTTGAACATGAGTTGTTCATTTCAGATGGTTCTCCCTTGGTTGATCCTTTGTCATTTCAGTTTTAGTCCTACTAAGCCTCGGCCGGAATATTGTTATATATATTATTTAATTCTGTACTTTTGAAAAATAGTTGTGTAATTGTCAGAGATGAAATTTTTATGATGGATATATATAATTCTGTATATATGTAGGTAGCAAATTAGATACATACAACAAAAGTCCAAACTATATGCATATTGCCCAATATTTAACATGTGAAGCATTTGGTGAATAATTTGTGTCCTACATTATATTATATATAATATATTAAATAAATGCTATTGGTACAAGGGTCGTAAGATGTTTTGAATTACTTGACATGACACTTGTCAGGAAGTGTACCACAAGAGTCATAATATGTTTTGAACTACTCGATATTGACTAGAATATCGTTTTGATGTATCCTTGGTTTATAGTTAATTGTTGAATTGCAAAGGCTGATAGGCTACTTAGTACCTGATCAGACATGTTATCTCCTTTCTTTCGTCACTAGAATTGGAGATGACCTTTGGATGCCGCATCTTGCATGGCCAGCATTCAGAGTGGTGGACTTACCATGTTTTGGTGAGGCACAAGTCATCCTATTATTGTTTTTTCTAAACAGTGCTGCCTGAACATAACCTGACCCCACAAGGGGGGTAAGTACAACCAACAAGGCCTGATAGGTGCACAAGGCACCAAACAAATGCTACAAAGGCGAGAAACACACAAGGATTTAGCAATGGGTGCACAAAGTGTCATTACATGTTTTTTCTTTCGAAATCGAGTCAATATGTCATCTTCTATGTGAATTTATTATGCAAGGGAGATAATAATGGTGATCCCTTGAGATCGAATGGCAGACTGGAGTTCAGAGTAGTGGAGGTTGAAAGGGGCGGAGGATGGAACCATCGACTGTTGAAAAGTCAACCATGTGTCTGGTGACTCGCCACAATTGACTAGGTGGTACCCATCTGGCATGGTGATTGACATGGTTACCAGAGGCCTTGTACTATAGTTTCTTTCTTGAGACCAAATCTTTTGCCCAAACTTTGTTATTCAGGGTGTACGCTTTTGTTTCCCGGTAAACCTAAGTGTAAACTTAATATCTAACATACATATTGGCTTTGGTGTCCCTCCAGGGTTCTGGCTGATGGTCACATATCATGGGCTTGTGAGGCATTCTCTCAGATTCACGGGCAAGAGCTTGTGCGATCTCCAGCTTTAATGTGGTATGGCTCAGTCAATCAGTAATGCTGAATTGTTTATGCATATGGTTATGCTAGCACATTTTTCTTTCCTTATTCTTGCATGCTAAAAGTGTCATTCAAGTTCAACTCCCTTTTTGGTGCCTTAATGAACTCATTCACTAGGATTAAAAAAAAAAAACGTCTCCAATCCTGCTTAGAGATGGATGTTATTTCTTCTGAGAACTACTGACGTTTTGGGCTGAGTCTTACCAGCTAATTTCGTAGGCATTCTCTATAAAATGGCTGTCTCATCCAATGCTGGCTTTTGCTGTTTGTCTGATACATATTGCTGTGTGGTTTTCAATATGTTTCGTGTAGATTTCATTTCAATATTTGCGATCAAGGAAGTTGTGACTACTCAAATGACATCTGTTGCATGCAGGTGTTGGAGGTTATTTATGATCAAACTTTGGAATCATAGTCTCTTAGACGCACGTACCATGAACAATTGTAGCTTAATACTTGAAAGAAATCAAAATGAGGCCTTGGGCGCCAAGCAAAACTAAGATCTGGGAGGCCAGTGAGCAACCAGAATTACTTCGTGCTAACTAACACCCGTACCATTTTTTGGAAAGGTTTCCTATCCAATTTGTTTCTATATTGATGTAACTTCTTTGGGGTATTATTGTTTACAATCATAGTGTTGCCAGGGGAGAGAAAAGGCCTTCACTAGCCTGCAATTGTCACCTTATATGAATGTTGGCATATTCTTTCAGCTCAGAAGGGCAAGTAATATCGCATAATATATCGTGGAGAATTCTTCCCATTCATAATTACAATATAGAAAGGTTGACTATTTGGTTATCCTCACAATTGCCCTTTTTTCTCTTGATATTGAATTATGATTCAAGGTAATATCTCTAATTGAATTAAGAGCATCCGGATATCTTTGATTATTGATAGTAAATCTTTGCCCATAATTTATTTTCATTTTATTCATGCTATTTTAGATGATTGTCTCTCATAAATGTAACAATTTCTTATTATATATTTTCATGTGGCCTTGAATACTCACTTTGTAACTATCACCTCAGCTATACTACTCTGCTCTACATTTATTTTACTTATAATTATATTCTATATGTTATATTTTAATAGGTTTGTTAGACTCTCAAATTGACTTTAGTTCTCAACCATTTCACTTGGATGGAATTTGGGATCACATCGAAGCAGTATGACACAAAATTCAAACTTGAAAGCAACCATTCTTGTGTTTACCAATGTGAAATATTTCCAGCTCACAACAAGTTGACATTGACAAAGGACAAAGGCATTACACGATTAACACATTGACAAAAGACTTCTATATCTTCATGGATTTGGCAGAGCCAATCAAGCACCGTTGAAACTTGGCTAAAGTCAATGGTACAATTGTGATCCATATTTCATCTTATAAATAAAATACAAAAGAAGAAGTGCATGCACGCATAAAGAGGGTATCCTTTCAATGTTTTCTACTTGTTTATCTCCTCAAGTACAAATATTAAGAAAAAAAAGCTTGTTTATTCTTAATCTTATCCAAGTTGATTGCAGATCCACAGATTGATCAGATATAATAATAACACATGGTTTGACTAAGATTCATCCGTATCTAACAACTTCTGACTAATTTGTACCTCCAATCATACAATATAATATGTATGTCAGTTGCTTGAGCTTTCAAGAAATGTTCTTTGTGTGCTGGCATTACTTGTTTAACATAGTAATTTAGCATATGGAAATTGACTAATTAACGAAGCTTTCTACTTAGACCAAAATGATACGATCCATACAATCTACACAATAATAATATTGCAGTCTTATAAATGATCACATTCTCATCTACATGCAACCATATCGATGGTTCCAACAATTGGTGTTAGCCGATGGCAAATCCAAATCCACTAGGTTCGCGTTTCAGGTGTTCTTTTCATCCACCGGAGCTTGACTTTATGTCGAAGACATTGCGAATCTGGAATTGCTTGCCAAGAAAGATTGAATGTGAGATGCATGCACAGGCATGATTAGCACAAGAAACAACTAAATGTGTTTTCTGTCACAGTTCTCACCTCCCCATGTGAACAGAAATATAGAAGAGAAGGAAAACACAAAGGTTGCTTTTGTGGATCACTTAGTGCCACGCCGGCTTAAGCTGATGAATTGATTTGATTCAGTGGCTAAAGACTCTTGTTCTTGCTGTTCTTCTTACACCAAAGTAATGTCCTCAAACAATGCCTCATACGGCACATCATTCGAAGACACTGTTTTTTAGATTCAGTTGTATCCCAGAATCTAAAAGCAGTAGGACATACAAATAATATGTGATATATAGATTCGAATAAAAGAAAAATTACAGACAAAAAAAGAAGTAATATTATTAGGATTCCATTCCAGCCTATGAACAAAAAAAGGCCCCTTCACACCAGCAAAGGCTGCAGCATAAAGAATGAATGAAGCCTTTTCTTTCCCATTTTAATTTCCATGTATGTATGCATGCATATGCTTCACACCCATCTCACCAAAGACTGAAGGCACTGAGCATTAAAAAGCTTGAGATTAATTCCATACCCCATTAGAACTTTTCCAAACCTGCAACATAGTCTGTTTCTTTTACTGCAAAAATGCTTTGTTTCCTCCTACCTGCTCCAACACCTATTCAATCTGGCACATGATGAACCAGATTTCAACATCCTGTGTTTGGGAAAAGGATATGAATTAGTGACTTTTCAGTTTATTGAATGCTTGACTTTGGTGTAGGAAGCACACCATTCTTCCCAGTATATTTGTATTGTGAGACTTGCTCAACCAGTTCTTAATTGCTTGTTTTGGTCCTTTTTCTTCATGGTACGATTGATGTTTCACCAATTTGATCTCCAACAAAGTTCTTAGACTAATAAACAACACTAGAAACTTCAAGTAGATCGTGTGCAGTGTGTTTGATTATTCTCACCGATCATGCTTAGATGCCTCTCTTACATGTCTACATAATGATCGATTTAACAATTACACAGATCAACATCAGCTGAGACCAAACTATAAAAAATCTGCAAAGTTCAGACCACTCAAATAAGGAACAAAAATTAGGAGTAATGAGATGATCAACGGTCCTCTTTAGATGAATCAGAGGATGACAAACATTGTCAGATAATTTTAGCAATGAACAAAGAATTAGATCTCACTGATATCCATCTACATAGAGCTTGATGTTTAAATCAGCATATCCATACCGAATCAATCATTCGATGATCACAGGTTTCTTTTTCTCTCATCATACCTTTTGTTTACTCTCTCAATCATTTTCCTCACCAACCTTCAATTTCTCTTTAATCTTTTCCCGCATCTGAGAATTAAGATTCTCTTAATTATTCCAACTCGATGGATCCCATCACTTGCTCGATGGATGTGACCACGCCACCTTATGCAACAAAATGATACACCTGCAAAATTTTCCATTTTTCAAAATGATGATATGAGTAATAATAAATAGCATCAGATATAATGATTATATAAATAATGATTATTATTATTATTATTATCATCATGCAGGATGATAGGCTTTGTGTAAAGTCAGCAGCAGAAGCTTCGGCTACAGAGATACCATTTCACCAACCCACCCCCGTCTCTCTCTGCTTCGGCCGATGATCTTTTCCGAACTCCAAAATCATGTCGTCTTTCAACCATTTTGTGCACGATACGTGTAGCTAAAGTCGGTCATCGCCATGTCTGCATGATTCCACCATCTTAAAGGTTCATGGAAGGATCCTTTTAGGTGACCGAGAGGCGAGCAGTAATGGCGGCATCATCAACAACCGCAGTTCTAGTTTTCTGTTGTTTAAATATTGTCCTTCAAACATGGCAAGCGCTCGCGTCTTCTGTCCACGAGTAGGACATGGTTTATATTTACTCTCCGTCTTCGTCAAGAACGCGGAATGGACTCGGCCAAATGTGTGGAAGAAGTCGGCAATCCCTTGCGAGACACTTGGACGTTGTACATAAGGAACAGTTTGTAGAGTTATCGATCAGATCTGTATCTCCATTTTCCTCGTCAGGAAAACATGAGACAGAGACCCAAAGACGTGTTCATACGGTCAGTATTTTGTTACTTCTCATAAGAATTTTCTCTGTTTCTTCGAAAGTAATTGGAATATCGAAAAGACCTTCAGCGGAACCCGTGACATGGGCTCATGACCTGTAAGATTCGCGTGTTCTTCTCCCACTGATTAAGACTCGCTGGTTGTTGTGATCTGTGACCTCCTAGCTTTTAATATATACATATATATATATATATATATGTATATATATCTGCAAGAAATTGCAATGAATTGGACGTCATATATGAGGAGGGAACGAAGAACATGACGCATATGAGGCGTGAGTTGCAGTCTTCGCAAGGACTCTTGACGCTATATCAACTACTTGTGAACTCCAAACTGGAAACCGAATGAAGGATGGACGGGGGAAGGAGATCGATAAGTCTCTCCGTTACCCACTCAATGAGAGGCGATCAATTATTTTTCCTCTGTTCTGTCACAAACTGATATATGTATGTAAAATATAAGGAGAGAGAGAGAGAGAGAGAGAGAGAGAGAGGTTCCCATCGGAAAAAGAAGCCTTTTTTTTTTCTTGTCTTTTGGTGGTGGTGTTGATGGGGAGTTGCTGGTCCTACTTCCGGCAGGAGAGCCACCCGGCGGAGAAGCGGAGCTACCAGAGCCAGCCGCAGCAGCGACGCCTGTCCTTGTCGCTCAACCAGGCGGCGGCCGATGGCGGCGGGCGCGAGGTGCCGGCCTTCTCCCAGTTCTCCTTCGCGGAGCTCAAGGCGGCGACCGACGGGTTCAGCCCGCAGAACATAGTCTCCGAGAGTGGTGACAAGGCCCCTAATGTCGTCTACAAGGGCCGGTTGCAGAACCGCCGGCGGATCGTCGTCAAGAAGTTCGCCAGGACCGCCTGGCCCGACCCCAAGCAATTCGCCGTCGGCCTCTGTTTCCCTGATTTTAGTTCAATTACTTCGTAATTTGTTATTGCTGGATCGGTCTTGTTATTGACAGGGAAAAAAATTGTTCCTTTGTCGTGATTTGCAGGAGGAGGCATGGGGAGCTGGGAAATTGAGGCACAGGAGGCTGGCAAATCTGATCGGATACTGTTGCGATGGTGTGGAGAGGCTTCTTGTGGCCGAGTACATGCCCAATGATACTCTTGCTAAGCATCTCTTCCACTGTATGTATGCTTACCACTCTGTTTTTGTCTCTTTGGTTCGAATTGTAAAAGTCTACTAGTTATTATGCTTTTTGAATTGGAGATCGATATGGTAGGAAGCTGCCTTTTGCATTTTATTTTCTATATAGAGTTGCAAAGGCATCGGAATTTGAATGCTGAGTTTGGAGTTTTCGTTGAACATCTAAGATATTTAGAAGTTGGTCAACTAGTGCACAATTGTCAAGTATGAGATTTATGTATATCAGGTTAAAACAGCTGAGTTGCTTGTCAAAGTTCGAAATTAAAATTTTTGATGATAGAGTACTAGATGTAATTCAATTTGACCCCATTAGAATCTAGTTGACAATAATAGAATACCTCAGTGCTTTTAAGAGGTACAAATGGTAAAGAAACAAGTAGAATGAAAGAAAATTTTGTTGCATTTTATCGTTAACTACAATTAAGAAATATCCAATACAATTTGTTAGATAGTCAAGTAGTTCCATTAGGCAAATAAGTAGGCTTCATGACATGACACAGATATAACCTTCAACATCCTATATAATCAGTTCTTATTAATTAGCAATTGTTTCGGCTCCTTAGTTTACATCTTTAGTATGATGTAACTGTGCTGGGGTATGGATCCATGGTCATTTATCTTTTTTCTGGACAGGGGAAAATCAAAGCATTGAATGGGCTATGCGTTTGAAGATTGCTTTCCGTATTGCTGAAGCATTGGAGTATTGTAGCAACCAAGGATGGCCACTATATCATGACTTAAATGCCTACAGAGTCCTTTTTGATGAGGTGACCTATTTACTTCTTCTGAAAGAACCTTTTTTTAAGTAATTGTTTTGTTGACATTGTAGGTCGACTAGTTTAAAGATTTTATATGTTGTGTGTCACCTGTTACTTATTTATAATGTAAAGAGTTGCTAGACAATCATGTTTCTTGTCATATTTAGACTTGGAAAGAATTGATTTCAATGCAGTTTCGACTGCAACTCAAACTGAAAATTTTGTATATGTATGCAGGATGGTGATCCACGGCTTTCTTGTTTTGGTCTCATGAAGAACAGCAGGGACGGAAAAAGTTATAGCACTAACCTAGCGTACACGCCACCAGAATACTTGAGAAATGGTATTTCCCTACTGTTTCTGAAGAGATTTATTTAGTTCATCTTATCTGAAGCTTGTATATCTCTGTATATAGCAGTTTCAAGTTTATGTACGTTCTTTCAGTTTCTACCGAAGCCAGTCTGCGGGAAGCATAGAAAATTACATCCTTTGACACTGGGTATATGTGAATGTTAATTGCACATCTGGTGGACACAGTAATATGTAGGAAAAGATTAGCATATTTCTATGATCAATTAAAATTCACAGAAATTCATTTGTGTTTGTCTCCTACGGTGTAAATTGTGGTCAAATCTGAAGGAGATGATTTAGAGGAATTATGTAGGAAGCATGAAACATAAAATATATGGGAAAAGCCCATTCAAACATCCATTTTGTACTATGAGGAACAACCTCAGATTCACCCATCACTATGTGCTCTAGTGTTCACGCATTACAACCTTCACTCTATTTTTATGAGATGTATGATCGTTTTGACTGTCGGAGGCATGTTCATCAAACTTAACCAAGGTATTTATTTATTGTGTTTGCTTAATTCCAAATGAATATACCATCTCAGAAGCAATAAGATATCATTGTACTATCTTTATCAACAAAAATGACCATTATTTGAGAGCTATAGCATAAAATAGTTGATAGTCATATGCCAAAGGTACTAAAGTTACATGAAAGACTAAATACAAAGCCGAATGCAAGGCCATTTTGGTCATCTCTTCCTTAAATTTTGAAGTACAATCCAGAGTAGTTCTCAAATCTGTCACTGGGATAACTGGATTGTGGCAAGTGCTGAGCACCCATACCATAACATTCCTTATAGTCAAATATGGGTTGGCTCTGCTTTGGCACCACTAACTCTGGCCCAAACAATATCCCCACTGAAAATTTTAGGCTTGCTAGTCGGTGCAAAGTTCTGAAGCAGATTTACTGATAGTAGGCCAGTTGGTCCATATAAGTATCTAAATATTTGGTTTGAATTACATATGTAAAATGCATTTATCACCAACTGTTGCAGTTCCTAATTTGGATAAAGAAGTTATTCATATTTTACTGTCTTTATCCTATGAATCTAATTCTATTTCTACCCATATCTATATGCACCTATGGAAACATGTTTTTTTTATGTTTCTAAGAACATATGTCATCATCTCTTATACTGCAAGTCTACAACTAGATTATTGATGTGTTAAAGGCCTCTTAGATTATGCTTACTTTGGAATTCTTTCCCTGCAATTTGAATTTTGTACATTCTGTTTACCTATAAAAACAGTTTGTAATCCATTATTGTCAACTGATCACAGAGCTAAAAATCTTCAGTTTAGTTAGTTAACTACCCATTACTTTATGGTTAGTATATGCATATCTTTGGACATGTCATCTTGCTGAATTTTGCAGTTTTTTAAAGAAGTATTTCTAACAATTGATAAAGATATGTGACAGAACTTGATGTTGCATCAACTCTCCCTTCTTACTGTCCTGGCACACTTACTAACACTCAATAGATCATGATTTATACATTACTTCACGGCTTGGAAAATTGTAGGATCACTAGGAGATCAATGAATTCTCATTTTTCTTCCTAAAAAACTCAATTTTTTTCCTATATCATCTTTTCTTTGCATCTTTTTATGGTATCCCATATCCCGATCTGTTAATGCAGTGACATCAGTCATTATATTTGAAGTACTCTTTTTTTCTGGTGAGAACCTAATAGAATGTTATTGTTGTTGAAAACTTTGCATAGAATAGGTAACAGTTTGGACTTCTATATTGTATTTAGTCTACAGATTCCTAGATGCTCGACTCGTGATTCATGTAGCTATATGAAATTGATATATCAATATATTGCTATCTAAGTGAAAGAGAAACATATCCACATGAAAACTAACTAAAACTTCATTTTGGCAGGGAGAGTAACTCCAGAAAGTGTCATATATAGCTTTGGTACTGTCCTCCTGGATCTTCTTAGTGGAAAGCGCATCCCTCCAAGTCATGTAATTATTTTTTATTCCTATAGGACATATTTTATTTAATATGCAGTTCCATTTTTAAGTTTTTATGGATTTTTTTTTCATTGTTTGCTTTCAGGCATTAGTATATGAAATTGCTGCAAGCCTGTTGATTAATACTGTTGCATCTGTTATTGCATATTATGAAATGTCTCCTTCGAGAACATGGGAAAAATATCAACCACCGTAGACTTAAGATTAACGAAGTCTTCTGACAGGATTGTTTGTGTTAAAACATATGTTGGGTCCTTTCCTAACATTTTACGTTTTTGAGATTTGTAGTTATTGGATCAAACTTTTAGTGGTGTCAGAACAAATCATGAGTTCGAATCCTGTATCTTATCCCCTTTAAATGGTATCAGACCAGAACATGAGTTCGAATCTTGCATCTCTCTTTTCCCAGAGTTTAATTAGAAATATTTGTGCATTACCCAATAGAGTTTGATGTTCATAACTTCATATGTACACGATATATTGGCAAACCTATACAAGAAAACACAGAATCTTGTACCATATATAGGTTGAAATTTTTAGCAATAGAGAGATAGATTCTAAATGTCGAAAAGCAGAAAAACTTGTGAACATCTATTGTTAGATCTAACCATGGGTATTTAAGGGCAAGAAGACTGGTAAAATTTTCTTAGGTATTTGCAAGGAAGGTTTAAGATGAGTCTGTTAGACGTTGGTTGGTAAGAGTTCAAGAAAGGTTATGAGAAACATATTGGAACATTAACAAACTTCTTCAACATCTAAGGCAATAGTAGATTATATGAGGCAGCTGAACTTAATATTTTACATAAAAAGTCCAATTGTTCCCTTGAATATTTGTTCTAAATTATCTTTAAAGGAACTTTCACAAGAAAGAAGTCCTTAACTAATGCAGAGTAGGAAGTAAACGATTTTATGTCACAAGGCTGCATCACAATTGATTTGCAGTCCAGAATAGTGCTTTAGGAACCTTGTCGAAGGGAAAGTTGTAAGACCCTTGTTTTAGTTTAGTTGCTTCAAAAATTTCTCTCGGATACTGGCTATAAAACTTGAAAAAAATATCATTGCATCGTGCTACATTCTGTATCACTGAACAGAAACAATTTGTGTAGTCTTTCATCTTGACTACTAAAGAATTTAAAATTGTGGTTCTATATGCTATATATTATTTAATTCTGATGCAAGTGCTGCAAAGCCTTAAAAACTAAAGGTTAAGTAGGATTGAAATTGAATATATAAAACATAATTTTCGTGATTTTACAAATAGACAAGAAAATATCGTTAAGTTGGATGGATAAGAAGTCCCTTTAAGTAAATGTTTTAGGTATCTTGGATCAATTATTCAATAAGATGAAGAGATCGATGAAGGTATTATTCATATAGTAAAAACATGATGGTTAAAATGACGAGGGGCGTCAAGTGTCTTGTGTGATTATCAGATACCTTTGAGATTGAAAGAAAAAAATTATAAGGTAGTTGTGAGACTTAACAATGCTTTATAGATCTGAGTATTAGACAGTTAAAAAAAAACATATACAAAAAGCTTGTGTTGTCAAGATGAGAATGTTGAGATGGATATGCACTAGAAAAGATATGAAAAGAAATACTTTTATTCATAAACAATTAAGTGTCACTTTGATAGAGAATAAGATGAGAAAATCATTTAAGATGGTATGGGCCTATGCTAAGAAGACCTCCGGATGTGGAAGTCAGAAGAGGTGAAATAATTAATGTTAGTGGTACGACAAGAGATAGAAGAAGACTTAAAAAGACTTAATAGAAACTATAAATAAAGATTTAAGTACTATGAACTTAACTAAGCATATGGCTTTTTACGAATCTCAATGACAACAAAATATCCATGTAGCCGATCCTAAGTAATTGGGACTTACGGTTTTGTTGTCATTGTTGTTGAAGTGCTGCAAAGCCAATGGTTGTGATGGAATAGACCATGGGTTGTAGGACTCTGACAGAACGTCTTAGCGGAAGAAATTGGGTGGATTGATTGGAAAACTGTGCAGCAAGATGAATTGTGCATGTTAATGATTCGGTGCTTGGTATGGTGACTGTCAGCGAGAATTGTATCTGGCAATAAGTCAAGCTTTTACCAGACTGTATTATACAGATAAAAGTACTTTAAAATTGTTAAGGGTATGAATTCAGACTTGAGTTGCTGATTTTGTAAAGCCAACCAGGTTGTAAGTTACGTATGTGACAATCAAAGCAAATTTTATATAGATCTGAGTGTTAGACATTTAAAAAAAAAACATATACAAAAAGCTTGTGTTGTCGAGATGAGAATGTTGAGATGGATATGTGGAGTTATTAGGAAAGATATAAAAAGAAATACTTTTATTCTTAAACAATTAAGTGTCACTTCGATAGAGAATAAGATGAGAAAATCATTTAAGATGGTATGGACATGTGCCAAGGAGACCTCCGGATACGATAGTCAAAAGAGGTAAAATAATTAATGTTAGTGGTACGAGAAGAGAAGAGATAAAAGAAGACTTAAAAAGATTTTAATAGAAACTATAAATAAAGATTTAAGTACTCTGAACTTAACTAAGCATATGACTTTTTATGGATCTCAATGATAACAACAAAATATCCATGTAGCCGACCCTAAGTAATGAGGACTTACGGTTTTGTTATTGTTGTTGTTGTTGAAGTGCTGCAAAGCCAATGGTTGTGTTGGAGTAGAAGAAATTGGGTGGATTGATTGGAAAACTGTGCAGCAAGATGAATTGTGCGTGTTAATGATTCGGTGCCTGGTATGGTGACTGTCAGCGAGAATTGTATCTGGCAATAAGTCAAGCTTTTACCAGACTGTATTATACAGATAAAAGTACTCTAAAATTGTTAAGGGTATGAATTCAGAATTGAGTTGCTGATTTTGTAAAGCCAACCAGGTTGTAAGTTACATATGTGACAATCGAAGCAAATTTTATACATGTGCCTTGTCATTTTAAGTGCTTATCTTACCGGACTTTGAAGAAAGTTCATAATCACCTGGTCAAACAGAACTTTAAAAATCTAATAGAAGCAACCATCATTAAGTTTAGATACTTAGACAACCTGTTAAAGCTTTGAAAAAAGAACCTCAAAAGACAGTTGGAGAAATGTATAGGAATAGGTGATATCTGAATCCTTGTACTGGAAATCTTTATGCACATACAAATATATGATTACTTTTGACTACTTAATGAGATTGAAATTCTCGCAGGCTCTTGACATGATAAGAGGTAAAAATATCTTAGTTTTGATGGATTCACACTTGGAGGGAAATTTCTCAACAGAAGAGGCAACTACACTGGTTGACCTTGCTTCTCAGTGCTTACAATTTGAACCTAGGGATCGACCTAACACAAAGAAGCTAGTGGCAACCCTTGGACCCTTGCAAACCAAATCAGAGGTATTGTCTTCTTTATGCTTCTGTTCATACCTGAATAGATGATTTGCTTTTCCAATCATTACTGTCTATAGATATAATTTTTTTCAGTTGGACCATAGATTGAGCATGAACTAAATTTTCTATAATTGTAATCTTATGATCTATCAAATGTTAATTCAAAAGAGCAGCATATATTGTTATTACATTACTGATTGAGTTTAGTAAGAAATGAATTGGCATAATGTTAACTCAAAGATTCAACAGCTTCTAAGTATGGTATGATGAATCTGAATGAAGACCAGGAGCTGGTATTTTCCGCTTAAAAACTGAAGCTTGTGTTCTCATGTTATTTGCAAATCACTAGTCAATTTGTGTGATAGATGCTCACCTGTAGATTGTTGTTTTAGGAGAAAGACAAAGAGCTTTAGGAGAGGAGGTAATAAATAGTCATCATGGCACTTGATTAGGTAATCAACAGATCAATACACAAAGGTTCTTTTGTAAATGGGTTGGGTATAAATGCAGGTTGATTTGGCAGTCATAGATCAGGATTGCCAGTTCTAACATGAGAATCAATTTTGAAAGACTAAAAGTTTAGTGGTTTGATTCTTGTATATTGAAGTACAGGAAAAAGCTTTTCTAGTTTTCTACTTATTATGCAGTGTTGGAACTTGAATGTTCATTTGAAGCATGTTCTGGTATGAAATAGTAACCTCTCATGCACAGGTGCCATCTCACACAATGTTGGGTGCTGAAATGCATGGAGAAGCCCCCCCGGCCCCTCAGCAGCCTTTTTCACGTATGGGTGAAGCATGCTCTAGAATGGACCTTACAGCCATCCATGAGATTTTAGTAATGACACACTACAGAGATGATGAAGTAACTAATGAGGTATTTACATCAATTTCAATAGCAGAGATGGTTTTTGACTTTTAATGTTTAGTGCATAGTGAAATTTGCCTTGGTTTTAGAGAGCAAACATGATGCATTGGTCTTTTTGCTTCTGTCATCAGCTATCATTTCAAGAGTGGACGCAACAGATGAGGGACATGCTGGAAGCGAGGAAGCGGGGGGATTTTGCTTTCCGTGACAAAGATTTTAAGACAGCAATTGAGTGTTACTCTCAGGTACTCTTATGCTACATGGTCAAAGATCTAGAATTGAGACAGAAAACCAATTCCAAGCAAAGGGGTAAACACAACGCCTTTTGGAAAGAAAATCTAGTTCCCTGAGAAACTAAGATTCTCATAATCTTTGAGAAAACCGATGATATTTAGGTGACCTAAGAATTTCTGCTATTTTGGTAGGTGATAATGAAACAATGAAGTTTTCTCTTGCAGTTCTTAGATGTGGGGACAATGGCCTCACCTACGGTGTACGCAAGGCGAAGCCTGTGCCATCTTATGTGTGATCAAGCTGATGCTGCTCTGCGAGACGCGATGCAGGCACAATGTCTTTACCCTGACTGGCCTACTGCATTCTACATGCAAGCAGTTGCCTTGGCCAAGCTGAACATGCTGAGTGATTCCCTGGACATGTTGCAGGAAGCAACCATGTTGGAGGAGAAGAGGCAAAAGAGTGGTAGAGGTCCATAATGCGGCTTTACATGTGGTGATTGGATCCTCTCTTCATGCCCTTGTTGTTGATGAGAAAGTGATCATTGTAGTAGCCTGGAAAATTGTATTATAGGAAAGGGTTTTGATTATATCGTTGCATTTACTTTTCCATTTCATGTGTATTCTCTTTTGCCCCTTCTGTATTGCCAATCAATCTAAACAGTGTTTATTTCTTTTCTTATTCTGGTTTCATGAAAGAAAATATTTCAGTAATAAGACTTTTAAGGACCGGCCTGATTAATTATGTATATTCGTGGAGATCCACTGGCCTGAATATATCAATATATAGATCGAATCTTTCATGGAATTCAAAAATCAAATAATAATCATCATGGTGATCCTCTTGGGAAAACTTGAAATATCTCAACATATGCAAATTTATCATAAAAAATGATTCTTTTTTTACAATTATGCAGCTTTGTCTTCTTCGTTCTATGGAGTTCTTTATAATTCTTTGCAAAGACACATTGTCAATACATGGATGACTTTTTGCTCTCTACGGATGTCAATCTTGATTCCGATCGACGTGTGGGAAATGGAAGCAAGAGGAGAAGGGTGGCGCGGGAATCGGATCCGAGGAAGAGGGGGGAGGCGGTGGTCGCAGTGGAGGGGGAGGAAAAGGGAGAGGGCAGGAAGGTGACGAGCGAGGTGGACGGCGACGACGAGGGAGACGAAGAGGGCACAGCAGAACAAGAGCACCTTGCTGCGGCTGAGGTGCCACCCCGTCATGCCGAGGGGCACGAAGAAGACGACGCACGCCGCCAGAGCGCCTATTTGCGCCGCCACCCCGGGCCCCATCATCGACGAGGGAGAAACTCTGCAACGGATTCCATAACTTACGATTTGAAATATACGGTCATGATCGATCCAAATAGGCTACCGCTCTTTAAACTTACATTGTTTGGCTATCTGCCCATGTCTGACCCACTACGTTACCTGCCTTATCATTGGGTAAAACGTGGGCCCATGTGCAGGCACGGATTCCGCAAAGTATAATTACAAAAAGAAGGAAGGAAAAATACAATTAAGAACGCCATTCGAAGCACAAATTCCTATTCGTTAAAAACAAGATGGTAGAATATGCTTTGAGTTCGTATATATTTCTAACAGATTTTGAACACTCATCAAGATTCGTTTACGACATCGGCGGGTGAATTGGTACCGTCGGATCGGTGCTTGCTAGCATTCATAGTATCTTGAACTAAACGAAGTAATCCCACACCAGCATCTGACCGAGTCTATGAAGAAATCTTGATGTGAATAATAATTCCCATCAAGATTTTACCAAAAATAAAAGATAATGTAAACATTTTAGGAAATCCTAGTTTGAGCAGGAAACTAGAATGAAATGGAATCCGAATCCCAGTCGAGGTGGTGTTTCCTATTTCAAACACCAGTCCGAGCCTATACATAGAACCCCATCCCCGACATTAGATTCTGCCATTGTTTCCTCCCTTGCTTGCAGATTAGAGTGCGCTGTTGAAGAATTCTGGTAAGCGTCTTCTCCTCTTTTCCTTCTTGATTAGTTTCTCGCTGCCTTTCTCTCTCTTTCTCTAGTTTTTTCCTTCATTGCACCGGCGAGTATTTGATAGATCACACTGCTTCGGATCACAGCGAACGAGATGGCGAAGAGAAGGTCGAGAGCGTCGAAGCTGATTAAGACCAAGAAGGCGCAGCCCAAGCTGGAGGCGGCCTTCACCTGTCCCTTCTGCAACCACGACAAGAGCGTAAGTTGCACCTTGGATAAGAAGCTCAAGATTGGGGAGGCGCGGTGCGGGGTCTGCCAAGAGAGCTACGCCACCACTATCCATCACCTGACGGAGCCCATCGACATATACAGCGAGTGGGTCGACGAATGTGAGAAGACCAACGAGTCTGAAGAACTCCGTGTCGACGATCACCGCCCCACGGAGCCCATCGGCATATATACCGAGTGGGTCGACGAACGTGAGGAGGTCAACGAGTCCGAAAAACTCCGTGACGATAACCGCCCCTCCAAGAAAAGGCGTGCCATTTGAAATAGGCACTCCCAGGGAGCATATAGTCGACAGATCGCCTTTGTTATTGTCTCAAGAAAACGAAGTAAACCAGGCAGATCGGTTTCATGCAGCTCTTTTTCGTTTTCTAGGTCACGGACTTTTGGGATGATCAGGTTGCCAGTCTTTGAGCAGTTCTTATTCCCCTGTCTTTGAGCATATGTAATTACAAATGAAAATATACAAGAATAAAATGCCATCCCGTCGTTGTGGCGAATGTTTTCGGCGATCAAAGTCTGTTTGGAATTCTATCTGATGTTGCTGTAAAGGTTGTTTCTACGATGTGGATGTACATAGTTACAGTATACATAGCTGCCAAGTGCTCCTCGAGTAGGAAAGCAAAAATGCTGGGTCTGCAAAGAGACCTACGCCACCATTATCGACCGCCATCGACGTATACAGAGACCGGCGAGAAGATCGTCGACGCTCCGAGTAAAAGCGTGCAACTTTGGTGAAGGATCTTCCGCAACTTTGATCAATCTATTTGTTATTGTCTCAGAAATACGAAGTAAATTAGACGGAAATCCGTTTCTTCTATCTTTCACGCGTTATTAGATCCTGGATGTCCGCCCATATGTGTAAAAGATTGCAAAACCTTTTAGAGGAGTATAATTCCTGTTCCACTTATGATAAGGTTATTTAGTTCTACCTTGATTGAGGAGTATAAGAACTGAGGACTCATAAGTTCGTCGAGTCTCCCTTTATCCTCAGAAGCGTCTTTTGGAGCTCACATATTCTGAAATGATAAAATCATACGGGTATGTTCATCGTCTAAAGCGAACAATTCCTTACGAGTCTATGAGCCGTACCAATGATCGATCGATCAAATAGTCGATCCCTTATCAGATTAGCACTAGAAGGAGGGCTCGAGGCCTGCACGTGAGCACGTTTTCATCACCCAAAGTGAATAATTCCTCAGAAACTTATTACTATTGTGATTTTGCAGCAGTATAGGTAGTGTCTAGTGATGCGTCGTAAAACCTTTGATTCGCATGGCGTGTAGTGTTGTGATGCTTAAAAGTTTCAGCAGTGTTTGATTTAGCTGCTAGTGGTCTTCCAATTGTTTGTTTCCTGGAGCATTTGGATTGTTGCAGAGCCATCGGTGTCCTCTCTCTCCACTTTATTTACAGTATGGGGAAGAGCTCCGGAAATCAAAACAGAAAAGAGAGGTCATTTTATATTTCTTTTATGTACATGTAATGTTTCTCCTGTTCGAGCATCTCTGAAAGATGTAAGCATGCTCAGGAGGTCCTCTCGATCCATCATCAAAGGAAAGGCATGAGAGCAGCCTCGATATCCCGTAGAACAATAGCAACGTCATCGTAGCGGATTCTTGCCAGCGGAACGCTTCTGGTCTTAACAGCACGATCCAGCTGCAAAATTAAGACAAATAATTAAGAACAAAGAGCACCTGGAAATTATCAGTAAACTTGCTCCAAGGGAAAGAGCTACTACTTTCTCCAGGTAGTGGGAGAGTCTGTTGGTGAGGTCAGTGAGAAGCTCCTTGAGTTCATCTTTTTCGTTTGAGATGAGCCGGTTGAGGTCGCAAAACAAGAAGGTGGACTTGAGGCGAAGACTGTTTTCCATGAACTTCCATTTGTTTTCGTTGACGTTGGTCAGATGTTCCTCCAAGGTCAGGAGCTCAGAGCCGCAATTCCTGATCCTGCGGGCGCACCCCTTCGATTCCATTCCTTTGGTGTTCTTGCTCTTCACCTGAGAGTTGAAGCCAATGAGTAGCTATCTCATTGATAAGCCGAATCTGCAAGCAAAATGTCATCTAATCCTACAAGAATGATCTCACCAAAAGTGATGATCCGAAGTCAACTATATGGAACCTCAATACAAAAGACATGACCTTATACTAACATCAACAACTAACTCAAAAGTGTTTGCATGAAAATAAATTATTACAATATTATTAAACCTCTATTTATCTAGATCTAAAATCACAAAAAGGATAAATTATTAAAATATTAGGAATTTCAGAATAAAAATCTTAAACTCAAATAACATGAACTATTAATAAATGGGCATCTTAATGAAAAAAACAAACCTACACAATTGGTTTTTACCAAATAGCAACCCTCACATTTATTTTTTTTTATTATTTGGATGAAAATATCCTCTGTCTTTTACAAAAATGACTTGATCACATATGCTATTAAAAAATATTAATAATTAATTATAATAAAATTTTCAAAAGATAGAATAAGTGATACCAATAAGCTTAGAATCACTATGACATTATTCTAAAATGATTAGTATATTTTTTATATTCTTTAAAAATTTTATGATAATTAATTATCAAAATAGGAATTTTTTGAATAAAATTTATGATCAAATCATTTAAGTAATAGTATGCGGACAATTTCATCTAAGAAGAAAAAAGAGCAGCACCTGTAAAATATCCTTAATAAATCATTAATATTGATTATATGATCAAATAGGAAAGGGACTGCCATATGATAAAAAGCCAATATACTGATTTTTTTTTTTGGTAAAAGATCCTTAATAAATCATTAATATAAATATATTAAAATAAATTCATAAAAATAAAATTGTCTATTGATTATATAATCAAGTATGAAAGCATTCCATGATTCAAAATAAATTCCTACTGAATTCGCAATGATATCAATGAAATCCTAATATCAAATATTATAAAATATATAAATCAATAAAATTGCATTCATTAAAACAAGTCTTAAATCGAAATCTCAATGAAAGATACTAAATTAGTTACCAAATAATCAAATACAAAACCATTCATAATTCAAAATAAATTTATGCTTCACAATTTTAAATCATCAGAAACTATAAAAAATCTTACAAAATCCCTCCTATCTTATATATGAATCTAATCTTATAATTCATCTACAGAAGTTAAAGAATGTCATTACCTGTCTAGGAAATATCCGATTTCTCCTCCTACCTTACCTCCGACTTCGCACCCCATCATGATTTGAGAGGAGCAATGAATTCTTTATAGAGGAGGCCATCAGCTTTGTCTTTGCATCCTCTTGAATCAAGAAATCAAGAATTAGCTTAAAGTTATTAAAATATCCCTAATAAAATATGAGTACATTCCACCCCCTTACAAAAAAAAAAAGAAAAAAAGATATGCTGCCTCCAAATTCATGAATCATACTTCCACAATATCACTCTATTCTCATACTTTTTATTTCATCCAAAAGATATATATATATATATAT
>LVTN01000500.1:0-12671 GCA_001649415.1 Musa itinerans | reverse complement strand
TATATATATATACATATATATATATATATATATATGTATAGGTATATATATATAATATAGTATAAACAGAAGGATTGTTTTATATGGTATTGGTTTTATAGTTGTTGTTGGTCATATAATATTAAGGACTTTAATATAAAAATATTTCTCTTATATGTCATGTGTACTTACATTCCCAATTGATGTAATCATATTTGAGTTGATCGAAAATAGTGATAATACGAATTTTCCCGTTGCACTTTGACGTTAGTGCTTGCCTATATTAAAGTGTAATATTCTTATGGAAAACTTAATGTTGCTCACAATTAAAATCAATTAGAAGATAGTCTAAATGTCTTTGTCTAAGATCGATGCATTTGGCATAGGAGATGCTTTGTGTGGTTCGAATACCTCTACTATTTTGATTCTTATGTTCTTAAGAAATACATCTCGTTTAATAAAAAAAATTATTCAATTAAGAGACATTAAATGGTTTGATGTTTATGTTCTAGATTGATACGTTATATACAAACAAATATTTTATTTGTTAAAATTTAATATAAAAATATTTCTCTTATATGTCATGTGTACTTACATTCCCAATTGATGTAATCATATTTGAGTTGATCGAAAATAGTGATAATATGAATTTTCCCGTTGCACTTTGACGTTAGTGCTTGCCTATATTAAAGTGTAATATTCTTATGGAAAACTTAATGTTGCTCACAATTAAAATCAATTAGAAGATAGTCTAAATGTCTTTGTCTAAGATCGATGCATTTGGCATAGGAGATGCTTTGTGTGGTTCGAATACCTCTACTATTTTGATTCTTATGTTCTTAAGAAATACATCTCGTTTAATAAAAAAAATTATTCAATTAAGAGATGTTTGATGTTTATGTTTTAGATTGATACGTTATATACAAACAAATATTTTATTTATCAAGATATATCAAATATTTTAATATTTATATCTTGGGTGGATGTATCGTGCGAAAGGAGATACTTTAACTATATTATAAATTATATATATTTATTTTTAATTATTAATGAATATAATAGGAATGTTTTGGTTTCAGACTTATTTAATATTTTTTTTATCCTAGACGAATAACACATATAAGAAGATATTTTATTGAATGAATCAAATATTTTGGTACTTTTGTCATATGTAAATATATCATGTAGAAAAGAAAGTTTTGAATGGTCACATAACATTTATGATGCTTTTGAATCATTTTAGTTTAAAAATAATTTATTAGATATTTTAGATCTTCTGAATCATGAGCAGACACATTGCATTCAATGAGAAACGCTTCGGATAGGGCTGGGTGATATGAGCACAAAAACAAAAAAGGAAAAAAAGTTTACTCGAGTTGCTAATGTTAGAACAAGTGGATAAATGAAGTGGCAGTAAAAAGGTCTCACGTCCGATTTGGAGACTCGAGTTCAAGCATTAAGCGGTGTATTTGGTCACGGGCATTTCATGAGCTGATTGGACTCTGTTGGGCCCACTATTGGTAGGACATAGTTGGCCTGACCCACGTCGGTCTGACTGAGGTCGGGTCGGGTCCGGTCGGGCTCGTGGAAGGTCGGGCCGGTTGACCCATGTCGGTCGGACTGAGGTCGGGTTCGGCCCACTCCTGCGGCTCAACCTGGCTGGGTTGGGTGGCCAGCTCGTGGGTTGGGTTGGGTTCGGCCTTCAAATATATCGTCCTGTGCTTCCATTTTGTCTCAGCTTTGCATTCTTCTTTGTTCTTTTTGCTAGGACCAAGAAAAAGAGAAAGAACTGTTTTAATTCTTTTAGTATCACTTACGGCAAAAGCTCTGATTTTGCAGGTTGCGAAACAAGAATTGGGAGTTGCAGGGTGTGAAGCAAGTGGTATTGTTGAATCATTTTCTTCGCGATGATTTGATGAACAAGTCTGTTGGTTTTGGTGCATCTGCATATAATGCGATGATTCTATCTCTCCTAATTTATCTTCATATTTGGTTGGTCAGTGAAGTTCATTTAATTCTGGAGTGCCAATTGGTGTTGCAGTCCCTTGAGAGACATCAGTAGCATCTGAAATGGAGACCTTAATTTAGGTGTTCGAGATATTTCAATTTCTATGAACTATAATGGTAGTTTGCCAATGACATATGTGTATTCAAGAACATGGTATTGTCCACTACAAATCATGCCGATGCAGCCAACCATATATAGAAGACTATATTCTCTAGTTGAAAGACCTGAAGCTTTTTGTTGCGGTATCCTTTATCTTAGACCAGGCAATGGAACAAATGTCCACTATCTTCTCTACTTTGTGCAACTCAAGCAACTACTTCCAGTATGGCACCATCTCAAACATAAATGGTCTATCTGTTTAATGAAGGTTTTTATTTCATAAAAAATTAGATTTTTTTTGCTCAATTGGAATATTGTTTCCTTTTCATTTTCTGGTCTACATGTATCGGAATCTTTTCTGTAATTGCTTTTCATGCAATTTGTTGCAGAGTGAAGTTATAGCTACAGAATCTTTTGTGTAATTGTTTTTCATGCAATTTATTGCAGAGTGGAGTCATAGCTACAGATACAGCAGGAGATGTAGTGTTAGATATTGAGAGGCTCAAAGGGTCTTCTAATAAGTGCCTTGGAAACCCAACAATGACAGTGAGCAATCCTATAATACCTAATGCAATTATCCCTGTAACATCATGTAGCTACCTGTTGTTACCAAAGTGTTTTGATCTAAGATATCTTGTACTAAATTTGTTTTTCTATAGGAGAGAGCTTGATCATACCGAATGGAGAGGTGGAATGGTGATGAGCAAGATGTGGATGAGGCAACCAAAGAGGTTGTCGTTAAAGGTATGGAATGTGTGTATGGCTTAACAACTAATGAAGAAAATAGTGATGAGCAAGATGTGGATGAGGCAACCAAAAAGTAAAGGTATGGAATGTGTGTATGGATTAACAACTAATGAAGAAAATGAGATCAAGAGATTAGGAACACACAATTAGCATGAAAATTGAGGTAGTTGATGCTTGTATCTCTGTCTTTGCATATTTGATTGCATCAAAGATGTAAAAGGACCATTTCATGACATTCCATTGCATGCGATTTTTAGATTTGGCCTACTCTGTAACTTTTGTCTCAAATGTATAGCATGTTATCCATTTCTGCTAAATATGATACTGTGATGGTGTACTTTAACTTCTTCACTTCAGATTCACTATTCAATTGCTGGTAAGACTCATTTTAGATAGTGAACAATTAATTTGCCATGTCTCAGTAGTCCATATCCTAAAGTAGAATTCTTTTTTTTCTCTCTAATAGCTTAGTCCATATCCTAAAGTAGAATTCTTTTTTTCTCTCTCTAATAGCGGCCAGTTCTCACATGGAGCAATTTAAGCAAGCTCTGGTTTCAAAGTTGCAGCCAATATTTCTAGTTCAGATGTAGGAGACAGAAGATGTAGGAAGTTTAATCTTAGAAGGGCCATCAATCCCAGGAGAATCCTTCTCCTTTTTGCTTCTTTGTAAGTATCATCTATTACCCTTTTCATGCAATGGTTTTTCCATTGATCAATGGGGATAAGTTATAGATTTCATTCTATTCCATGTTGTCTTAACATGGTTAATGACTCGGGATTTTGTAGATATTTCAGAAACTTAAAACTTGCTGACAATTAGAAGCTCAAGTATCTTGTAAAGGAGTCAGGGTTTTCCGATCACAACGTTTATCAGCGAAAACTAGTAAGATTTAGTAATATTTGTATCATCTGACTAATGGAAGATCCTTGCATGAAAATATAATATATACTATTTCAACTTATGATTCAGACAATTGATTAATATACATTGATGCTTTTAAATATTATTTTGTTGTTGTAAGGTAATGTCTCATCGATCCTTATTTTGGAGCCTCATGATTTGCTTCAAGTTGGCAGGATTGTTATCCATGGTGTTCTAGATCGACTTCACATATATTAACACACAATTCATGGTGCCTTGTAAAACATATTACTCATATATTTCCTATGCTGATGATTTCATCATCATGCTGGATGTTTGTCATAACAGATACATATGTATTCCCTAATATCTATTCATTTTCTTTGATGATGGCTTATCCTTGTGTGTGTAGACAACTTATATTTGAGGCTTTTATGTTGTGTATAGTTTGCCTTCATAAGAGATCAGATGCCGTTCCTGTCTCCATGACTCATAACTTGTCTTCAGCTTCTGTATCCTAGTAAACATCAACTGTTCACTTCCTGGGCTTGCGTAGAGTTTAGGTTGACAGATAAACCACACTGTGGAAAATGCTTGTTTGGCTGCTTTTAATTGTTTATATAGTACCTAAAAAGTGACTTTGTTGTTGGTTAAATTCTTACCTGAGACAACAAAAAAATATTGACATGGATCAGAGTAAGAACACTAGAGTAGTTGATTTGTTTCATGAGAATAGTGTAAAATCACTAATATTTGACTACTGCTTACAGGTTGATAGACAGATTTGTTTCATGGGGACAATGACTCTTATATTTCTCACACTCTCACTCTATCCGCGACAAAGCTAGGATTGATAGACAGATTGTTTGTCATTGTTCTCAGGATGATCAGCAGTTGATGCAATGGGAGCAGATTATTCTTGGAATTTCCTACATGAACTTATGAGACACTAGCAAGTTCTAGAAAAAGGATAGATACCTGCACACTTTATTCTGAGTCATTTGACATCTTTCATTCTTTTTTTCCCCTCTCTTTTTGCCTTGGAGTGGTTTATTTTTCTGAGATTTTGCAACTTTTGAGGATTTTTATTCTTGAAGACTTGGAAAATGCATTGTTTATATTGTTACAGATATGATTTTTTTTTGTCATAGGATTAACAAAGACCATAGTCTCTGATATGGAAGGTTCTTATAATCCTAATAATCTCTTTCTTTTCTAGTTATTATATTTTAGTAGTTTTACAAAATATTCTAATAAGCTAATGGCTATAATTATTTGATTAATATGTTCAATAAAATACTGTTTAACAAAAGAAGTACGTATAATTAAGATAATGATATACAATATAGTCATTGGCATGTGATGCCAACCAAAGCCCCTTTCTTTGATGCAACAAGAACAAAAGATGAGAATAGGACTGTTCCTCCACAAGTTCTTACTTTCTTCCAGAAATGTAAATGGAAGAACAGTGTGCTTGAGCATCATACCCCAATAAGGAAATAGTGATCTGATCTGCACTCTCCATACGTACAGGAAACGTGCAGATCCATCCTTCCTTTCTTCAATCTTCTTCCTATGTAGAACAGACTAGATTTCATGCTGCAATAGAACTCCTAAAGATTTTAAGGCAGCCTCTGTCAGACTTCATCGATCGAGGCTTGAGAAGTATGCTGATGGAGGAAAAATTAGCTTTACCGAAAAGAGATTTTTATACCACTACGATTCACCCAAAAGAAGCAACAACACGAATCGATCCACAGACACAAACATAGAGCACAACGCAGTGTTGACACTCCTCTTATTGGCTACTCCAAACGTAGTCTCCTGCAAGTAGTAGGTCAAGAAAACAAAGGAGAAACCAGGAAGGTCATGGTAAGATGCACGCCAACGTAGTAACGACGGTGATGAGAAACAGGTGGAGGGGCTTCTTCAGCAGGGCTTCCTGCACATGCACCGGCGACGGACGCCCTCGCACTTGCCGTCGGGGAAGCCCTCGCCCTGGCAGATGCTGGCGCAGTTGCTGCTCCTCACGCACGTCCCCTTGAACCTGGTGCTCGCCGACTCGCACGTCCTGCCTTCCACCGCTACCATTTCCTCTGCATGACATTCCCAACAACAGCAGTTCCAGGTTACAACACTTTACATCACGATGCATGCAGATATTTTTGGTCACCGATCTCATAAAGGAAGACAATAGGCAAATAGATCTTGGTTTGATTTCACGGCAAGTGATTCCAACAGCTTTTATCTCTTGATTAGTCGTCCAAATTCACTGCTAACTTTGTAGTTCTCCAAAAGAAAGAAGTCCTACCAGAAGCAATTAGGAGAAGGGAGAGGAGGAGAAGGAGGAACACTGAAGCTTTCTTGGTGGATTCCATCGTCTTCCTCCTCTGGGGCCTCTGGGTTTGCTTATGACGATAGAGAGGCAGTAGGATGCCATATTTATAGTGGCAATGCTCAGTGCTAGTGCTAGCTGGAAGGGACTTTACCTTCCTTTTCTCTCTTTTCTCTCTTTTCTCCACGTCAATTTGCAGGATAGTTTGGAGAGTAGTAAGGCCAAACAAACAAGAAAATAAAGGCAGTGCTGAGTGGTGAGCACTAATGAGTTCAGTCCAATCAAAAAGAAAAGAGAGGAAAAACACAAGGTATGATAAATGTCTGATCTTTTTATTGCAACAAAGTAGAACAAATGTGATTTGTCCACTACTTCACATGCGTCCTTTTCCCACTGCACAGTGACACAATTCAGTAGGTAGAGCCCCTTTTTATTTTCTGATCCGTCTTCACATTAATGTCATTTGGAATTGCACAGGATGTCATGTTTTATTTAAAGCACGTGTTTTTCGTTGAATTAATATTCGATATAATATAAACAGGTGTTTTATATATATATATATATATATATATATATATATATATATATATATATAAACTCAATTTACTTTTCATGTGCAAAAGAGTAGTAGGTAAAAGGATCCAGAGATCTCTATGATCTGTGGTTCGTCCACAGTGAGCTCGTGATATGATTTCATGGATCAGATCGTGTCAGGTCACTTATTGATCCTACCCCACATTGTGTCGTCTACCGTATGAACCTGATGAATCAACACCGTGTTCATATCTTCTGCTCATCCTTATCCTCTACTTGTCAGTTACTTGCAGGCTTGCGGTAAAAACAACTAAAAGTTGGCGACACAATGTGAGCCTAAATAGCTTTTTACCGCAGGCATGTTTTGTGACCCTAAATAGGCTTGTCATTCCAAATTCCATGAAGCACACTAATTACATCAGAAAAATTCACAACATGAGTTTGATGAAAACCGCATGACAGAAAATATACAGGGTTCAAAACTAGAGTTGGAATCGTCAATCAGCTTTTAGTACAGAGGGAACAGAACAATTACATCATCACTCCACAGTTAGAGACAGCCCTCTTCAATTCACTCCCCACAGTAGAATAGCAACAACCTGCAGAGGTGATTTCAATTGATACATAAAGGGCCGACTAATAGGTAAGATAACATGTCACAAATACATGCTGTTGAAACTAATATATTTCATACATATGTAGAAAGCAAAGCAAAGTCTCACCGAAGCCTAATCTTGTTAGTCTAATGTACATACTATGCACCAAACAAACTAAATCTACAATGTTTACCCACCTTGTAAGACAAGCCTATTGCACAACGATAACAAAACTTGTTTCTTACCTAAGAACAGCATGCTGAAGCTTGTGATCTTTCAGCAGGTCTATCTGCAAGAACCATTCCTGCTGGCTGCTGAATTGGTTGAGCACGAGGTAATCTTTTTGCTGTTTCATAAAGAATACCACAAATTTATATTTTACATTGAAAAATAGCAAGTGTCGTTACATAATATAAGATTCAAAGTGCTTAAATTAACCAAAAAAATAAATTAAAAGCAAACTGGCCAAAAACTTCAAAAGAAGTGAGGTTTGGGGAAAATAATACAAAAAGAATTACAAAAGCTGAAGTGATAAAGAAGAAAAATACAAAAGGCCTGAAAGCTCAAGAAGCTCTGGACTGATATAATCGAACAAATTAGGAGTTGCAGGAATCAAATTACATGATAGGTAAAGTATGATCCTATTAATCAGATCATCTAGTGTAGATCTTATATACGTGCAGCAGGTAGATATTCCAAAATAATGTAGACCATCTTGTTAAGAAAATTTAGTCCGACAAATAGAAACATGATTCTTATCAGATTAAGTAATATTCAAAATATTAGGATATTTGCTACGTAGATGAATTTTGGACTAGAAGGTATCAGAAATAATCATGAGACTCCCACTCCCACTTAAGGACAGAGTAACTGCTTCATTTCAACCTATGGTTTACCATGTCATACAATTAACAAGCTCACCCTTCCACTGGTAGCATGAAAATACCAAACATCATACCTATTTCATAAAATATGTCATTCACATTGATGGCAGCTTTAGCAGAGGTTTCCATGAAGAAAAGTCCATTCTCTTCAGCATATGCCTGTGCTTCCTGCAGTGCAAAAAATCAAAAAAGATGTTTCACATTTCTTCCACACATGAATTACACCAGCATCTCCAGTCCACAATCTCATGAAAATCTAAACGATCAGTAATAAAATAATGTGTTTTGTATCTGGAGATTTAACTTAATAAAAATAAAAAATAAATTCATCTACAGCCATATTGCCCATTTTCTTGGGTAACCAGACAGGAAAATTATATGTATATTCAAACTCATAAGCTTCCGAATGTATCCAAATGAATCAACCAGAAACTAAGAGTTCATGATGCCTGAGCTTAACTAACTAAGCTAATTGATTTTTGGATTTACCCTTGACATGAAGCCATAATTTCAGCAAATAATGCAACACATTTAGAATAAATAGTCTACTAACAACCACTAAAGTTGCATTTGACGAAAGGGATCACACTGATGATAAAGTCCATGCGACCAACTTGCCTCTGTCAGAACTTCCCTTTTATCTGCTAAATCACATTTATTTCCAGCAAGAGCAGTCACCATGTTGGGATTACCTACAGTCGAGTATCCACATTAACATAAAAAATCATCAGTAAATCAATTGGCAGAGATCAAGATGTTCCAGCTTTAACAGACCTTGTTTTTGTAGCTCTTGCACCCACTTCTTAGCCCTCTCAAACGATTCCTGAACTCATGGAGATCAAATAGATAAAAAACAAGGACAAGGATTGTAAGTACGTGATAGTTGTAATTTTCAGCCATCTGTCTCCTGAAAAAATTGAACTAAATTGAATGAAACAGGATGAGACACCACACACCATCCTGCATATATCATACACAATTATCGCTGCCGCCGCTCCTCTGTAGTACATCGGAGCCAAGCTGTGGTATCTCTCCTGCCCGGCCGTATCCCAAATCTCAAGCTTCACCGTCGCATCGCTCACCGCCAGTGTCTGCGAGAAAAAGGCCGCCCCAATCGTGGATTCCTGCAATCGATCCAAAGACAACGGTATGTCACAAAACCGTCAAATCAAAATCAACAAAACAAAGCAGTGCAACGGGGACCTGGAATTCGAGGAACTGGCCCTTGACGAACCGAAGGACGAGGCTGGACTTCCCGGTGCCCATGTCTCCGAGCAAGACCTAGGTTTCAAGAACATCCAGGTTTTGTATCGGAGAAATCGAGATAAAAGGAGCGGAATTCAGAGGGTTGACTCACGAGCTTGGCGTTCATGCTGTTGTTCCCGATCGTGGCCATGGGAGCTGATGCCAAGGCAAGGAGGGTCCCGACTGGATCGGATGGGATCAAATCAGATCGAACGAATCCTCCTCGCTATTCCTTTTCTCTGGGGAGAGAATGGAATATGAACGAGGAACGGAAAGGGGTGAAAGATGGCAATCACCGCGATGGGATCCTCTGCGGTTATTGTGCGTATGGCACGCAACAGTTTACGCCATTGATATAGTGGGGCCACATCAGGGACCGGTTCTGATCTGTATTGGACAATCCAATTTACAAATACGTTGGAGAGAATCCACACCAAACAGGAGAACCCAAAGGGTGTTTGGGTTGAGTCGCAGATTCTCGCCGTCAATCGTCATTTAGGACCGCAACCGCGCCTCGATCAGAGTCCAAAGGCCAAACCAGAGAGAGATTGAGATCGATAGCAGAGTTTCGAGAGAGAGGAATGGCGGAGGGGGAGGTGAAGCTGGGCTCATCGAAGCCGATGATCGCAACGCAGCAGGAGATGATGGATAATCGGGTGCCTATCCCCTACCGCGACCAGTGCGCCCACCTCCTTATCCCCCTCAATAAGTGCCGCTCCGCGGAGTTCTTCCTGCCGTGGAAGTGCGAGGCCGAGCGCCACACCTACGAGAAGTGCGAGTACGAGCTCGTCATGGAGCGCATGCTCCAGATGCAGAAGATCCGCGAATTGGAAGAGAAGAAGAAGAAGGCGAAGCAGGTCCAGGGCGCCGCCGCAGGCATCCCGCTCATCCCCTCCTCCGCCAACGCCTGATCCTCTTCTCCGTTCACCTTTCCCCTTTCTGATGGTTTGGCTCCGTTTCAAATCCCTCTACTCTTATGCTTTGATTAATCTAAATGCATGATTTTAGGTTCAAGATTCGACTATGGTGGTACATCCTCTTTTGGAGATTTTGATAACGTTGATCCTAAAGTAAAAAGGAGTTAGGATCATTGTCTCTTGCCGATCAAGGTTTAGTTTTGATAATCTGTTCCTCGATTCGGGGTTATTCTAGCAGTTAGCATTTGAGAAAGATTGAATCTTGATGAGTGTTTAGGAATTCTTTTTGTCGCTTCGGTTATTACAAAGCAGAATTTGGTTTGATGATGCATCCCTGTTTTTTGGGATTCGCCTAGTACTGTATATGTGAGAAAGATAGGATATTTTGGATTTAGAGATGCTGCTTTATTGTTCCTTTGATCTATTGGAATTGATACATCTTTCTTATGGAATAAGGTATGTGTTGGTAATTTTAGATTTATGATAAAGATTTGATTTTGTGGTGGTTAAGCCTTAAGAATAATCAGCTTTAGTAGTATTTATCTTCTCTTACAGGGCCGGGAATTTTTCTTAATTTTAATGCTCTAGCTAATGGGCCATCCAATTGGCTTGCTAATTTTGCTACGACTATGGTTTCCGATTGTATTTGATAGGAGAACATTCCCCCTGACCTGGAAGTTTTGGTGATTGTATAAGAAAGAAATGGCTGATAAAGGCTATGGTGATTGTAATGAATGTTTGTTCTGACAACAGTATTACTCATTTTAGTATAACCGAATGGAGCAGGAAGTCTTTGCTGCAATTAAATGATTTCTGCTGTTTAGGTAGTTTCCTGTGTTATGGTGGAAATTATGCTGTATAAGGTTGTAGAGGGAAAATTAACCAATGGCTTTATTGGGGAAAAATATTCTTTTACCGGGTGGTCAGATGTTATATGGATCAGTGAGTCAATGGATCTGACCATAGGGCTAGTGATGCTGATAGAAACTATAGAAGAGAGAAATAGAAACAAGAGAGGAAGGTGGTGATACATTGAAGGTAGGAGAAAAGAAAGCTGAAGAATGAAGAAAGAGAAAGAATAATGATTAAACATTAAAACAATCTTCAACTTAAATAATTGTTCTTAAGAACAAGGACCAGGACCACTTACAAGGACAAATTCAAATTTGTTGGCAAAGATAGAAAAAGGTCGAAGTATTTATTTTTTTCAAACTTCTTTGTCACCAAGAGACCAACAAAAAAAGAACATTATTGTGTTATTTATAAAATCATAAGAAGATAAAATAATATTGTCTAGATAAGCTTTTTCATGTATTCCCAGAAGTCTTCTAGACTTTCCATCTTCATGAATGTTTTATCTGACAGTATTATGGTTTGTTTTTTTCCTAGTGTCAAAATCAATAACTTATTACTTGTGAAATTGGATTAATTAAAAATGTATTGCTTTAATTATTTTTGTTTAACTCACCCCCTCATGTGGTCTTTGGCAAAAAGTTATAATTAGATACAAGTTTGGTTCATTGTCATTTCTCTTTTGGTGGAGTCTAGAAGACCAATTTAATGTCTTCTTTCATGTTGAAGTATGAAATACAAATTGATTGTGATTATGTACTCATCTTAGTTCTGATTTACTGAATAAACTATCAAGTTTGTCTCCACTATCCTGAAATTCAGGCGCTTTACATAGATTGCTGTTATATTGAAGTTTGTTCTATTCTTTATTATCTCTTGGCTGCCTCAAGGCCATTAGATGGCATGCTTTCTAGCTATTGGGTGGTCCCTAAAACTTTGTACCACATACGTTTATTATGGCACAGTGGTTTCATCAACTTGCTTTTTTAGGAAAATGATATGATCATGACCTTTCAAGAACAGTGTGTTGAGGTTATACTGCACGTTTTGCCAAGTATGCATGTATAACTAGTGAAAAATAAAAAGACAATATTATAAGGATGAAAGAGAGAAAAAGGAAGGAGGAAGATGGTGATGGTGGTGTATTGGAAACAAGGGTGGAAATAGCGGCTCTTATGAGGAGGCAGCAGCAGCGACAATGCAGCAGGGTAGAGTAGATGGTAGTGGCAAGACGGCAAGGTTGAAGAGGCGAGTTGCAAAGGGAGAGTGAACTGCATGAAAACAGAAAGACTAGAGGAGAGTGACGATGAAGATAGAGAAGGAAAACAAAGAAAAAACTGGAAGCTATCAAAAACTGTAAAACATAATAGGGGTAATAGGTGGTAGGCTTATTGTCTTGTACCTCCCAATTTTAACAAGTAAAATTGGGCAGTACACCCAGTAAGGAGCATGGCATGAATCCATATCAGACGAAAACCGATGGTCCATGTGACCAGATCAGGCCGGTAATATTGGTTTGTACCAACCAGGACAATCAGTTCTTTAAGCCCCGTGTTCAATAATTAGTATTTGTTGACTTTGTTACTGTGATATTTTCCCCCAATTTTTATCTG
>LVTN01000499.1:149196-210935 GCA_001649415.1 Musa itinerans | reverse complement strand
ACATATGTATATGTATATATATATATACATATACATATGTATATGTATATATATATATACATATACATATGTATATGTATATATATATATACATATACATATGTATATGTATATATATATATACATATACATATGTATATGTATATATATATATACATATACATATGTATATGTATATATATATATACATATACATATGTATATGTATATATATATATACATATACATATGTATATGTATATATATATATACATATACATATGTATATGTATATATATATATACATATACATATGTATATGTATATATATATATACATATACATATGTATATGTATATATATATATACATATACATATGTATATGTATATATATATATACATATACATATGTATATGTATATATATATATACATATACATATGTATATGTATATATATATATATGTATATATATATATCAAGGTCTGTCGTATCAATGTGTACCGCTTGGTACGGGCGGTACGTACCGGTCTGACAGGTTATCGGTACGTACCGGTTTCACTGTAGCACTGTAGACTGTAGCAGTGCACTGTAACACTATAAACCGTATATTGTAGTAGTGCACTGCAGCACTATAGTAGTGCTACAGTACTCGGTACACCCGTACTGTACCGTACCGAGTCCAAGTTGAAACTTCAGTACGATACGATATTACGGACCTTATATATATATATATATATATATATATATAAAAGAAAACGTGAACACTTAGGTTAGTCAAGTGCATCACATTCTAAATAATTATATTATGTAAAAGCAAGTGCATTGTACTCCCAATGACTGTCTCCCATCCATGACATCTAAATTGTGAAATTATTAAAGATTTCTTGAGCTATTCACTAGCTTTTTTACTTTATCGAGTGATTATTAATATAATTTTTGAGATGGGTGATCATCTTTAGTGGGTCTCCTCTTAAGAAGGTTCCAAATGCTTCATGTATGAATTTTATGTTTATCACAACTTTAAGTCTAGCATATATATTTTTGCAAAACTCGAGTCTTATGTCATTGTAATTAATCATCATCAATGAAGTTAAAATTTCAGTTGATGGTATCCTTCACAGCATCATGAAACAACTCTCTTAAATTAGTAATTTCTTTCTAAATTTAAATCTAGAAAACAAAAAACAAATAATTAATGAAAGCGATGAATAGAATTTATTGAAGAAAATGATAAAAAGTATTTAAGAATGTAATAATAATAATATTTTATTTAACTGCTATTGTATTATTATTAATTTATTTTAAAAAAATAAGTAGTGAAGATGGATTTTATTTTTAAATCTTATGATGACATAATAAAATCTTTATTAGTTAGAGTAGCCAAACACATTCGATAAAATAAGATGGATTAAATACTATTCCAAGAAGTAGTTACATAACTTTCTTATGATATCATATTAGAAATTAGATACTGCTAAGTTAAACTAATTAAAGTTAACATACATATGATCTAGCTCATACATTAAAAAAAATATATTATTTTCCTTAATGATAAACCATGATTAATAATTGTTACTTTGAGTTTATTGGATAAATGTTGATGGTAGGGACATATATGATTTTTTTAATTTAAAGAGATATTGATGAAAGCTACATTAAAATTTGAAGGAAAACATATATTATTTCCGCTATGAAGAGATCTTTACCTCGGCATACAGCAGCAGTCAAAAACAAGCAAAACCCCATACAAAAGAGAACATGTATACAGGAGTATAACCGGGCAAAACAACACAGTGAGCAAACATATACGTAATATGACTCAACCAGTGTATGACAAAGCTGTTCCATCAGCAGCAGTGCCTTCTTCTTCTCGTTAGACAATGAATGATGCGACATGTTCTCTTATGTAAATTATTGCCATGCTTTTGAATTGAGCCATTCTTGTTCCTGCCGGCTGCATGAGTGAGCTTGTCGCCACCCCCACTCATCTTGCTTCTTTAGTGACTCTTTTTGACTCGTCTTCCCACGTTACACGAAGCATCCCAGAAGAAGGAAACGTTGGCTCAGTGGCCACCGGCGGCGGCCGACTCGTAATGTTGAAAGTAAAAAAGCGAGGGTCGGAGGGGATTCTTTGGTGGATTCTGATAGCAACTAGTGCGGAGTAGAGTGAAGTGGAGAATCTGAATCTGCCACCTTGAACTTCTCCCACTTGTTGAGGAAGAAGACCAAAAAGCTGAAGCCTCTCTTGCTTTCCGATTAGTCCACATTTTGTAGTTTGGGCAGCAAGCAACTAAAAACAGCTGTTCATCTCACGAAAAGGATGATTTGTTTGGCAGAAAAACAATGATTCGTGGGAGATAAAGATGAGTTTGACAGTAGTTCTACAGATGGAGTCAAAGTTGGATTGGTTGATATTAAAAGACGTTCTCATTGGGTGGCGCGACATCATTATTCTATGAAATCCTATCTCTTTGATAACGCGCATTAATTCTTTCCATCAACTTTATAGCATTCAGGGCACACATTTCAGGAGCATTCTGAGGTCCTCATTCAAGTCTCTTTACCCTCTTAAGTTTGTTTACTCATTTACCATGGGTCATCATTCAACTCCCTTATCCTACCAGAGGCAAAGAAAGAAAAAGAGAGAGATGAATCGGGTTCAGATTCTCGGATTGTCCATAGGATCCTCGACTTCCGGCAAAATGATTACAAAGACTATTTTCTATCTTGATCCATTCAATTATGGGGAATTTTGATCGGTATGTAAATGATAAAGAACTTTTAGTGTGTTACCAAAGTCAAACGACATAGTGAATTAGAAAGTGATTATAAAGCCTTACCTCTATAATATCACGTGTTCGTTTCTTTTTTTTCTTTTTGTCACACGAGAATCTCTCGATTTGATCTTTATATTGATCTTTTAGTCACGTGAGAATCTCTAGTGTTAGTATCAAAATAAAACTTGGATCCATATCATAGAGTTGAGTTGAGAACTTGGATATTTTTTAAAGATAATTCCTTCGAGCTAAGCTAAACGTTAGTATTAATAGTGCACTTAGCTTGGTCATTTCGACGCTTTCAAATATTTTAAGTAAAAGTCTAAAATAAAGTTTTATTTCTCAAACTATACTTGAGATGCTTCTATCATTATCGTTGATCTTAGTCATTGATTCATATCATATATTTGAGTCAATTCGATCCACTTTTTAAGGGACATTATCATAATCAGATCTTCGAAGTGAATGCTCAAGATGATTCCCAATATACTCATACAAAATTAGCACTATAAATATTCTAATATAATTTCTCTGATGCTCAAAGTAGTTTAAATAAAAGTATTATGCGAGAGTTCAAAAAAAAGATTTTGATCTCGAATTATGCTTGAGAGGCTCGAATAATTTGAAAAATATTATTTTGAAGAGTATTCTTCCCCCTCTGATTTATGCAAATATAAGAGATTAATTTGATTGATATTTGTGTATCAATTTCTAACTAATCCAAAATATTTATCATATTATATAGCATTGGAGCATTTTTGATATCTTAAATTTATTTATTTATTTATCATTTAATTCCATCTAAAGGATCAAATTTAGATCAGTCCAAGATTTTTTTTTAACACATGGCTTGGATATAAATATAATGAAAAATGTTCTGTTGGTCCATACATCAATGGTATCAGATATTTTGATAAAGGCATGACAACTTTTACTTTCTTAACAGAATTGTATCAACTGTAGCACATTACATAGGCCAAGTTTGAACAAATAGTCTTTAAAAAATAGATAAAAACACATGGCTTGGATATATATATATATATATATATATATAGTTAAATAACTGAAAACCTAAGTCATAGATGAAACAGTAGAGGATTCCAGATGGAGTACACCCACAAGTTGCTTTTGGTATCTTCTATCGAGTAATTGAGCTGCTTTTCTTGGAGGATCGCAAACAAATAAGTGAAGCACAGCAACAACTACAGGGAATAAACACCTATCAACGGCATCTGATCTGTGAGCTTTGTCTTCCTAGCTCGCCTTGAAGGGCCGGTAGACCTTGAGGTCACTCACCACCCCGGCTATAGAGCCGGCCGCCGAGGCTATGGTGATGGCTAGGCAAGCCAAGCTCAGCAGCTGCAGGCACACCCACCTCGTGCTCCACCTCGCCACCTTCTTCTGCACGATGTACAACTCCACCGGGAAGTACACCGTCAGCGGCCAGAACCCGATGGCCCCGAGCAAGCCCACCACATCGTTGAAGAAGGGAAGGAGCATCGACACGACGGTGGATATCACCACGAACGTCGTGCGCCATATTAGCCTGAAGAGGTTGAGCTTGTACGACCGCCGCGCCGGCAGCGGGACCTGGATCTCCTTGCCGATGAACTGCGACCTGGGCCACGTCTCCAGAGCCCATTTCTCGACGAAGGCGAAGAGCGGCTGGCAGTAGACCTGGTAGGCGCCGATGAGGTGGACGACGATGGCGACGTTGGCGATGTCGAGGAGCCAGTAGGGATTGTAGAAGCCGAAGCCGGTGAGGAGGTTGCCCGGGGCCATGTCGCCGAACGCGGCGTAGCCCATGCATCCGCACAGCATGTAGAAGACCGTCGTCACCGCAACGCTGATGAGGGTCGCCCTCTTCATCACCTTCGCCTCCGACGGTGGCGGCGCTCTTATTGTATCCTGAAGATGCATGCACTGTGTCAGTCACCTTACTCCGGCAAATTCGTGAAGGCATGGACTACGACCCAAGTACCTGAATCTCGATCAGAATGATGGAGTAGGAGTAGGCGAATGCGATATCGCCGAAGGCTTGTAGGCTGCGCCAGATCTTGTCCATCTCGCTGACGGTGCCAATGCTGATACCAGTGAGACTGCCTCTGACACCACCATTCTCTGATAAGAAGAGAAGAATAAGCCATGGAGTCGAATTGAGTTGGTGGATCCATCAACAAGGTACGGCGAAGAAACTGCTTACTGATGACTTGGACGATGCCGAGAGAAAGGCCGATGGAAGAGTAGGTGAAGGACATGACAGCGGCCACGATGGAGAGCCACCATATCTGGTCGAAGTCGGGGATCTGGGAGAAGATGATCTCGGCCACACCGAACATGATCATGTAAGGGTTGCTGTTCACCTGGCAGGGACTGTCATCTCCGTTTTTGTGGAAGCAGTTGGACCTTTCGATTGCCCTGTTTCCACACCAAACCAACATCAACGCTCTTTCTCTCAACGCCACATAGCAAGATAGAACAACAGCAGGTTCTACTTACACCATGCTAATGGAGGCAGCGATGGTGTATCCGATGGCGACGCCGACGATGTTGAGGTACTGGAGATAGCCACAGAGCTTGACCTTGAACCCATCTGTTTGTTAGAATCAAGAACACGAGAGTCGCAAGTTAGCAGGTGAAGATTTTGGTGCAAAGCTCGATGTTTTGCTCGATGAAGTGGCGGGACATACCGAGATTAGCTCGGACGGCATCCATGTAGGTGTAGTTGCGCTTGCCGGTGTTGGGATCACCAGATCGGTAGCAGTCGGCGAGGAGGGCAGATGTGTAGTACGTGACGAAGGAGAACAGAAGCATCGCAATGGGGCCGGCGACCCACCCGAGCTGGCCTATTGCCCAGGCCAACGATAGAACGCCGGAGCCGATCACCGCTGTTATGATGTGTGCGCTCGCCGTCCAGAGTGTCCCTGCAGAATCCGAACCGACAACAATTAGAGAAACAGAGGATTTGTAGCACAGTGGAAGTGGAATTAGGGTCGTCGAAGAATCTAATCCAAGAGGAACTGTTCTTCTCCTCACCGGTTCTCTTGAGGCGGCCATCATCGTCGAAGCATTTGGAAGCACCCTGTGGAGCGCCTAGTTCCAAGGAGACCTCCATAGGAAGACTGCAGTTGGCGTCGAGAGAGACTGTAAGCTCAAGACTGCTGCAGCTACCAGAGGAAGGAGAGAGGGCTATATATAGAGGAAAAGAGTTAGCAAAGTCAAATCAAGGGTCCAAAGGTTGAACTCTGGCGGAGGCAGCGGTCAGCTGTGGTTGACGCTTCCATCATTTCATAGCTCACCTTCCATTGAACGCGACTCTGTTTCCACCACTATCACCCATACAAACTGGAGAGCATTAACTCAAAGGAAGTTTCCATGGGGGTGAGTGACACAGTGAAAGCAGTAAGGGAGCAAACTGGAATTCCAAATTAATGATCATTCACTGTCATAGAGAAGACAGATGAGAACAGTAAAGCAAGTCTGGATCATGATTAGCCAAGCTCAGAGATCAGAGTGTTTCCATCATCAAGTGAAAATCATTCTAACTGTGAAGGGAAAAAGTCTACATAAAATTTAGTTTCAGTAGTAGGGTTAATGGAGATGGATAATGGTGGAAGTCAGAGCTCTGTTTCTTTCTCTCTCTCTCTCTCTGATATTTAGGAGACTTGTATGCTTGATGAAGTATATCAAAATAGTGGCTGCAGTGGTGCTTTTGTTGTTACTTTGGTCTCTCACCATGTACATTGAACAAGCAGCTGAAAGTTGAAGAACAGAAGAACATGTGTCCAGACACATGTTCTTCGTCCCATCTTCCTCAATGTTTGCATGAGGAACAGGAAAAAAAACCTCTTGAGTTAATCTATTTTAGTATGCATGTTGATAAGATTGCTCTGTTGTGATGTGGACATTATACAATTGAACTATAGAGGTAATAGATTATCCACATATGGGAGACAAGCTATCAGAATTTATCCTCCTCAACTTGGTTGCTCTGCAAAATATGTGACCAAATCTAGTGAATTCTCAGGGGGTTAATGAGAACACATCCACCTAATTCAAAGTTTGATTTCATTTTACATATATGTGATACTCATATTTGTACATAAATATAGTTAGATCCTCACATTTGACAAAGAGAATTTGAAAGATTACACTTGAGCAAGCTCACCATGGTAGTGGAGCTGTGGCTTGCTATTTGCAATGACCCATGCCATGGTTGCCACCCTATTTATGTATGTGAGGGGGGGATTTTGGAGGATGATTTGTATTACTTGAATTCTGTGGGATAAAGTAAAATTTATTTTTGTTTCACTATACACAATATGTTTATTATGTTATAACTATGAGATCTTTTCCTCCAATGCTAATTGGTTCTAGTACTTGTCAAAAGAAGCCCTTTTTTCCCCATGAAATTGACCCCATAAAAGAATTGCAAATTGACTTTGCTTTTGATGAAGATAATGTGACATCCTAAATCATCCAACATCATAAATGGAAAGAGATTTAAGTTGGTTTATGAAGCCCCATGAATCTTATTTTGGATATAGTGATTTTTGGTTTGTCAAATTAGGGTTACAATATCAAACAAAAAATTATTGATTAAAATTTCACTGATTTATAACATGAAGGATATGGACATCACCCTCATCAACTTAATCATGTTAGTTATGACCAACCCATCAATGTCAAGTCATTAGATTTTCTGGTATCTAAATTTAGGTATTTATTTACTTGAGAATGAAAATAAAATTTTATTTTTTTCATATCCAATCCATTTTCAGAAAAAGGACTTTACAAATAAATTTCTAGCAAAAAAAAAAAAAAGTAAATTGCAACATATATTTATTGAAAATTATAATATTGGAATTGCATATTAAAAAGAAATAGAGTTATTATAATAGAAGGTATTAAACTTTGCTTCGCTTCGCTTCGCTTCTGCCAAACAGTTGTCGATCGATCGATTCCCTTCACCTTGCACCCGAAACCGCTAGGGTTTATCGTTCCGCCTCGCAGGATCCCATCTTTCTTCTCTCTCATCAATTATTTGCCCCCTCCCTTGATTTCCCACAACTTTCCTCTGTCTCTTTTGGGCGTTCTTTTGGTAGTTGTGGGTGTTTTGTGTCTCGTCGAAGCCTATAAGGCGACGGAGGGCACAGATTAGGGGTTTCGTATGGCGGTCGAGGAGCAGAGAAGAAATGGGTCTCTGAAGATGGAAGAATCATCACTCGGGGGTCCAATGACTTGCGATAAGCAGAAGCGTGCCGGGTCGAGTCCGAATGTGATTCAGGTGATCAATGCTTGTTCCGTCTTGCACATTTCGTACTGAAAGATCAATGCTTCTGTTGGCATATGTCAAAGACATCAAATTCAAGAAAACAACGATATGAATGTTATTCTGACCTGGATCATATTCGTATATCATTGCTGTTGAGCTGTAATAGCATGAACACTATGCATCGTTATTTCTGCGGTAAATGGAAATAATAGAGATAATGGGAACTAGACAAAAGGGTATGGAGACGACGGTAAGCTTCATGCTAAAGAGAAACAACTTCAATTAATTATGATCTATTATGAAGTGTCATTTTTCTATAATCTGTTTCCTCTTTGTTATAAATTTCATCATAATTCTATCATTCACTAAAATTTGACTTTAAATAAGCAAACCTGTGGAACAAATGAATGCAACAAAAATCATATTGAGTGTGTGGAACTTTGATCGAATCATATGCTTCAAATTTAATGTTCTAGGGGCTACTTTGCTGAGAAACTAACAATACTGAGAATCGAGTTTATAACTACATTTCTACCATTTCAAGTAAATGGAATATCAATCTGGACTATTTCTGACAGTCTTTAATCAGCAAATGACAGGAACCGATGTTTTAGTGATTACAATAAAGAAAATAGATAATAAAGTGGAATTAAAAGAAAATAAATAAACTTAAGGTGAATACTAGCTGCTAAGTGGAAACAACTTTCATTGACCATAATCCATTGTACAGTCTCTCTCTTTTCAGCTGATAGCTTGTTTATTTGCAAACCTTTTCAATGCGCTAATCATCCTAATTTAGTCTTGTAAAATAGCAGAAGTTAGGGATTGGAACTCCTGTTTAAAATTCGCAATCCCATTGAAAAATTAGCAAAGGACTTGTAACCTGCCTAATTATATTCTTAATGACTTAAGGACTCTTCATGATTTGGTATATTGATGTGACTGTTCTTGTATCAATGTAATTACAATTATTAAATACATGGTTACAAATGTATCTTGAAATATTATACAATATATCAGATGGTTTTTGATGTGACTTGTATAAATACTGGTTCGAGCAAGCAGTGGTATCAGACCATATGGTGCTCTGATACATGGCTATATCATACAATGCAATATAATGTATCTTGCATGAATACGTAGGTACAAGTACTGGTCGGTGCATACCATACCAATCAATATTTACCGGTTCAAGCAAGGATTGGTATCAGACCATATGGTTTGATACCTGTCAGTATTTAAATTTTCAATTTTCTTTCTGTTGATATCAGACGGTATGGGTCAATATACTGCCTGCACATGGTGCTGTACCAGTTTGGTAGATTACTGAAACTGATACAGGATCAAGATTTGAAACCTTGCTTAAGTTTTCTATCACTTCAATTTATTTTTTCTTTATCAGTTGATATATGTAACCTAATATAGAGTGCCCATCTAGGTGGATGCTTAGATTTAATTTGTTGCTTCCAATTCAGTACAAAACTAAAGTAGACTTAAAGAGTTAAAAATTAATGTTATATGACTTCTACTTTCCTTCTAGTTCTCTAAGTATATTAATAAATATTTCTTTGATCAAATGCTACAAAATTGAAGATTGGGCTAGTGACCAATGACTCGACTTGATTAGTCCTAGGCTTTTATATATATATATATATATATATATATATATATATATATACATATATATGTTATCCCCTAAAATTTTAAAATAAGGAATAATTCTGAAAATATTAAGATTTTAGGAATATTCCATCATATTTTATCTTGAGTTGAGGCTGAGAATTGTTTGAAATCTAATAAAATACATTAAGTTAGGATTTAGATAAAATGAGATTAATTAAATATTAATTTCGAAAATATTATTAAAATCCTAACATAATCAAACTCTCTCCTCCTCTCCTATATAGGGATGGGTTGCACTCTCCCTGTTCTTCACAACGGTGAGAGGCTTTGGTCCCAATAGAGAGGAGTGAGACATCGTCGAAGACGTAGGTGCTTTGACTCTTCTAATTTAATAAATTTATGAATTTTATTTTATTATTAATGATAGAAAATATTTTGAGATCAATGATAATTTTATAGAATTTTCTATCAATTGTGGCAAATTTTTAGAATGCAAAACATGAAATTTAACATTAGAAATTATTCAAACCCAAATTATAGATTGTAAAATTGGCTTATACTGATGATTATACTATCAATCTGATTTACTGTTAACTATGTAGGTTGTATCTATATTTTTCATGATTTACAGTATTTTTAACTCAAGTTTATTGGTTGTTTATAATTTTAATTCATGACAAGTGGTGTTAAAATTTTGATAAATCATGCTGTTATTTTATTTAAGTGATTATGCATATCTAAAACTTAAATCCTTTTTTTCTGGATTTTTTATCAATTATTTGAATTACTGTAGAATTTTAGAAATATGTGAAAAAGGAATTAAATAGAAAATCTGAATTAAAATTGATCTGACTCATATCAGATCTGAGTTAGACCCAGCCATCGGGCTCGATTAGGCCCAACCAACATATCTTGCAACCTGGCTTAACCCAAGTGCAGACCCAACTCAACTCGTGGCTCGGTCCGATGCGACTTTGAGCCTGGATGCGCATTTGACTCGAGTCTAGTAGGTTGACTAGACCAGGCTGGTGGCTTGGCAGGTTCGGCCTGGCCAAGTGATGGGCTGGTGGGGTCCATTGCTTGCGGCCCTGTGTTGTGCGGTCCACTGGCTACAGTGCAGGCATGACTCAGCTTGTAGCCCTGGCGCTGCCGACTGGCTACAGCCCAGGTGCGACCCAGCTCTGCAGCCCAGCCCATGCCCCCTTTTCCTCCCTCTTTGATGCACGTGCCTAGCACATGAGTGCATTGTTGGCTGGTCCAGGATTCGAGCCTGGGTTGGCCCAGTAGCCTTGTTGTGGTCTATTTTTCTGAGTTTGTGCCAAATTGACCCCTAGATTGAACTTGAACCAAACTGGTTTGGTTGACTCTGAGTGGTTCAAGGTGATTGTGAACCGATTTAGATCAGTCCAAGCTTGTTTGACCTAAATTGGACGTAATCAAGTCTATGTTTGACTAGTTTAGGGTGATTCCAAACTACTCTTATGAGGATTACGGGTTGGTTTAGTAAGGTTCTGGTTGAATTGAGTCCAGTTCGAGTCAATTGGACTGATTCAATTAGGGTTCAGGCCAATTGAGGGTTAATTAGGATATGATCCATGATATTGATGTTATTTGATGACTTTTGGATGAATGGATGTATGTGGTAGCACCAGTCCTAAGACTAGCATGAGATATGTGACTAATATGATAAGAGGACTTGTATGAACCCTATCACTTGCAGGAGAGTCATTATACTGGAGGGCGATTTCCTTTAGAGATTAGCAGGCTATTAGACGTGACGGCTAGACATTTCTCCATTTGCTGTTGGGAGGAACATATCCCCACTTTGGCAGGTGAGGGATATCATTTCATCTACTGTTAGAAGTGCGATATGAATTTACTTTATTTGTTGTTGGGAGAGAATCCATCCCTAGGGATTAAGCATCTCCATCTCCTGTTGGAAGTATGCCCCATCGTGTGTCCAGCCTATGCCATATGTTATGAGTTATATTTGTGACTTTAAATTGATCCTTGTTCTAGTTTGTGCTACCAAAACTAGTTTTTGAGAATTGTGACCATATAGTTTGTGATTTACTCTGATTTATTTATTCTACATCTGCTATGCTATTTTCCTATATGTTTTGTGAGGATATGAGGTTCCTACTCAGCTTCTGCCGTTGTTCATGTTTTCAGAGCAGTTACTTGATCCTGTTACAAACGCTAGAGTAGGAAGGAGCTTTACCTATCGTTAAGTAGTGTTGCGTCAAAGCACTCAAGTTTTATACATTTTCAGTTTAGCCAGTAGGACTTGTTCTACTTTTTCTTGTAAGACATGGATATTTAGAACATTTGAAATTTGTTTTGGTTAAAAGTTATTTTTAACTTTATATCTGCTATGAGTTATGATTTTGTGGAAGTATGTCACATTCCGTGTACGTGCCTGTGAAAAAAAAAAGGGCTCGGGATGTGATAGATTTGTTGGATGAGGTTTCAAATCCTCAACCCTTGGTAAATAGATTTGGTACCCTACTACCAAAACAAATCAATATATGTTGGATGAGGTTTGGATCCCTCAACCTTTGGTAAGTGGATTTCATATGTCATCATCAGATTAATGTTTTAAGTGTACACATTTGTCCAATAAGATTTTGAATCCTAAATGTCGGTTAAGTGGATTTGGGACATTAACATCCTAAACTCTTAACTTTTTGTAAATGAGCCTGGTACACCATCACCAGATCAATATTCTAGTTGTTATAATTTATTGAATGGGGTTTCAAACTTCTTGGCCTTTGGTACCTGGATCTATATTTTAGATGTAAACACTTATTGGATGAGATTTTAGACCCTCAATCTTTAATAAGTGAATTCAGTTCCAAAAGTTTGTGTTGTTCTCATAACAAATTCTGGATCCTTTAGATTCTGTTAGGATCAGAAATTGGGAATAGTAGCATAAATTGGCACATTGTTTTGATAATTAAATTATTGTGAGCTCCTCTTAATTTATAATGCTAGAGAAGTGCTCATTGATTTTCTTTAATTTTGGAAGTACCAAGAGAATTGTTGTTGTTATGGATTTAAAGAAACTATTTTCTACCTTTACATGTCTTTAAGATATTTTAGTGTTATGTTAATCTTAGAGCATGTTGTTTAATCATTTTCATGTGGTAATTTGACATCATAAGAACTGTATCAGCATTTAACTCGTGTTTCCTGTTGAGTGTCTTACCTTACGCATGTGTCATCATGGAATGTATTTGCAGGTGCACATGCCTTCACGTAAGGAGAAAACCAAGGATATTGGGTGGGATCATGGGAAGATAGTTGATGGAAATAGGTTTCAGTGGATGTGCAATTGGTGTGGTTTAGTTAGATATGGAGGTGGGGTGTCTAGGCTTAAGAAACATCTTGCTGGTGTTTGTGATGTTAGAAAGTGCCCAAATGTCCCAGAGGAAATTGCAAAAGAGATCATGAATCATCTCATAGAGAAGCAAAAACACAGAAAGAGGAGGCTGGTTGCACGTGGTATCAAGGGAAGAAGGCAGAAGCATTCTCCTCATTGTGATTTACTGGACAAGGATCATATAAAAGGTGACAATAAGGCACAGGTGGGAAGTGCCAATGAGTTATCTAGAAAAGACACTTGGGAAACCAATATTGCCTCTGAAAGGTTGAAGGTCATGAACCAGCAGTCAGCCACAACCATGGGGTTAACTAGCATGACTGAGGTATCATGTTTTGTTTATATGTTGAAACATATGTTCATTCTCTTTTTTCTTCCAGGTCTTTGATCATAAGCAAGCTTGCTAAATTTTTGCGAGGATTTGTTACTTACCTATCTAATATATATTATTCTTGTTTTTCTTGACGACTTTGTCATGTACTTCCTTGATAGTTTGCAAAATATCGTTTATTTGAATGAATTGAAAAGTCGTTTATGATATTTATGACATTGTCTTGCTCGTAAAGCATATAACAACTTGAGAAAGATACTAATTATACTAGAGTGGCTTTTTGCTCTGCCAGTGAGGGCATCACTTCTCTTATATATGATATCTTTTCTATTATCCTATATCTGTCCCTTCTTGGGATCCTCCTGTGGACTTCTTTTACATTCTTTAGTCATTGGTATATTCTGTATATACAAGTTAAGCAAAGTGAATATGTCGATTTTGTGATTCTTTTCAGCTATTCCTTTATTCATGTGGCTATCAAAATAAGTGATATTCTAGTGTTAATGATCATGATGGAAATTTAAGTGCTTGATTGTTTGATCAAACTTATTTTAATGTTACTGCTTAATAATTTTATTTGGCACAAATTAGGTATGGGCAACTGATTGATACAATGTTGTAAGCACATGCATGCCATCATGCAGCATGCTAGAGATGTGAGGTAGGGTGCATCATATTGGATTATTGCACTAGATTTCAAGTGTCAAATTTAGGCATTCCATAAGAGACTTAGAGCATGTTCCCTTTTGGAAAAGTTTTCATTCTTCCAGAACATTTCTGACAAAATTAAAAAAATCCGAAACATATTTACTAACTGAAAAACTAAAACTATTCTATGGGAGAACTAATTTTTATTTTGAAATGATTTTGGAAAATTGCAAACAAGTTTTCTTTTCCACATTTTCATGAACAACTTAGAAAGTAAATAACGATTACTTCCTCTTATTTGGAATCTAATCAGCTCATATGTATATGGTCAATCTTAGTTGGAAAAACAGCTAGTCACAGCTGTCACCTAGTACTGAGTCCAGGAAAGTCTTTTGCCACTCTGTTGTTCTATTCTTTCTTAAGCAATTATGGGATAATTTTGTTTTTAGCAGGATATGGAGGAACTTCATGACCAAATTTCATGTACCAGAACTGTTGAGGAAGATAGGTACTCTAGAAGGGAACATCACTGGAAATATGTACTAGAAAGCATACTGCAGTTTCCTGATATGAGTGAAGGTGGTGGCATTTCATGTTGCATCCGTGATGCTCTCACATATGGACCTGAATTTACCAAAAAGTTCAAGATGACTGATATCTTGGGGAACACAGTACAGCTAAAGGTACTACAGTGGCATATCTTCAATCTGGGTCTCTTCACTCTGCTGCAAAGTTTGAAATAATAGTGTGCTATAACTTTTCATGTATACCAGGATAAGTTTGTTGGGAACAGTGAAGTAAAATGTCATCAAACACCAGATAGTGCTGCAAATGCTGAAAAGAGTGCATCAAAAACTGGATCTCTTAGTGAAACTGATACAGATGTCATCAATTTAAATAGTCAAGAACACTTTCTTGACATTTTACGTTCAGAAAAGTTTTTCTTATTGTGTGATTTGATCTGCCATAACTTCCAGGGCAACAAGGTCAAATTGTTCTTTGACTTCAGCCTGATTAACTCAAAGATGAAAAATGGGGATTATAAGCAATCACCTGGATTATTTAGTCAGGATATTCAAGAGGTAATTTTAATTTTGTGTTTCGCAGTGGTCATCTCTATGGTTTCCTAATGCTGTATTCATAGTGAATTTATACTTATTTTATGATTTGTGGAAGTGTTATAAAGTCTTGACACATGTCAGTTTTTTAGTCATATTATCTCTGTTGTGTTTTTCTTTGTCCCCTGTGCTTTCAGTGGTTATTTTCTGATTCTGGACATGTTTTAGTTTCTATGCCATTAATGCTTGAATTATTCAAGCATGTTTGTGTGATTTTTATTTCAATTTAGATGTATAAAACAGCAAATAACAAGGTTCAGCAAACATTGTTGTTTTAAGTGTATTTTTCTGAAAATTGTCAATCTCTTAATTTTGTATTATCAGGTCATTTCAGAAGCTCTTCCACTTACCTTGAATTGGAATTTATATTCATAGTAACACAGGCCTACTCTCATACTATGATTCCTGTACTATTAATTCTTTTTTCCTGGTTGCTAGATGGCAATATGACATGAGTAGACAATATAAAGAATGCTTTCCTGCTTTCTTTGGCCCTTTGATCAAGAACTATGAAAAAGTTGATTCGACCACTTAAGAGGGTTCTGTTCCTTTTGTTGGCTTTTTGTGCCTTGAGAACAGCAGGCTTTCATGTAGCAGAAAATGTTTCATTTTCCATTTATTGCTATTCTTTCTGGCTTGTTGCTATTAAAACAGAATGGGCTAGTGACTTGACTGATCTTCAGGTCACTTGTCAGACTGTAAGCCTGTTAAAGCTGTTAAATAAAAAAAGTTGTTATATATACATATATATGGAAATTATCAAATAAAACACAGAAGCAACTATTTAAACTGGTACACAAGTACACTTCCAACATCCATCACAAAGATGTAGCAAATCAAAGCATTAAGAAGCAACAGATATATCATTCAACAAGTTTGATACCAATGACAAATTTATCTTGAAGCTGCATTAAATGATCATCCATCATTGTAGTACTTGGACACTCTTTACCAGCACAAAATTTGTAGATTTCAGACCATTCTCCATGATATCCAACACATAGCCTTACAATTGTGTGAACCGAAGCCTTCTCTTTGAAGATGTGCTGCAGTCTCTTCTCCTACACCTCTCATCAAAGCTGAAATATGCCTTGCTTTGTTGTTTCCTGATTGATGCTGTATCCATCACTGCTCTGGAGAGGTGAGAAGAGGTGCAGTGGTTCGGTAAAGTGCGTGGACGTTGGTCCGAGGTGGACCATTCAAGGGTGAGGGATGTAGCTTGGGAGACACAGAAACATTGATGGTGCTTCTAGCTGCCAGTGGTTTGAAATTGGAGGAAAATTTGGCAGTGTTTCTTTATTATATTTTAAATATCTGAATGAAGACACGAGGCTTCCCTTTTAAGAAAAATCTACTTAAGATGAAAAGTTTTTTATTGTAATTTACTTGTTGGATATGCTTATTTTAATCTTTGGCAAAAATTAGAACTGACTGCCTGGTAACTGGTTCTTTTGGTTTGACTAATAACCAGATGGGTTAATTTGTTTCCCTTGGGCAATATGCACAGCCGGCCCATTTGTGGGATCAGATCAGATCAGATGGGGTCTGGTTCCCAATTCCTTGGTTGGACCGGATGGACCAATCTGGTTTTGATAATTATGTTTTTCTTTGCTAGGAAATCTGTTTTAACTTTTAACGCCTTTAGGTTTTACATCAATTTGACAGTTGGTCATAAATCTTTTTGAGCAGTTCAATTTTGAGTTATGCTGTATGGTTGATCTCATATTGATTCGTAACTTTTTTTAGATGTCTTTTGCCTTTGAAGTTTTAGCTGGGAACCTCATGTTGGTGTACTTGAAAATTATTACATACTTTGTATGTTTTGCAGGTATGGGACAAATGCCAAAAAATTGGTGAAGAAATGGTCCTTCTAGCAAGTAATCTTTCAAGCATGTCACATGTTTCCTGTCAGAAGCATGTAAAACACTGTTACCCTTTTCTTCTCTCTTCTGAACTATGGATATTACCTGTTGCATTGGCTGGGTGACAATTACTGGTTGGTTGACATAATTATCTAATGAATTCATATCTTAAAAAGAAATGTTCTGCTTAGCCTGTCAATGGTCTATTTTTAACTTCGTTGAGGTCTGAGCTTGTGATTTTTTATGCTATAACTGCAACATTTGTTGCTATGAAGTTTTGGTTGGTTAATACTTGGTATATGGAGGTCGTTAATTTAACCCTGAAACAAGTACATCCTGTATTAATTCTGTTTGCATTTACAATACGATAGCATGCATGAGCAGATTGTTGCTTATGAAACATCTCTACATCTTGCAGGACACTTGTCAAGTAGTTGCTGAAAGGAAGAGTTTTGCGGAATCCAATAAGACTGCTGTGCACCTTACATTCTGTGAATCAGGCCAATACACCAAACTGGATCAAGCTAAGGCCTCTGCTCTATACAAGGTTCCGACTTGCAGGCAATGCGCCAAGGAGGCAAATGGAGAATGTAGCCTCATCTGTGGTGGATGTCAGGCAATGTACCATATCTCATGCATCAAGCCGCCTGCCCTTGTAGAAATTCCAACTCAGAGCTGGTACTGTGTTGTTTGTAATGCATATGAGAAGGAATCACCTGGACCTTTTTCGATCTGCACTAGGAAAGATATTATGCACAAGAATCACTTGGTGTATGATGGGCTTAAAACTTCTGGGACACAAGAATATTCCATTGACTGTGACAGCAGAATTGTTAGAGCTTCCAACTCCACAGAAAGTTCAGTTTCATTTATGGAGACTGATGAGTCACCAGAACTACCAAGGACTGCTCAGTCATTCTTGTGCAAGATATGTGGGACTTGCGAGGATGAAGACAAGAAATTCTTGATTTGTGATCATGTTCACTGCCCTTACAAGTTCTACCACATAAGATGCCTAAAAAGTAGTCAGATAGCTAGTCTGCAGCAGCAAAAGAAGTCTTGTTGGTATTGCCCATCTTGCCTTTGTAGAGCTTGCTTTTGTGACAAGGATGATGATAGGATTGTCCTATGTGATGGTTGTGATGAGGCATACCACACATACTGCATGAGACCACCGTGTACTTCCATACCCAAGGGCCAGTGGTATTGCCAGTCTTGCAATGCATCCAGGGACAGGAAAGGGACGAAGAGACACAAGCAGCGTATCGCCCAGCAACACAGGAAGAATGATGACAGACAATTTAATGAGGTTAGTCGTGCGGTGGATTTGCTATTAACTGCTGCTGAGAAGCTGAGCTCAGAAGAGCAATAGATGGCAGGGGGGAATTCAAGATAGGTGATTGCACAAGTTACTAAACCTTGTGCAGTGAGATACTTCATCGGTAGGAGTCTTAGTTTTAATGGTTGAAATGGATATCCTTCGATCATGAGATAGATCTATGGAGTATGGCTTGGGAGTTTTTTCCCGATCAGTTTGGTTTCTAGTTTGCTAAGGGAAGGTTTTTTTACTCAAATGTCAATCATACACTCGGCATTCATATTGGCATCAAATGCAACTGGAAGAATGGAAAGACATCTTCTTCAATGTATTATATCCTCCCAGTGCCAGAAAATCCCTAGAAGGGCAAATTTTCCTTGTAATTGTTAAATGCTGTTGTTAAAGGGTCGCAACATCTTTTTTGAAATGTCAATCTCAGTCGAAGTCTCCCATGTAATGTAAATAACAGCCAAGGAGAATGTACGTTTCCCCAGTATCCCCTTTCTGTGGAAATTTCGATTACTTTTCTGTTCTCATTCTCTATTGTGGTGTAGCCAGCTTTCATCTTCTAGATGACAATGGTTTTTGTGGACACTGTCTACATCTGGAAGAATACCAATATGTTATACACAGAATTAGTCACCTCTCTGTTCTAGCAATTGGTTCCAGGTAATTTCATAGTGATGTTGCCATTATTTTTCTTTCTTCTCTTGTTCGTATGAAATACTTGAAATGATGAAGGTTGGATATGCATAATTGTTTGTTAATATTGATGATGTCATTAGTTACTTGGAGGATGCCATTCAGCTATTATTTTGTAAAAAGGATGTCCTTGGCATCCATGGCTGAATGATAAGACATCCTTGGCATCCATGGTGAGAAAGTGCAGTTTTGTCTGGTTTTCCTGGTTTGCATTGTTCAACAATTAGTAATGGACAAGGCAAAGTTTAGAGTCTGTGATGAATATTTAGATTCCACTGTAAAATTATGAAGCTGTTGATAATTCCAGCTTAGATTTGATAATCTTAGTTTATTGGTGTTGATAATACACTGAAAGGTTGACACCCTCACAGGAATCAAGATAAGACATCCTTAAGTTGCTGCTGTAGTGTGTGGATTTATGAAGCTGCTGATAATTCTAGTATGGGAATGACAATGATAGCTTATTGGAGTTGGGAATACAAGGAATCAAGTTTACACTTCTTCTTGTGTAGCTACTTGATGTGTGTATAATAGTCTGATAACAAGAAACTCTCATTCTTGAAATAAAAAAAATGTTGACCTTCTTCCAGCATGCAAGATTTTTAAATCTATACCACAAGAAAATCATCAAATGCAATACTAACTATAAATGCATGAACTGGTGGTAAAGCAAAATCCATAGGGTCATCAAGTTTTTTGACAGGAAAAAGCCACCCTCAAGAAGATTCTTATTCTAAGTTCTACACAAATATAATTGCATCTTATCACACTTTTCTATGAAGAGTTCACAAGATCATTTATTGAGCTTCTATGATGATACTATAAATTTTGTTTGGGGTATATACATTGCATGTAATGAAATATAGAAAAAAATCTTTTTCCTTGTGCTTCTCAGTTTGGTTTTGTAAATGATCACACTATATGATTAACCATTTAAAAGATTGAGCTTGCCAACAGCTGCTGTGGCAATGAGTTGCCCACCAAGCTTGAGGAACTCACATTTTTACTAAATTAAAGTCATGATCAAGTGCAAATCCTTGATGAGCACTAATCTGTCTATGATTGTGATTTGAGTCCACAAGTAAGACTGTTGAATTCCTCAAAAGAATAAAAAAAGAAGAGAGGAGCAAGATAACATTGAAGGTTAACATATGGCAGTAAGCCTACACAAGCTTATAATTTTGGTTGAGAATTCCTCTATTTTGAGAATGAACTAAATAACCATCAAGGTTGGGCTTCTGATTGAAGTTTTCAATTTCCTCTCTTGATGAAAAGATCAGTAAAGTAGCATATAGTGGGGGAAACATAAATCCATCTCTGTGCAGAAAGAATGAAAGAGTTGACAAGATGAGTTGCTGAAGGCAGTAAAAATTTTCAGGTCCATCACTTCAACAAGAGAATTATCAATCTCAAAATTAAAAACAAGGCTACATAACTTAAGGAAATCTTATTTTTATTATCCAAGTATTTAGTTTTGAGCACTATCCAACTCAAAATCTCAAGAAATTGCTTTTTGTGTATCATGGTACAATTTGCATGGTTCATGGGTTGAACTCATCAACCAGGAATAACAATAATTCAGTGAAGTCAAACAATCAAAACATACATGGTCATGGGTTGAACTCATCCATGAACCAATGACTGCATCTTCACTTGCTTGTCGGCCTGAAGAAGAATGAATGGAATCAATGATAAGATCATAAAAATCATATAGCCTAGAAGAGGACTTCTTTGTAGCAACAGCTGCTGTCTCAGAGGAGGAAGGCAACTAGCGAATGTAAGATTGTTTTCCCAATGCTAATGAACACCGAAGTTTGAAAAGTATCATATCCATCATCGAGTGTTCTCTGGCGATCGAAACTTCATCAGATTTGCATGCAATAGCAAGTACATAGGCTACAAAATTCAACTTTCAGCATGTATCCCCACCTGTGTTGCATCTTTAAGAGGACCCCAGCATTCTACTCGATTGTACTTCTTCAATCTTGAATGGAAGTACACCCATACCTTAGCTTCCAGTAGCTCAGGGTGCTTCCTAAATAAGAGAATCTCCAAGTACTACAGCTTTTAAAACCTGAATATAATCAAATTAATAATTCATGTAATTAACATATCAGATCTTATGTTCTAGCTTCTTCGTAGGGATAAAGCTCTTAATAAAACAAAAAGATCAACTGCTAAATTCCAAATCTCATGCTTGAGAGAAGTGATCCGGATAGCTGTCGAGAACACCAGATCATAGATCATCGATTTGGAGTATAAGAAACAAGAATCAATGATATTGCTGAATCTTAAAAGTGTGGACTCACCACTGGTAGCTCTTTAGAGAAGATATGGTATCGGACTCCAACAACCAGATATTGGAGGATGTCAGAACCATTTACATAGCAATGTACATGCAAAGACATTTCCTCTTTAACCTTCTTCCACTCTGCCACAACATCATCCCTATGTAATGTGGTTTGCTAGTCCAACTGTGATATTTGATGAAAGCTTCCATCGGTCATTGGTGTAATGCAAGGCATCAAATAGCTATCAGAAAAATGATTATCTTGTAATATTTCTTCATCTCAGAGAAGAAAACAGTATCACGTGTAAACACTTGAACAAATTTTATGACATTTTAGAGACTTGCATACTACTTAAAGCTAATTAAGAGCAATAAACAGGTAAATTGATCATATATAATTTGCTAAGAAAAATCCATAACATTTGCAAATGTGACCATGTTTGTCCAAAGATTCCATAACATCAACGCAAGCAATGTTATGCATCCCTTGTCCTTCACATTATAAAACTCAGGAAAAAAACCTATAAATTATTCCAAATATCAATATCTTTTAACTGCAAATTATGTCACAATATGCAGGTTATTGAAATTCCAGAGTGTAGGATCTAAATGAAATTACTGATCAGTCGATCATACCTTCTGACTATGCATACCATTGGAGACAGCTAAGGTTAGATTAGCTGTGGAGTCACAGTGTGTGAGGGTGTAAGCTCTTGGAATGGTGCTCGGAATCTGCTTCTCCATTTCTTCCCCCATGAAAACTACTTCGAGCTTTAAGGCTTCAAATTTCGACGGAGGACCCAAAACCCTTGCTGCCTGGCAGTGAAACAACACATACTGAAATCATCAACTCTGTACTATATTCCTGTGGAATGTCGGAAAATGCTTGGTAGTAACTGCAAGTAGATCTACAAGTCAGGAAGAGGATGGTATGGCGATCCTCCTCTCAGATGTTATTTATTCCAGATGAAGAGACTAATTGTCGTTTACTTACAACTTTCACTGTTTCAATTGGCTAAGAACTAAAACATAGCTGACAGAGTTGGGGAAGAAGTATTCTGGTTTGATCCTATTCTCAGACTTCAAATTGACAATCTGCCATGCTATAACCAAACAGATTAATTCCTCTGTATCACAACAGATCTAGCAAAGTAATGTGATACTGCTCCACAATTCTTACTATCATTTAGATAGCTCGATCTGTATTGTTCTCTACGGAATGGCTAACCGTATTCGAAGAGAGTTTGTTCTCTTTGACACATTTCATCAAGTGCCTTGGACACATCTGTGTTCTCAGCATTGCAACTGAACTCAACAACCATAAGAAACAAAGGGAGAAGAGAGAAGAGGAACGGAGTTGCAGTACTAGAGGCCAGTAGAAGTCTCTCTTTTCACAGCTCAAGATAAGCAGACGGGTGGCTGAGGCGGTCGCAGTGGACATGGGAGTCCTGCTGCCCATCAAGGAAGAAGAGACGACGGGTGCGCGAGAGAGCCTGGTAGCGGTGAAGGCACTCCCAGCCGAGAAGCAAGCCATGAGAGGAGCTCCTGGGTAGGAGGAGGACGACTCTCTGTAGGCGTCATGCGTGGCCTCGTCCGGCCCCCATGACCTTCACACACACACACACACAGTCGTCGTCTGCTACTTCTCTTGCGGCCATTGGAGTCTTCCTTTCTTCACCACACGTGCATGGACTCGTGGTGGTCTCGCCGTTGTCTGCCAAATGGAATGGCTTCATTGGTGAGCACAAAAAAGGAATGGATAATATGGATATCGACGTCTCATCTGTCACGGCAAGAGATCTGAAATGACGACGTGGTCTGATTGTTGTTGGAATTGATAAATGCAAGATGGGGCTAATTAGATGTTAGCTCATCTCCTTAATATCACAACACTTACATTTAAAAAATATATATTATAATTATTATAATTATAAAAATAAAATATTTAGTTTTATTTATCATGACATCATAATTTTACCAATGAAAACATCAAAATAATAAATAAAAAATAATTTTAATATTTTAATTAGTGATGATGAACGATGTCAATAATAGCGGAGGACGATACTATTCGAAGTTGTGAGTAACTGTTATGGATGAGAAAAACGACGGTGAAATGTGAGGGCCACTTCACATCTGCATTGTTGTTCCTCGACAATTATATCAACGTCGACATAGATGCAGAATGACAAAAGTGCCATTTGACAATTACATCAGCATCGACATAGATATAAAGTAATCCTCATTTTTTGTTGTCGCTTTCCTCATCCACAATAGTCACTTATGACTCTCAACGGCATTGCTATTCACCACCACCAACATCGTCCGTCATCATAAAATGTTAAAATTATTTTTTTATTTATTATTTTTATATTTTTATCAATAAAATCGATAAAAAATAAATGTTTCACTTTCATAATAAATTCTAATATAATTTTTTTAAATTTAGAAATAAGGTTGCCAAGGAGAACTGACCATAACAGATAATTTGTAATTAACCAATAAAATGACGAAGAGAAACCTTTAGGACGCGAACGGCGGGTTGGGTGTCCCCGACCAAATCTTTCCTTGGATTGCCTCAAATGATGCAACAAATTTGTGAGTGCACGTAGATTTGCTGCATTTCATGGAGAGGCAGTATAGAATCGGATTGGAAGAATGTTGGAAACGAAAAGAAAATTATTAATTTGACAGTCAACTAGTTTGATTCATTAATTAGACCTTTTGAGCCTTCAAAAACATTCCCTCAATTTTTTCATCATCAATCCATCATATGAATGAAAGAGAAGAAAATATTATTATATACTTTAATCTTCCATGCTTCATCGTAAATGCTCTCTGGTTATTGTCCCTTCCATTCTCTTTCAATATATCCTTAAAAAACTATTTTTATAGTATTTTCTACATGCTTTATATTTTTAACATAATATACAATTATATTATTTTTAATAAATTTTATTAACCCTACAATTCTCGAAGACTGATAGATTCTGATAACTATAAATTGCTTCAAAATGGAAAATAGTAACTTGTTCATAGAAATACTTATCCAAAGTGGTTCAGCACAACATTTTCCATCACCGACAGTAATGTGACTATAATTTTATGCATTCACAGGTCTCAATTTTGTCTCAGAGCCTAAACTTTAGTTAGAATCATGCTGTAATCGAATGGACAACACTCAGGAAGAAGGGGGCAGAAATCTTTTACAGCTTTGGATCTGTGTCTCAGACAACCAGTCTTTTGTTGCAATAACTATTCTGTATTTGATACACTAGCAATAATTAATTTCATAAATTGATGCACCCAACCATGCATTTCTGGCATTCCTTTCTTGCTCTTTGTACCCTTTCTATTCAGCTAGTCACAAGACTGCAAGACTCAGCTCATAGCTGAATTGAACATTACATTATATCAATTTGAAATAATTGAATAAATATCCTTCAAAGAAGACACAAATTCCTGCAAATTAGGAGATTGGCTTCGATGTTGTGCCTATTTGCCTTGGAGGAGAGGAGGCTGCTGCAGTTTTTCTGTTTGCACATACCCACTGCCTTGGTGTTTCAATCTCATCACCTAAAACTGTTGGTATGTGCCAGCTACCATCTTCGGACTCCTAAAGACAAAAAGGGGTAAAAATGAGAAGTGAAACAATCACAACAATCTAAAATGGCATAAAAACCAGTTGAAGCACTTGAGCAAAAAATGGCACAGAGAAGGTGTGCACAGGAAAAAAAAAAAAATCATCAGTGCGATAACAGGCTAATGGTTGTTTGTTGACAGATTCTGTAAATGTTTAAGTTGTAAACCCTACAAATGTGCAGTTAATGTAGTGATTATGTAACATCGTAATTAATCTCATATTGGAAGTAAATAAGACTAAGATTTATTTATAAGGATCTGATGGGTGTACTATTATTAATTTTAACTTAAGTATTTTTTGTTAATGATTTGAGTCAAATGAAGTTGATAGGCTAGTTATCTCATTAGGTCGGGTTATGACAATTGGTATCAAAGCTGATATAGTATTGGGGCATAATGAGGGGGCTCGAGTAAGAAAGGACTACTTGTGGATGATGTCAGAGGACTTATCAGGTCTTGACGAGATTATCAAGCCCTTAAGTGAGGAAGATTATAACACCTCGATTACTATCAATCTCAGCTTAAACATTTTGACTAGTTATCTCATCAGGCTGGGTTGTGATACACAAGTAGTTAGATTAACCACCTGTAAGACTACTGAATATGGAGGGGGCATGTGAAAGGTTGGGCCATCTTTGGAGAAGGTTATCCGCACCTGTGAACATCAACAAACAAGTTAGACCTTAACCCAAAAAAGAAAAAAACTTTAGAAGACATCATTACTAAATGAGCAAACTAAAGCTTAGTACCATTATAATGACAGTAAGTGCCATTATATAGTTTCAGTCTAAGGTAACATAGGTTCAAGATGAATATACCAGAAGTGTTGTACAAATAAAGCATGCTAAATATAAATGAGAAAGGTTGCAAATGGTGTGCTAACCATGCTAACATGGCTATCAAACAATTACCATTGCTTTTTATATCTTTAGATGAAATTCAAGTTAGTAAGCATGGCAAAGATCAAGTTTATAAGCTTCTGTAGATAGAGGTAAAGCAATTATCTCTTGAAGAGCTAGCACAAGAAACATCACACATCTTGTAGTAGTGATAAATAATGGTGGCTGAACAGCCTGGACCACAATAAAAGCTTGGTAGGCATAACAAAAGTCGAAAAATGATGGATCTAGAACATCAAGCAACACAAAAGACACTGGAAATTACCATGAAAAATCTTGCTCACCCATGTACTAAGGGGTAAAGTTTCCCTAAGGGTGACGAACTACACCAACAAACCACAGGCATGCAAAACCATGGAACTAGCTTCGGTAAGCAAAGTGTGGATAAAAATGCTGTTCACTAATTATACATATCATATTCGCATAGTATCACAGAAGAAATGGTAAATACTTGTTCTGATTTTCTGTGGACAAGATAGTACAGCTACAAGAAGCATAAACACACCTGATGCTTCTCTTTCCATCTTGGGAAGAAGCCAGTTCCTAGTAGTTCGAATAAGTGGTCTCTCATCTCATCATTCGTGACAAGCAAAGATCTACATCTGACAGCTGCATACAGCCAATACCTGTAATGACATGAAACCAAAGCTTGATATCAGATATGAGAATGTACTGTGTAACAGCTATGCAGGTAGCATACAGTGGATTCAGAAAGAAAAATAATGTTCATAGAAAGCTAGAATGTAAGCAGCAGGTAATTTGCTGATATTATGGTGTAACAAATTGGAAAATTTCCAGAAGCATAATATATTTAATCTGCTGAAAGTCATGGCAGCTAATTTACAACACTCCCTTTACTAAAGACAAATTCCCAATACCAACAAACAGAGAAGCAAAAAGGAAAAAATTGAACAAACAAGCATGTCTTTAAAGAAATTTGCATCACCAAAATTTAAGAACCAGCAGATATGGTATTTCACAAAATGTGCTAATGCGAAAAGCTACAACCAGTAAACTATTTGTCTTATTTAGCTCACCAAGGTCCAAGATACATTAACTTCACAAAGTATCACATGTTCTGCTCTTCTGAATTTCCATTAAGCTGCCTAACTAGAAAAGTTCTTGATGATAACAGATGCCAACAAGGGAGAGATATCCTAGAGGTGAAAGGCCATCTAACTTCCCCATGCTCTGTTGAAGCATTCAATTAAAGGTAAATGGCTTCAGATTATGTTCAGGTTAGACAGCAAAGAACACATTGATTTTGAAGGATGCGTACTGAAAAAGATTAGATATCGCAATTACAGGACTAAATGTTACTCACTAGAAAAGGATCTTAAGGGTCAAAAACTACTTCTAAGAGCCTCAAACAAACATAGGGAAATTGTTTCAAAGAACATTTCTATCAGAAAGAAAGTTTAGCCTAGTTAGAAGAGGATAGGCACCAAAAGCATCACAGATTCATGATACTTGGCAGGGGCCACTAAGTTAATGATATCCTAAATTGCAGTAAATAAGCTATAAGGTAATATTTGGTATTATTAGTAACTCACACATCTTCAATGATTTATCCCAATGTTCAAACCTGCATAAAATATTGACATGCACAGCCTTAATTTGAAGTGGTTTGAGTTAACAATGCCAGTTTTATGATTCCAGTGCTTAAAATTCAAACTCAGGAAGGAGAGGATAATACATCAACATAAAGAAACATGAAGTGTTAGCTCTGAATCAATCTCCTATACAGATTGTCTCCCAAAAGCCTTAATAAAAGTAGCACAACCAACACAATTGGCTAGGGCTTTTTTTCTACTTTATTTTTTTCTTAAAAACACTTGTAAGAATGCGAACTGAAGTCCCATGCTATATTATCTATTAGTTGCTTTTCAACAAGGAACAAGGAAAAGAGCATGTTTTCCCTTAACCATGTACCTACCTGGTGTTGTCAGGTAAAGATATTCTCAAGTATCATCCTTGAAAAATGCACAATTAAAAGAAGGCTATAAAAATATAATATATGTCTGTCATCTATGTCAATTTCAATTCACAAATATTGACGGTTGGATTATGAAACAGATGCCCTCTATTAAACAGTACCACCAAAACATTATTGAGCTATTTCCGGAAAAGGGAAAATATAAACAAGATAACAACAGTAAGCTATAACATCCCAACTATTTGGAGTTCGGTGCATGGATCTTTTCCTATCACTTAGTTCTGTGTAATACAATATCATTAGTTAAATCAAGTGTTAAAAAAAGAAGGAACAGATACCAGTCATCATTTGATCCAGGAGGGGTGGCATATAACACACCAGCCCTCCGCCAGCTTTCCAACAGTCTCTTATTATTTGGTTTATCAGCAGGACCATATTTCAAGCGGTGGCTATGCAAAATAATAAGAGGCAATTTCTTTGAGGGACTCATTTGACGCATTCCATTCACAACAGAATTTACCTGCAACAGAGATCATTAGATGACGTCTTCCACAAAAATATATATAGCTATCCAAAAGGCATCAGGATTAGAGCACTAAAGAAAACAAGAGAATAACTACTTACCTGGAAAAAACTAAATACTTGTTGATTGTTCAGGCCAATATTTGCAGCATCTAAAACAGCATCAAATGGTCCATGACGATCAAGCCAATCCTGAATTTAGGTGACAACTTCGTGTCATGCTTATGTTTTTAAGACAAGAAAAAGAAGTACAAAAGTCATTTCCATTTCTTCATAGGCCTTATTGCCATCAACTTTCAGCAATCAGGCTATGAAGGTGGAATAAGAGGGAATCTTATGCCTCGTTGCTTATTATATAAATATAAGAAAGTGGCTTGTCTTAATATCCATTATTATACACATTTGCTTGCATATTTAGACCAATGAGTGATATATTTATTAAAGCTTCACATAAAAAACTATAGCTATCACCTTGATTTTTCTTACTTTCTAGTACTTTCAGAATCAGATTCTCAATTAATGAATATGTAATTGAGGCCTAACCATTAGATGCAATTAATGAAAAGTTGTCTCAAGTATTAGACAAACTTAATATTTGCCAGTTTATACATAACATCTAAATGATAATGTGGAATTCTATTCATGCACTCTTATCCCTGACCCAAAGGGGATGTTATTCTATTTAAAAAGCATGGGTAAAAAGGTAGTTCTAAGAATAAAAAAATAAGAGCCTTAAGAAAGAACATTGTTCGGCTGTCAACAGTAGACATCTATAAAGAACTGCAGAAGACATTGTTTTTCCTAGTCCACTTATTTGTCTTTAACACATCAGGACACAGAGATTGCAACTTTTCCAATCTCTATTGACAGTGTTTTGAGTGATAACATCCCATCTAAAAGATCATGTATCTTTACTACAATATTCTAGTGAAAAGATTATAAAATTATGTGATAAAAACTGGATGCATTTACCAACACACCGTATTACAGTTTTTGGAGAAAGTTTTCCTATTCATCAGATTTAAGTTCAAGAACAATCATGTATTAGTGAGGTATTCCAATAATTATATTTGGTTATTCTGACAATTATATGAACATTGGCATTAAGCATATAGTTATCACATATATATTTCAATACAATAAACACAGACCTTGAATCCCGTAAAGTTTGCCCTGACTTCTCTCTGGGAAGCCAACTTTGCCAGTGAATTTGCAAAATCCTCAGTCTCCACTGGATCAATATCTATGCACGTTAGCTTCTCCCCACACTGCCGGCACACACCACTCCCATCCATCTCGGTCCTTCCCACATTCCACCGTCCCCTCCCCAACCACCCCTGCCCATGCCAGCCACCACCTCCCCTGACCACCCCTTCCTTCACCTTCCTTACGTCCCATTTCTCCAACCCAACCTCCCCCGCCACCTTTGAACCAAACCAATTCTCTATTATCTCCGCTGTCGACTCAGACACCCGCCTCACAGTAACCCGCATCCGATGGAGCAGGCGATACACACCGTCTCCCCTACCTTTACGAACATTAAGTTCGAGGAGTGCGGCAAGTTCGGCTTCGTCGGGCTCAATGCCAGAGGAGGCCATGTAAGCCTCCACCTCATGGGCCTTCTGGACGTCTCCCTTCTTGCAGAACCCAAACAGCGCGGGTCCGAAAGACCTCAACTTTGGCGGGATCCCAGCGGAAGACATCTGCTTGACGAGGTCGAAGGCGAGGTCCGGGTCCTCCTTGGCGGCGGCAAGGCGGGCCACGCTAGTGAAGGTGGCTTCATTCGGGGCAACGCCGTCGAGACCCATCTGGCGGTAGATCTGGAAGCCGCGCTCGAGGCCGACGGGGTCGGCGGAGGAGGAGCAGAGGTAGAGGAGGATGTTGAAGTGGTGGACGGAGAGGGAAGTGGCGGCAGCGCGGGCGTCGTCGTAGAGGTGGAGGGCCCGGGCGAGGTCCCCGCTCTGGGAGCACAAGCCGAGTTGGTGGCGGAGGAGGCCCTCGGGGGACTCGCGGCGGGCCTTCTTGGACATCCTGGAGGCGGCGGCGCCAGGGTTAGGTGACACGGCGGCGGCGGCAGCGGCGGTGGAGAGAGAGGCGGCCAGGGAGCGGCGGAGGGACTGGTGCCGAAGGTGTTCGAAAAATGGCCTCAAAGAAAGGCGAGTGCATGGAAAATGCGCGGAGAGGCACTCGAGGGCATAGCAGGGGAGAGGGAGCAATGTGTGGGTTTTAGGCTTAAACCCGGAGAGAAAGGAGCAGCTGCGGAAGAGGGAGGAAGGGAGAGAGGCGGCCAACGGCATCGACGCTTTTCTCGTCGTTGAGATGATTCGCGATGGAGTCGAAGCCCGCATTGCCTCATCGGACCCGTCTTGCCTTAACCCGGGCTTAAATAGGCTCCAACTGCCACTGCACAATCCTAACAAAGGTATATAAATAAGGGGATTTTTTTAAGCTTATGTATTATGTAAAAATACTTGTATTCCTGGAGAAATACATAGGAAATCATGGCATCTTCAGGTGTACAAGGAAAGTTTTGCTAGTGTTACAACATATAATTTGTTTGATTCATGCATCACAAGCACATGCCACACATCAATAGTCTTCCCATCATCACAAATCTTTCCAGGTAGTATGATTTGCAGAGAGAAGCACATTTGTGTATTCACTGACAGGAATGACAAGCTTTTGATTGATGCAATAATGTCCATCCGAGAAATGGCGTAAAAATTGTTAGCTTTACATGAAGAAAAAAATATAGCACAAATGGTAAGAAGGAAAAGAGAACATGATTAAATTTCCTAGGCATATGCAATTGTAGCGCACATAATTTACAGATCATATTTTGCGTTTCTGATGACATTTCATATGATGATAACAAATGCAGAATGTGGTGCCATCATTCACCCAACAACGATTCAAGAAGAGCAGCCTCCTCCTCCTGCAAAGTTACAGAGGGGTTATGTTGGGACAGTGTGATGCAGAAAACTTTTATTTACTTGGAGTTGAGAACCATTCATTTGGGCTTCGTAAAACCAATCAAACGGTTCAAGAAAGCGGAGTAAGTTCAGAATGTGCATTGAAAAAACTGTTTAAACATCAGACTTGCATTGAAGTGCCATATTAGGTAACTAATGTGTTTGAGTTTTCTACTCAATTGAGAACATGATCAAGGAGCAAAGCATGAACAGCCGAAGCCGCCTTTTTGGAGGCTATGTTGACTACCTGAATCAATTTGGCTCAATAGGTAGGCAGCTAGCCAGATCAATGGAAGACACTTGTAAAAACTACATCAGCCCATAGTGGCCGGTGTATTGGATAGGTTTTTCTTTTTTGTAACAATGGAACCATACAACACACTGAGATTGAAGAGGAAATCAAACGTACCACAAGAGCATTAAATTCTGTCTCCTCGTCAAAGGCACTGATGATAGCAGGGTCCTCCAAGAGATCCTGTTTCCCAGAAAGCAAGTTAGATGTAAGAGGGGCAAGTTCCTTCTAATAAAATATGAAATACATGTATTATCCAATATTTAAGAGCATATCGGGAAATCAAATTCCATGAATCTAATCTAATTTTAATTATTAAAATTAATGCAATTCATGGAAAAAACACAGTACAGAAAAGGAACTTACCATCCTAATTAACGGTCCCACAAACACCAATCGAAGATTAATTTTGTAGAAACAATACGAAACTAGATTTAGAACTATATTTATCAAGTGAATGAATAGACATCTAGATATATGCAGATGGTAAACATACAAAAATATAAAATCAACACGAAGCTCCTTAATGTAACAACTTTATTTGTTTTTATTTGAACAGATTTTGCAGGAGGTATGCCAAAAAAAAGTTCAAGCTAACCAAATAAAATGCAGAGAGAGAAATATTAAGAATAATCATTGAAGACCATTAATCAACGGTCAGAAAATTCACTGAAACAAGAGAATCATCAATGACTGATGGCTAAATAGCATTCCATATCTACAGCCTTTAAACAAAGAAAACAAAAGATGACTTGCTTACATCATCAGCAATTTGCAGAACACCATTTTTGTCCTGCACAAAAACAAGATGATCAAAAACTTCGGTAAAGAATCTCCTTGATTATATAGAAAAACCAGATAACACACCCTCACAGCAACAAATAGAAGTGGATCAGATGGTGTATAGATCATATAATGTGTTCCATCCTGCAAGTTTGATGAATACAATAAATGATTAGGATGTTAAAGATTGCTATCAGGACTAGTAATATTGATCTTGCAGGATAAACATTAACATATTTGATTATAATAGCCAACAGTGAAAAGGAATAATTGAGGAGCATCGAGTTGACCCTTTTCCAAGTAAAGAATAAGCAGAGATGCCAAAACAAGATCATTAGGACCAACTTTCAAATGTACAAAACAGCATAGTCAAATATCACAGAAAAATAAAGGAACGGAGACAACTGTAGTGTTGGAGGACAGAAGCAAACAAGTAATTGCTGATATTCTAAGCCTTACAGCTAGCTCATATAGCCTAATGTGGTTAATCCACATATAAATTTGTTATAATTCTCACCAACACGAAAGCTAAAGAAATTATCAAAGATTCTCAAGGTCTTTCTCCCAGCTATATTCACCTGTCTCAATACTTGCTCCCTACTCCCCTCCCCCTCCAAACTATGTTTCAGAGATACCCTGAAGTAAAAAAGGCTTTGTCCCATGCATTGCATGCACCTATTATAAGCTAAGTGAAACTAAAGAAAAAATCGACCTCATGCAGCCAAATAGACCATGACTTGGTTCCATCTAGTTAAACAAAGTTCTTTTAGAAAGATATACAAATACTAAAGCATTAAACTAACTTGTTCCTGCAAACATTCTCATCAGATAGTAATTAAAAGCATCAGGAGGACTAGAGTTACCAAGTTGAAGCAAGTTATCTTTACACCTTCAGTAGGCAAACCCTCAATAGCTTCACCATCATCTGTAAGACTCATAAATGTTACTGTTTAGGAACTGTAACTCAAGGGGCATACAGTAAACAACAAGAATTAACAGCATACAAGAGTTGAGATAAAATTTCCAACACAAGTCAAAGATGTGTGGTTGCAAGAGAGCAAAAAACCACAATTCCTTCTTTCTCAAAGTAACAGTCCTAAATGCCAATTTGCAAACTTGCAAGTCCAACATCATGAACCATTTATTAGATCCAAAACTATGAGTAAATAAAATATGATACACAAATCAAATCACAAACATCAATTGGATATTTTATATACCATGAACTTCCTATCATGGTCATCTGGCACACAATACATTGAAAACCAAGGTATACAATACAGTACCATACCGGTGTTTCGAGGTTGACTCGGTATGGTACGATACTGGCGTACTGCTCGGTACACCAAGGCGTACCGAGCGGTTTTATATATTTTTCTTCCTCTACTGTAGCACTATAGTACTGCTACAGTGTAACACTGTAGCACGTTCCGTCCGATAGTGAACGGTCCGCATACCGGTACGTACCGCCCATACAGGGTGGTACCATTCGGTATTGCATACCATGTTGAAAACATGATTACTCTTTTTTTAAATATTTGGTTTTGATCATCTGAGAAAAGAAACTAAAAGAAGGGAAGCAAATCCAGATTATTGGCACATGAGGCATCCTAAGTGTATGGCTATAGAAAGAGTAACTACAAGTGATGCAGGACAAGAGCTCTAGTATCAATCTGATCTAGAATAATAGCATGGATGGGCAAAGAAGAAAATATTCTAGAATTGGTAGTTGGTTGGAACAGAGAAAAGAAGATTTTCAATGAGAGAAAAGAAAAAAATAATAACTACCAACTTTGTCTTAAGAATTAACTTATAAGCGAAAAATTTATACGATAGTATCCTAGGATTAAAAATACAAAGTATATGCATGACTGACTGGAGTAAGCTGGGGAAGCTTACATCTATTTGGCAATTTATAGTGGAGAAGCCATTAAGATAGTACACTAGGATTAAATACCACAATGTATATACCATGACTAAATGGAGTGAGCTAGGGAAGTTGGCATATGTCTGACAACTTTAAATGGAGAAGTCCTTATGAAAGAAATCTAGCATTAAAATAAATAAAATTAAAATATAGTATTATAACACAAAAAGTAGAAGCAATGATCAAGTAGGACGACTTGGGGAAGTTGACATCTAACTAGACAAACTCCTGGTTTGGTGATCAAATTAAAGGACTCATGCTACAGAAATTTTGTGGCCATCTTGACTTGTCAAATCCAAAAAAAACTTGAGAGTGCAGAAAGATCTTGTAGCTCTAGATGACACTATTTTGTCCTGCTTATTATCAGATCACCATAAGCATTTATCTTGATATTCATGAATGTAAAGGGAAAGTTACCAGTGTGAAATTCAAGTATGTCTTCGTCAGAATAGCAAAAGCCACCTCGTGCTGTGTAACAAAATCTAACAGAGAAAAAAGAAGAGACCAATTACATTTAAAATCATATAAGTTCAAAAAAAAAAACTTTGTCTAACCATCAATTTATAAACACAATAAAATAGTTGCATAAAAGCTTTGCACAACAATGCTCTTGAATCAGAGAGAAAATTGGCAGAAGGGGCCAGTTTTTCCCTACCCACTAGCTACAAGATGCATATGAATTTTGGCCAAGGCATATGCAGCAGCAGGTATGATAGCTTCAATTTCCTCATCATCAACCTGTAAAAAACAAATTATTCGTGTTGTTAGATTATACATGTATAGATGAAAACTTCAATATGTTGTAGATAGTGCGATGATATCATGTATATATTGTAAGCATGTTCACAGTTGGCTATCAGTACAAAGAAACACTCATTAATGCATAGTGAAGTAAAACAAAAAGAATTTATATTACACAGACAGACAAAACAATGAACTTCACCAGTTCACTGCACTGTGTACAAATATGTAGAGCAAGCTCCATCTTTTATGCGCATGCAAACATGCAAAGTAACAAGTATGGTTAGAAATTTTTATCAAACATGATACTGTAAGATATGGAAAAAAATATAAATTATTATATTAGTTAGTGTCAAAAAAGGGAAGGTCAAACATGTGAATGAGAGGTTCCTTTACTACACTCAACTAGTAGTTGATCAGCTATCAGAAACTCATACCACCCCTGTAGAAAACAAGCACTAATGCTAAGTATAAAGTAGATTTTATATCATGAATATTCAAACATAAAATGTAGATCCTACTCAGTCATTTAAAAGCTGGTCATCATGTGCTCACTGCAAGATCGAAGTCGTAGACAAGTGACAAAACCATTTTTTGATGAATATACACAAGCTAAATTTTTTTTTTTTTTTGTTCCAAATTTTATTGAATTTAAATTCAAAGATGTTGTGATCCAAAATTCTGATTTAGATAAGAGGAAAATCATACAGCTGACCATCCGTCGAAGTTTGTGCTCTTCAGAATTTCCACAGGCCTGAAAGGAAGTAATACATTTAATGAGCCATGCTTCCAAAAAAAAAAGGAAAAATTGAAGCTTATAGAACATACTTACGGATCAACTGGGCAGAGTAGCATGCATTCGTCCCCTTCAGAACTTTGGAAGACTCGCCTAATAACACATTCTAGGGGCAGATTGTTTGTAGCATCCATCTGCAACACAATTACTCAGCATTGTACTCATTGAAGAGAAAGTACAGTGAAATTTTAATTTGAAAAATTCTTAATTAAGCTTGAAGTTACAAAAGAAAGAGAAGTAGTTTTTTATATCATTACAAGCAAAAGAGCCTGAAATTTAATCAGGCAGCATGTCAAAATGATTGGAGATAAATATGGAGGCTGACCTAAGGAAAATTAAATAAATATGTTAAGGAGGCAAAATGACCAGTTTGCAACAATTGCATGAATGTTATACCTTATTATGTTACTTTTATTCCTTTGTTTCACACCTTGTATTTCTTCTCACAGAGTTGATTGCTTTGCAATTTCATGGAAAAGCATTAAATGATAATTAGGATATATTTGTTAACATCAAAATAAAAGCATGATCTGACTTCAACAAATTTTGAGGGTAGTCCAACTCGATATATGCTAACCAACAAAGTGGATTTTTGGTAAGCATAATAACAGTGACAAAAAGAGTTCATAATCTTAAATTCAGTGATCCACCAAGCAAACACAACCTTTTCTACAGTATTGGCTTCCATCACTTGGACACAAGAAACTCTACTAGATCAAAAGAAAATTTTGATGCCATCTTACTATCCAAAAATCTTTTCTCCGTTCTCCTTGTCTTCACTTTTTTTCTCATGGCACCCCTTCCTTGATTTTTCTAGTCAACGAAATCTAAAATGCTAGTCAAATCTAAAGCTTCAAGAGTTCTCTATCCAAGAATAAGCACAATTCTTGCAACAATAGAAACGCAGCACACTTCAGAGAGCACAAGTAACAAAATAAAAAATAAAAGAGGGAAGGAGAGTCCGTCGACGTACAATAGTCACTATCCGCTTCGAAGAGGCCAGCAGGACCCTGCCATAGTCGTCAAGCACAAAGCCGGCTGGAGGCTTGGGCAGCGGAGAAGAATGACTCCGGCGATTCTGAGGGCCGGGGACCACATCCACCAGTCTTCCCCCGTCATCCACCGGCGGCCTCTCCGGAGCCTTCCTCCTCCCGGCCTTCTTCTTGGCAGCCCCTGTCTGCTGCTGCTGTTTCGTGGCGCGGCAAAAACCAGGCCTCTTTTTGGAGGCGGGGATCAAAACTGGGAGAGCAGTGAAACGATAGGGCCCCAGATGAGATCGAGCGTGGGGAAGGCAAAAAGAAGAGGGCGAGGCGGCAGAAACACCCATCATCTTGAGGGGGCTTCTCGGATGCAGACAAGATGTTAGACGAAATGGCCGAGCGAAGAAACGGCTCTCCGACTCCAGTTGAGACTCGTGTACATAGGGAGGCGACGGACTCTGCAGCGCTTCAAAAGGTAGATGAGCTGGAGATCGGGATGTAGCGCAGGTAAGGAAGAGGAACGGAGACGGGGTGGCGGCTGGTCCGTGGTTTTAGAGCAGCCGGAGGATATTTTTGTGCGTGAGTCGTGATCGAACCGAAGGTTCGAACCCCGACTCGGTTCACCGAACCCATCAAGGTAGGTGGTTTGGTTCAGCTTGGACCACATCCGTCCACGTGCATGATCGACCGCTTATCATGCTTTCAGATTCGCACCAACGCTTGATTGGTTGTCTTCCTCTTTTCCCACTAAAACCAACTTTTTCTGTCCACCAACTTATCCAAAGCAGAAGTTTTGACTGAGCTAAATAAAATGATGAGTGATTTGGATGAAGTAAATTCAAAGTTGTAGCTAAAGTTCATTTCCAGAAGATACATTGGACAAGAAAACACTCCTTTAATGTACATCAATTGGCCCTCTTAAATTGTTTAGGAGTTGTTGGCTGAATTCCCAGCACTTGATGCTTAATTCCTTGTCTCTTGCAACAGCAGAAGGCAATGTCTCATTGCAATCCCCAAAATATTTTCCAGTTACATCTTTCATGTCAGGATGTAGAGCAAGATAGCAGGTAGTAGATGCACCCTGCAGTTCAAAGCACATGTATTGTGGGTACTCAGATGATGAACTAGGATCAGAGAGCTTCTAAATCTGATTAAGATTGGATTTGAATACAATTTGCAGACATGTAGAGAAGAACTTCGAGAAACTGGCCGTACCTGGGGTATGGATTTTAAGAAAGGTTTCGTTGCAACAGCAATGGCATCCAGTACAAATGCTGATACAATAGAGAATTCATTATAGTTGATATTTTGCGATAAAAAGTAAGTGAAAGGTAATCACTTACAGCTAATATTTAGATAGCGGCACACATTAGTATGGATTGCTCCAGGATGAAGAGAATTTGCTGTTATGTTGCAGCCCTTTTCCTATACAAGCAGCAAATTCCCCATAAGCTTTTACATGGACAAGAAATGCAGAAAAGTAAACAATGCAAAAAGGTCAATACATCAATTTAGAAGTACCCTTTAAGAAATGTGGTTCTCATTTTTTATGGGTCCTTATATATGTTATTAGTCTGACCATTACAGATACAACAATCAAGAGACTGATAGATTGTGTGCACTTATCGCTTAATATTAGACTTCAAATCCTTCACCCGAGACTATTTTGCACTAAGACAGCAGGACAAGTTGCAAATCAAATTAAAACCACACATGAAAGAAATTAACAGCAAGGATGTCTTTTGGCTGATACAAGGAATGCTGTTCTCTCAAATATAAACAATTATTTTCTTTACTTACAATATTGACTTCCATCTCAAACCAAACCAGAAATTCCTCTTTGGCAACAGGTTGCTTTTCTATTGCACAAATAGGATGCATAAGCAGCATGACCTTTAACTCCACAAGTTAATTGGTAGACCATAAGATTGTTTCGAGGTCTTTGATAATATGTTTCCTCCATTAAGATCACTCCAAACTTAAGTCTTAAGTGAATGTCTTCTGCAATTTGAAGAGTCGTACATGTCTGCCGTGTGGATATGTGATCCACATGGGTGTTAATTGACCTCTACCAAGTGAATATGATGTCTGATATTAGAATTTGTGCCCGCCCTCCATGTGCCAACCCCTGCCGGCACAGTATAGTTGCAGTAGTATACAGCACGAATCAAGTAGCAGTACCAGTGTATATAATCCAACATAATTTAAAATCAGCTCAGGAGGCTAACTTCCTAATTAGCATTAAGCATTCTCAACAATGAGATGCGTGAAAGAAAGTATGACCGATATGCTGTTTAAACAAATACTTCATCATGTATCAACGAAGTCAAAGAAGCAGAATTGTTCAATCTGAAGAAAAATCACAAGGTTGAGTCATCGTCAATGGTCAAAATGCCTGAGAAGAATCAGTTTTGTTTCTTTCCTTCACAACTTTCTTAATATTCATGATAAAATCTGCGCATCACACAAAACTTCAAATGTAAGACAATGAATAGTTCGTCTACCACTAGATCAATTTAGAACCCATTTTTAGTGCCAGTCGAGGGTGTAAGTTCTCCATGATAAAGGTCAGAAAATGCAAAGAAAGGTTGATAAGTGCTAATTTGACTCAGTTAATCACCGAATACCAAGAATAGATACTTCTTGATCGAAGATTTCAAACTATACTTGGCCTACAACATAATGAAAATGCAAAAGATAATTTGCCTTGTCTAAAACTAACATTGAAAACTTTTCATGATCAATACATAGGAATAAGGATTTAATCTTCAACTCTAATTTTTTCCATCTTCACAATCTAGTCATCAAATAACACAAGGTAAATCTGGATAGGCTAAAGATATACCTGTAAACGCCGAGAAAGCTCATTTGCATGCCATATATTTGCCAGCTTAGAATGAGAATAAGCAGCAAAAGGTCCATAGCTGACAGATGGCAAGAAGCAAATCTCTTCATCAATGGTTCCAGAATATAATAGCAAAAAGAAAATAACTTCACTCTCAGTTAAACTTCAGAATATTCTTAAACTAAAATCTAGGATGAATTCTGAGGCTACTGCTTACTTAGATTGATCATTTATCTTCTCCAAATTAAACCAAGATTCATCAAATTTGTTTGAATGACCCAAAGACGAAACACTAACAATCCTTCCCTGTATTCCTGTTTCTTCGGCAGTAACTATCATCTTGTTCATCAACAGATTAGTAAGTAAAAAATGTCCTGCATTTTAACACAGCAATAAACCCATTAAATTTCAAGTACGAGATTACTAATGTATTTTTTGGCATTGAATAAGGAAGTGCATGATCTAGTTTTCGTTACTATATCTGGTGTCTCATCTGGCTGCTCGAATTCACCAAGATTGGAACTTTCCTGGATTAAGTTCAACAGGGGATAACATTTTAGTGAATTTATATTCTAAAGATGATTGTTCTCACCAAGGTGATTCGTAGCAAACTGCATCTCTATTCCATCTTTGGATAGCTGGAAGGGACAGGCCATAATCCCTGCATTATTGCTGCTCAAATAATGTGCATTTTACCAAATGTTTCAGAGCACACAATTAGCTTACCACAAAAAGAATAAGAGGAAGGAAAATTAGAATCTTGAATGCTACAAGAGCATTGTGACGCTTACATGAGAATGTTTAGGTGCTCGTACGATGAATTAAACGATCGAGCAAAGGACTCCACCGAATCGAGGGAGCTCAAATCCATCTCCATAACATGGATCTTGGCATCCACATTCTGCTCCAAAATGCTTTCTTTCACCTTTCCGCCGCTTTCCAGCGACCGGCAGGGGATGACGACGGTGGCGCCTCTCAGTGCCAGAACCCTTGCGGTTTCCTTCCCAATTCCACTAGTTGCCCCTGCCAATGACCAACACGCCAACAACATAAAACACTCTTCCAAGGATAGAAAACGATCCATAGAACAAAACCCCAGATCGACAAACAAGCAGGGAAGTACCTGTGACAATGGCAGTGAGTTGGCTGGCGTCGATGCCTTCAGTGACCTCTTCCGCGGTGGAGGAAGAGTGGAAGCCACGAGAGGAAACCTTGTCTCCTTTCCAGAACAGGGGGATCCAGTTCCAAGATCCCATTTTTAAGCGCTGTCGTCAGTGAAAATCTCAGCTTTGCTCGCAGAATCCGCAGGAGGAATTCTTAGAGCTACTAAAACCGGAAAAGGGATTAGCCACAATAGGAACTGGATACAATAGCCATGATCAGATGTCTTTTTGGGCTCGTGAGATCATGGAAACAACTATTAGAAAGAGAACAAAAGATTCCACCTCTGGAAGAGGTTATGGAGTGGCCGGATCAACAGAAGAAGCTCCGCAGCTGCTTAGGGTTCTCATATCCACATGTATTAGTCTTATTTATATAAGTTCATGTTGACTCAAACACTTAAACATGATGAACCCGAGAGACAGAAAAACTATGTGATTCAAACGACTGACGCACAAGCCATCGGCCACATTGTCAATGGCTCCCAGCAATCTTCTGTATCAATTTTATTCTCAGGTCACTCGAGCAAGACCCCATCGGCTGGACGATTGGAGAGCTCGTCCAACCCTCTTGTTCAGTGTTTTTTATTCAATGATGTCTCTTTACTTGAAACAACAAAAACTATGCTTCTTCCTTGACGAACCTTCCTCATCATCATCACATGTTGACTTCAGCGGCTTCTCTTTCACAAACCCAATTTAATTCTGCAAATGAGGCTTCAGCAGTAGTTGAAATGAATCAGTTTTCCAAGCTCCAGTTGACCCAATTCTGCATGCAGTGTTACAGCCAGCACCACTTTTCTTCTTCACCGCTCAATTATGCTACTGGCTTACTCTTTTACAAGTCTAATGAATTCTGTAAATGAGGGCGTAGGTAACAGCTCATTTCCTGATGTGAGACAGCATGGTGAAGCCATTAATGGGGTATTGGTGTGGCCAAACGATGTCTCCATCAATCAAGCTTCAACCTTGAACATTTTCAACTCTCATTTGTGGTGCTTGGAAGCCTAAGAAGATGGAGACGTTGGATTGCCTCCTTGGCCAAGGAATGGTTGCACTTAAACCAACCTCCACCAACTTGTTGCAGCCCTTGCACGGCATTCAGCCATGGTTTCTTCTAGAGATGCTCATGGCCATGAATTCCACGTTTCTCGTGGAATGTGAGGCAGCTGTGACGAGAGAAAAATAAAAAGGCAAGGCGGATCACACACACACCATGCGAGGAGCTTCAACCACAGTGCTGCCCACAAAGTTGGGATCCTGATGGAATCTTAAGCGACTCCATCAATTCTCTCCACAGTTGTCATCCCCCTCCAAAAAAAACTGCAATCTTTATTAGTTTTAGTTAATTAAAAATAGAGCTTAAATAATGTTAACAGAACTGAATCAAGATATGATGGCCTTTGGCAATTGCTGATTTCCTACAGTTTCTGGAAATGATTTTTTCTATTTTTTCAGAGTTTTTGAAACAAAAACAAAATCACAACAAAACCATTTTCCCCATAATAAATTTTGTAATGAAAGAATAAGAAGAAAAATAAAAAACTGAAGCCAGAAGAAGCCCCCATTAATAGTTCTTGTTCTTTCCATTCCTTCTTCCTGCTGCAGTTTCTCATCGCTATATTTCGTTAATAAGACGAGCACCCTCCTACGGCCACCCATATGTCTACCTGCCTCCTGACCGGGTCCTATGTTGACCGTTCGGAAATTTTAGTAACAAAGCAGGTGGGTCCCGAGTCATTGCCCAGCGGGTGGGGAAGGGTGTTTCTTGAGAGGAAGGGTCGGAGGAGACATAATATAACAGCATCATCACCCATGGAAGCCGCGCACAACACATGGAGAACGAACTCCCGCGACAGCTGCGTCCCTCTTCCTCTTCTTCTCCTCCTCCTCCCTCGTAATCCCGCACGTCTCCTTCTCTCTCTCTCTCTCCTCTTGTCTTCAAATAAGGATTGGGGTTCTTCCCAAGTGTGAGGAACTGCGCATCCGATCGCAGATCGAGGTGCCTTCCAAATCGCCGTCCTTTGATCGCCTCAGGGCGTCCCTTCTTGATCTCGCCTTTGGCTGCGGCGGTGGTGGATCCAGAGTGTTGGTGAGGGGATCAAAAGAGGATCTTGATGGAGGAGAGCAAGGTGTTGGACGGGAAGACGCTGCGGGCTGTGCTGTCCATCCTCCAGTGGTGGGGCTTCAACGTCACCGTCATCATCATGAATAAGTGGATCTTTCAGGTCAAGCCGATTTGATTCTCTTCCTTCTCCTCTCTTATGTTTTACTTTCCTTGCTTTTCCAGGATGCCATGAGTTCTATGACCTTGTTTAGTGTTTGGCTGGTTTTCCTTTTATTGATTTGTGTTGATCGTCTCAAAAAGGTGAGATTTTTAGGCCACGATTAACGCGTTTGATGTGAGTTTCCCTTGTCAATTTGTTATTGGACGAGCCGTCGTCTCATATTGGTAAAGTTTGCGCCTTTTTGTGATATTTCCACATTAGGAAGTTGGTTGACCAAGCCTTTTGTTAGGTTTTATGAATAAATTTCTCTTTTCTTACCTCAGAACTTAGAATTGCAGGTGACGCAATTGCTTTGTCCAAGATGGGTGTTTTACAGGTTCAAATGCAGGTGGAAATTTTAATCGTTAGTACGAGGATCAATATATTAAGCAGAGTAATAAAGATAAATTTGATATGGAAAGTAATGAAACCTTTTTGATGGAAATTCTTTGAATCCAGTTTTACGATTCTTGGCCTTCCTATTCTATTCTGCGCATCAAACACATGTATCCAGTGTGATGCAGATCTTTCTCCCTCATTTTCAGAAGGGTTTGTGGAATGGAAGAATAGGAATGCCAAAATGTTGAGCTAAATGATATGTAGAGTAACATCGATTACTGCAGGTGGACTTGTTGCTTGGATATCACTAACCGTTTGATGATGAGCTATGTACTTAATAGGGTTCTTAGATTTCTTTTTCCTTTTTCTTGAGGGAATGTGATTTGCATATGTTCTCTCTACATTCCTATGCTCATGGTAGGTACGTGTCTTGCCTTCACTATCCTTAAAAGAGTTGGCCAAGAGTTTTCCTCCTGTGTAGCTGATTTTCTTTGTATACTGTAAACAACTTCACAGCATAGAAGCAATTAAATTTCTGGTAAAGGGAAAGAAATCATGGATTTCAAACATTCAGCTAGAATTCATAGTATTTTCAATATTAATCTGACATAAATTATGAAAATGAGGCCTGAAAGTGATGATTTGAATTGGGAGTTTCTTGATGACTGCTATATTCATTTACAGTGCATTTCCAGGATTGTGGCTTGAGATCCTTCAGCTTCTTAGCTGTTAGATGATAAACATACTAAGATATTGCCATCCTTGGACTACTAATCTACATTTTAGACAACCAAGTTGTCAGAAGGAAAAGGAGGTTTCTTGCACAAAATCGAGGCACCATTTTGTGTATACACAGCTACTAGCAGAATAATTAACATGATGAAGTATTTACTGGTAAAATGGTAGCAACAGTATATAGATGGTTATTAATGTCGACATGCTGACCTACTTAGCCTTAGACATTACTTGCTTTCGAGACTTTGAAGGCCCTAGTCAACTTCTTGGGCAGTGTTAGTCACCAATCATCATATTTCATAACCACCGTGACAGAAAATCGAACCAACTAATTAAACAATTATTGGACTAACAACCAATACTCTTGTTGCATGTTAGTGTTTATCTTGTCTCAGAAGCCACATCTTTGATTAGTGCTGTACTGGAACATTGGCTTGCTGGTGATATGATTGTCATTAAAATAATATGTTCTATTGGTTCCAAGACCCAAATACTAGATGGGTCATAAGGAAGCTATAATTCAGTCATTATGAAATTTGTGTTTGAAGAAATTAATAAATTTGTATTCTTATGATCATTAATTTATATTACTTATGGATCCAATATGAATGACATTTGTTTTATCATTGTGCTCGTTCATCATATCGTTGTCTTTGTTTCTTGGTTCACTATCCAAGCATTGCTAATTGCAACGGAAGTATTCCCATTTGCTAACTGAAGAAATAGCGAAATATTGCCTATTTTTCTTCTAAGCTTCAGATTGGATTTCAAGTTATCAAAATATTGCCTATCAAATCATTACTAATATGATGACAAACTTTCTTTGCAGAATTTGGATTTCAAGTTTCCTCTAACCGTGTCATGCATCCACTTCATATGCTCTTCTGTTGGAGCATATATTGCTATCAAATTGCTTAAGATTAAGCCCTTGATTGAGGTAAAATCTGAAGATCGATGGAGGAGAATATTCCCAATGTCATTTGTGTTTTGCATCAATATTGTATTGGGAAATGTGAGCTTGCGGTATATCCCAGTTTCATTTATGCAGACAATAAAATCCTTCACACCTGCAACAACAGGTTGGCTTATTGTTTTCTCTCCATATGTTCCTGTCTTTAGTTTATTTATCAGTATGAGATTTCACATAGCTTGTATCTTGTCTGATTCATATGTATTTCTCAGTCATTCTTCAGTGGTTAGTTTGGAGAAAATTTTTTGAATGGCGCATTTGGGCTTCATTGGTACCCATTGTTGGGGGTATTCTTTTAACCTCAATAACAGAGCTTAGTTTCAATGTATTTGGTTTTTGTGCTGCTCTAGTTGGCTGTCTTGCTACATCAACAAAGACAATCCTGGCAGAGTCTCTTCTTCATGGATATAAATTTGACAGGTAATGGTTCTTATTTGTGAATCATTAACTTTGATTTTTCAATATGACAAGTTGAAACTATCTTAAAATGTTCTTAACAGAGCTGACCACTTTTCTGTATAGCCCGATGCATGCTGCTTGTGGTCTCATTCCTGAAAGTAGAGAATGAGATACATCTTCTTATCCCATCCATGGCCAAGTTCTTTGTGAAAAATGTTCTGCTTAGCCCTTTGCACAATATCTCATGTGGATATCTGATTGGAAAATCAATTTCATATTACATTAGCTAAAATATAAACATTCCAGTTTATGTTTAATCATTTAATGGGTGTTGAATGTAATGAATAGTCTGTTACTACTCTAGCCTTAGACTATGGTTTCTGTTATTCAAACTTTTATTTCACCGGCACAAATTTCATGTGTCTTCTGTTCACTTGAAATTTCAAAGGAACCAATAACACATTCCAGTCTATTTTTTGGCTGCACTTAAGTAACCATAGATGGAATCATTTTTGGTCTTGATCGGGATCTGTGAAAAAAAAACAAGAACACTTCTTATTTGCACACTCATGTATGTGTCAGGCTCAAGGCTTAGTGGTTCCGTTCAAAGACCTGGCTCAAACAGGCTTAGACTTGAGCTCGAGAGAATGTGTTGGTATATACATATATGATGAGAACTTGTTTGATGATTCTGATATCTTGGCAGCAATGACAATTTCAATATTCTTTTTCTTAAGGATTCTTGATCCTGTTAATAAATTTCAGTGTACTTTCTAGTCCACTATTCAATATTAATGACAATTTCAATATTCTACTTTCTAGCCCAACGGAAAAAAACATCAGTTGAAATACCACAAAACTAACATGTACTTTATGAAGCATCACTATGAATATACATTTTTAATGTCATTCACATATTTGAATGAATGGTTATAACCAAGAGTGGTTTGCTCACTGTGGATTTACATGCCAATTTGCATAGGCTTTGATAAGGATGACATGTTTTCATGGCAGGAAAAATTACCTAACCAGATTAACTTTTAATATGAAGTTATATGAACAAGGAGCTTCACATATTTTAGTTTGATTGGTTGAGACTTAAGTCCTTTTTAGGTAAGGAATCACTTCTTTTTGAGAGAACTGATTTAGGCAGCAGTTCCAGTGAAAGGTGGTTTTCCTGTTCACAGATTTGTACAAGTCATTTTCTTTCTTAAATAAGGTGTTTCAGTGGATTGTGAAAACCAACATAATGTAGGAATTTCACGTTAAAACATGGTGCAGGCAGCTGGTTTGCAGCATCAAAAACAAAACTTGTTATTTAACTTCATTTGATATGGAAAAATGAACATTTGCTTGAAATGAAGTTTGGAATAAAATGACTGTCAAGTATATTCTAAATGGATGATGTTATGACATTCAACTTGCTGATAGAGAAAATCATGAATCATAATTGCTGCATCATCAACTGAAGTTACTGAACTACAATCATCTTATAGAGATGTTCTAGTTTAATGTTGTTAATACATTTGGCCGTTGTGTTTTCCTTTGTTCTTTTTTATCATGCTAAATTGGTTGCATTTTCATTTGTGTAGCATAAACACAGTATACTACATGGCACCTTTTGCAACCATGATCTTGGCTTTACCGGCAATATTACTCGAAGGAGCTGGAGTAGTGGACTGGTTATACTCGCACCAATCTATTTGTTCATCAATGATCATCATTTTTATCTCTGGGGTGCTGGCCTTTTGCCTCAACTTCTCAATCTTTTATGTAATCCATTCCACTACTGCTGTTACATTCAATGTTGCAGGCAACCTCAAGGTGAGTTACATCTAATTTCTGATCCTCCTCACAGAGTGTAGTTATTGTTACTAAATTATGGACATGATATAGGTTGCGGTCGCCGTGTTGGTTTCGTGGATTATTTTCAGAAACCCCATATCTGCTCTTAATGCCGTTGGATGTGCGGTGACCTTGTCGGGCTGTACTTTCTATGGGTATGTCCGGCATAAGTTGTCTCAGCAACCCTCTATTCCTGGAACACCTCGAACTCCACGCACCCCTCGGAGTCTAATGGAGCTGCTCCCCCTTGTAAACGATAAGCAAGATAAAGCTTAGTGCTGCAAAAAAACAGTGGTTGATGGTCAATGCAGCAAAGAAAGAGCAAAGTTCAATCTCTCAATATGTTTGCGCTTTGGTATTCCTTCTGCCCCACATACAGGTTATAGTAACTTAAATGAATACTTCTTTAGCAGAATGATTCTTAGTAGTTGTTTTTGCTTTCATGACTTAATAGGGGAGTTCTCTTGTTGCCCCTTGCTTCATATCTACTTTGCTCTACTTAACAAAGTTATGTTGATTGATAAATGCATTTGCATTGGTTTTCTTGCCTATGTTGCTTTCTGATATGCTGTAATTTTGGTGTTAGAAGCCCTCTTAAATTAATCCTATATCCATAGCTGCTGTCTTAGAGCTAATAATATGAGACTGCAAACATCTATGATGGTTGATTGTCTTGTAGCAGTAGATGCACCAAACAAGACAACTGTGGCACATGTTAATGGGGTCAGGGATTGGAGTAAAATGCAGCATTGAGAAAGAGGTAATTTTGTTTTAGATTTCTGAGAGAGAGAAGTCTGATGTGTTTTGTTTTTCTTCACTCCATCAGTGCTGCTCCTCCCCTGCTCCTAAAACATGCTGTAATAATCACAATAAAACAAACAGGAAATTAGTAGGCCAAAAAATCATCAGCATTCTGTCTCTCTTTGGATCTGGTAAGTCAATTTATGGCACAAGGAAATTAGTGTTAGGAAATCTTAAAAAGAGTAAATATATAAGAGAAGAGAGACTGACTGACAAATTAAATCTTGGTCTGTAATTTTCTTATTAATTTGAGAATCTCCTAAATGGTGAAAAATCTTGATTTTGACACTCATTTTTTCTGCTCTTCATTTCTTTTATTTTATTTTCTTCCACTTTCTTTGCAAGAAAAAAGAGAGATAATCTGAAATATATATATATATATACACAACAACAGAAGAGAGAGGACTTCTCGTGAATGCTTCTACTTCCACATAATCATCAAAATTTATAAATATGTATATATTATAAGAAAAATATTAAAGACAGACTGAAGCTGAGATCAACATCAAATTGAGTAGTCAAGAAAGGATAAGCTGACTAAAAAGATCATACATCATTGATGGTTTGCACAGGGAGGCAAGAGAGTTTGCAGTACTGGGGGAGATCACAACCTCCACCACTATGGTGGTGGTGGTGGTTGTGGTGGTGGGAAAAGACAGGAGGAGGAGATGGAGGAGGGTGAGGAGGTCCCCTACATCATGGCTTTGCTTGGAAATATATATACACACACACACACCAACAGAAGAGAGAGGACTTCTCGTGAATGCTTCTACTTCCACATAATCATCAAAATTTATAAATATGTATATATTATAAGAAAAATATTAAAGACAGACTGAAGCTGAGATCAACATCAAATTGAGTAGTCAAGAAAGGATAAGCTGACTAAAAAGATCATACATCATTGATGGTTTGCACAGGGAGGCAAGAGAGTTTGCAGTACTGGGGGAGATCACAACCTCCACCACTATGGTGGTGGTGGTGGTTGTGGTGGTGGGAAAAGACAGGAGGAGGAGATGGAGGAGGGTGAGGAGGTCCCCTACATCATGGCTTTGCTTGGTCCTGCCACTCTAATCTACCAACACCATCACCCTGTTTTTAGCCTGCATGCTCTCCCCACCCTCATCAAAATTTAGCATATATATATCACTAAAATCATACAAATATATTGTTACAAATAATCTCCATCGATTTCATGTTGAAGCTTAAACTGATATGAAAAATATGTAGCATCAAATAAATATATGTAGCATCTTAAATTCCCAAGTTCTTCTGCAACTGTGTTTGGTCATCCCAGCCGGCAATGAGATCTTAGAAGACCAACATGGTCTTCCGAGTTATCGGTTCTCCAAAAAGCTCATGGGTGGTGGCTCCTCCCATTCAGCAAAGACATGACCAACACTGCAGCTCCCGCAGGCCAAGACCCACCTTGACAGCAGTAAATTAAGGAAGAACCATGGAGACATCGGTAGTTGCAGTACATGGAATCCCATCATTCCCTTGGTCGGACTGAAGCGCGAGCTTGGAACAACTCTTCAACAGCTCATCATCACCGTGAACCTGCAAAAAAGGATTAGCGGTGAGAGCAAGAGAAGTTCTCGTCAGATTGGATTGTGATGAAGAAGGTCATCTCAGTGAACAGAAGAAGAGAAAACGACATGACAGAGCCCAGAAGTAAAGGTTGTGCTGCTGCCCCTCCCCCACTCCACCCACCCCAACATGTAGGTGCTGCACCGAGAGGAGTTGGAAAGGCAGCACACAGTCTCGCAACAGTGGGTAGCCCCGGAAGAAGAGGGCAGCGCAACAGAGCTCATGAGGCTTGTGTTCCGAACTCCATCACTTGCTCCGCCCTTTCTGCCACTAAACAACGCGACATGGCAGATTCCTAATCATCCTTCTCCCCCCACAGGAAACACCCATCATTGTCCTCCAAGCATCCCTTTCAGCGGAGGGGAGCCGCGCATTTAAGCCATGCCATCGCCGCCTCCTCCCATCTCACTCACTCCGTCCTCCAGCACCATGAGGCCCTGCTCCAACTCCGTCACCAGCTTCTTCTCCTTCCTCTCCGGTGGCCTCGATGAGCTCGACCGGTGCTTCGCGTCGAATGCCTTCATGTCGCTCCAGTCCTTGCAGCGCGCCGTCGCCCTCCTCCGGTCCCTTCACTCCCGGCTCATCGGGCTGGTGCAGAAGCTCCACTTGCCCGCCGGTGAGAGGTGGCTGGACGAGTACATGGATGAAAGCTCCCGCCTTTGGGACGTTTGCCATGTGATCAAGCTCGGCATCTCGGGCATGGAAAACTACAACTCCCGCGGAGCAGACATGGTCGCCTCCCTCGAAGAGTGGCGCCGGAATCCCACTCCTCGCCTCGCCCTGCAGGTCCTGATCGGCTACTTACATCCTCCGACCTGCTGTAAACGTTCCTTCATGGCTCAAAGCCCTGACTTTTATCTGGTTTCCTTTGTTAAGGTGATGCGGGCGATCTCTGTTTGCCGGAGGGAAGCCATGAGATTGGACGAGGAGAACAGGGTATTGGTGGAGACCAAAATCGAACCAGCTTCACTTCGGTTCGACGACGAGAGAGCGTTCACGGAATCCAGGCTCCACGGATTCAATGGCTTCAGAGGAGTTCTTTACGCGCTGAGGAACGTGAGCTCGCTCCTCTTGCTGATCTTGCTGTGGGGATCGGTCCACTGCTGTCCAGAACAAGGTGTCTCCGAAGAATCGACATTCTTGAGCTCGGGGTACGCTGTTTCAGTGGGCAGGCTGCGACGGAGGCTGGTCGGGGAGGTGGAAGAACTCGGCGGCCGACCCGGGATTCTCATGCACGAGTTCCGGGCGGCGAGGGCGGCGGCCGAGGAACTGAGAGAAGAGATGGAGAAGGCGGGGACGGAGGGAGGCGACACAGGGGCCACGGCAGGGAAGCTGAAGGAGAAGGTGGAGGGATTGAAGGGGTGGCTGGGGACGCTGAGATCTGGAACTGAGAATCTTGTGGCGCAGCTGGATGACTTGTTTGATGAGATTGTGGAGGGCAGGAAGGAGCTATTGGACATCTGCAGCCACCAGTGAGCTGAAGGTAGGCAGAAACAGCAACAAGAAGAGGTCAGAGGAAGGAGAATTCCGGTGATCAGCTTCTTCTTCTTCTTCTTCTAGCTTTGTTTGTTTGTAGCAGCTATTGTTCCATTAGTATACAAACAATACCATTACCAGTCTTGTTCCATGCAAACAGAAGCAGGATCACAGTAAAAACAACTCGAGAGACACCATGGTGAGTGAGAGAGTTTGATTGTGTGCATCATGTTATAGCAACGAAGGGATCTTTTCTTCTTATCGTGCTTTGCTTCGGAAGGAACCCGTATGTGTTCTTTGACTGGGTTCCTTTGTCATCTTCTTCCATCAGTGAAGGCTGCAGGCGAGGAAGAAGAAGGGGATGGGTGGGGAGGAGATTCCTGGGCAATTGAGTGGACAAGGAGACACGAGGACGGTACTGGTGGAATCTCGTTGTCTGCTGAGATTGATGTGGGAACGGATGGCAACCGCCATGGAAAAGGCTTCTGGACGGGACCAGCCGGCACTGGCGACTGTTCCTGCACTCTCTTGATTGCTGCTGCCAATATTACTTCAGCAGCAGCAGCAGCAATTATTTAGAGAGATGCGACCAAAAAGAAATCCTTGCTCAAAACAAAAAGAAAAACCTTTCAACATATCCATAATAATAATAATAATAATATATATGTATAATATATATGTATAATTATTTAAGCATCTAAATTTATTTCAAATTTGATAAGATTATATTTTGATTTGGTGATGACATGTCTAGATGAATTGGTTACCCGATTATATTATTCAACAAGCTGACATGGTATTATGTCGATCAAGTCAAATTAAGCTATAACAGAGTTCATCAAATTTATATCTAATAATTTATTACTTCATATTTTGATCTTTAAATTTAACAAAATTTATATTAAAAACTTTATAGTTAGATTTTTTTTAGTATGTTGATCTTTATATTTAAAAAATTTATATTGAAATCCTTACGGCTATGAAAGTGAAATATTTAACCCCATTTACCCTAAATACCATTGGCTTTATCAACAAAGATATAGACCGAATCTAAAGTATATTTTTGTTCATCATTTTTATATCATTTGTGATATCGATAAGGTCTACCATCGCGTCATTCTCATCGATCATTCTTATAATAATCACCCATGGTACCAACGTTGATATTATCTTTTTATCCATTAATTTTTTTATCATTATGTTGTCATGTGTTATATTTTTCATTGATAAAATCGACAACAATAAGATAAATATGATTAAATATTTTACTTTCATAATTATAAAGATTTTAATTAAAAAAAATTAAATTTAAAAATTAAAATATTTTAACTAATAGAGAAATATGTAATTAGTCCTTAAACTTATATAATTTTGTTATTGAGCCGTGTTATAGTATTCATCTTTCTTTTAATAGAACTGGATTGAGACACCTATATTTCTCACTGTATATTAATTAATGAATATTTATATTTATAAAATAATAATCAAAATTAGCATTTTTAAGTGCCTCGTTTGCTCCTCCTAATTTGAACTTAAATTCGATGAAGGAGCCCTCTAATCCAACTTAAACATCCACAGTAAATGAATGAACCGAAGTCCGAAATCAGCGGGGAAGCAAGTGGAAGACACTGGATCCGACAATACGTCGAACACCTCGGGATCTGATACCGGACGGAACTTACAGCGGAGGAAGAGCTGGAACTGGAGCTGGAGACACACGGAGCAGCCGGTGGTGGCCAGCTTTCGCAAGGGGGGGCAGCAGCAGTAGCACTGTGGCTCGCTCATACAGACAGAGGTACGGTGATCTCAGCCCACCTCTTCCTCCTCCCCACAGCCACAAGCTGCGCTGGCTCTGTCGTCGCCTCTGTTGCTTGCCTCCTCTTTTCTCGCGCATCCGCCATCGTGAACAAACCGACATGTTTTTACCTTTTACGCACCCAGTAAAGAAACCTGTGCAAGCCAGTAACTGTAGTGATGCCATGAAAGAAAGCAAAACACGGAGACAAAAGCACAAAGAAGAGAGAGAAACGACGGACGAGGAAGACGGCGTGGATGAGTATCAGGGAGGAGAGAGACAGAGCTAACCATGGATGCAAAAAAAATCACATATATATTACTTGACATAAGTAATTTTCATATTAATTTATATCAATTTAAGTTCAGCGAACAGCTTAAATGCTATTATAATAAACGCAAATCAACTGATTGTTTAAGAAAACACTTTAAATATGTTAGCATAGTATTTGAGTTATTAAGAATATTTCTAATATTTTATATTTTATATTTTTTAAATTAGAATTAACTGATGACAGCAGTAAGTAATAACTGAGTTAGGAGGGGGACATGGATGTCAATTTGAAACTTATAAAGACGGACAAATAACTTGTCTCCGAATTTTACAAGGATTGAATTATTTATATATTTATATACAAGTAAATTTCATATTTATCTCTATCAATTTAAGTTCAGTATGTATCCTTTAAAACCTAATAACTTATACACTATTGTGATTAATCCAAATCAACCGAGTCTTTAATGAAAACACTTTAAATATGTTAGAATAGTATAGTATTTTTTAAAAAATAAATAAAATTATCAAATTATTTATCAATTAAATTAGCTAACACATTCAATTTTAGAGCACATACTAGTGTATGAGTATTAAGAATATTTTTATAAATTTTAAATTTAATTTTAAAAGAGAATATATAGGGAATTTGATAATTATTTTTTTCTCAAAACCATCCAATCCTCGAAGAGAGTGTCTCAGTCACACATTTATGGATGACCTCAATTTTTACTAAAGGTTTCAATAGGCTATCACATCTCTGCTAGTAGGTGCTGTAACACACCGCATAATTTTTTACTTATCTTTATTATTGATATTATCTCAATAATAAACTGCTAGTAGGTGCCTATATTATCTACTTGATAATATTATAATATTTTTCAATCTATATAGTAGGAATTGAATCGTAATAATGCCCCTCCCCCACTCCACCCACCCCAACATGTAGGTGCTGCACCGAGAGGAGTTGGAAAGGCAGCACACAGTCTCGCAACAGTGGGTAGCCCCGGAAGAAGAGGGCAGCGCAACAGAGCTCATGAGGCTTGTGTTCCGAACTCCATCACTTGCTCCGCCCTTTCTGCCACTAAACAACGCGACATGGCAGATTCCTAATCATCCTTCTCCCCCCACAGGAAACACCCATCATTGTCCTCCAAGCATCCCTTTCAGCGGAGGGGAGCCGCGCATTTAAGCCATGCCATCGCCGCCTCCTCCCATCTCACTCACTCCGTCCTCCAGCACCATGAGGCCCTGCTCCAACTCCGTCACCAGCTTCTTCTCCTTCCTCTCCGGTGGCCTCGATGAGCTCGACCGGTGCTTCGCGTCGAATGCCTTCATGTCGCTCCAGTCCTTGCAGCGCGCCGTCGCCCTCCTCCGGTCCCTTCACTCCCGGCTCATCGGGCTGGTGCAGAAGCTCCACTTGCCCGCCGGTGAGAGGTGGCTGGACGAGTACATGGATGAAAGCTCCCGCCTTTGGGACGTTTGCCATGTGATCAAGCTCGGCATCTCGGGCATGGAGAACTACAACTCCCGCGGAGCAGACATGGTCGCCTCCCTCGAAGAGTGGCGCCGGAATCCCACTCCTCGCCTCGCCCTGCAGGTCCTGATCGGCTACTTACATCCTCCGACCTGCTGTAAACGTTCCTTCATGGCTCAAAGCCCTGACTTTTATCTGGTTTCCTTTGTTAAGGTGATGCGGGCGATCTCTGTTTGCCGGAGGGAAGCCATGAGATTGGACGAGGAGAACAGGGTATTGGTGGAGACCAAAATCGAACCAGCTTCACTTCGGTTCGACGACGAGAGAGCGTTCACGGAATCCAGGCTCCACGGATTCAATGGCTTCAGAGGAGTTCTTTACGCGCTGAGGAACGTGAGCTCGCTCCTCTTGCTGATCTTGCTGTGGGGATCGGTCCACTGCTGTCCAGAACAAGGTGTCTCCGAAGAATCGACATTCTTGAGCTCGGGGTACGCTGTTTCAGTGGGCAGGCTGCGACGGAGGCACGAGGACGGTACTGGTGGAATCTCGTTGTCTGCTGAGATTGATGTGGGAACGGATGGCAACCGCCATGGAAAAGGCTTCTGGACGGGACCAGCCGGCACTGGCGACTGTTCCTGCACTCTCTTGATTGCTGCTGCCAATATTACTTCAGCAGCAGCAGCAGCAATTATTTAGAGAGATGCGACCAAAAAGAAATCCTTGCTCAAAACAAAAAGAAAAACCTTTCAACATATCCATAATAATAATAATAATAATATATATGTATAATATATATGTATAATTATTTAAGCATCTAAATTTATTTCAAATTTGATAAGATTATATTTTGATTTGGTGATGACATGTCTAGATGAATTGGTTACCCGATTATATTATTCAACAAGCTGACATGGTATTATGTCGATCAAGTCAAATTAAGCTATAACAGAGTTCATCAAATTTATATCTAATAATTTATTACTTCATATTTTGATCTTTAAATTTAACAAAATTTATATTAAAAACTTTATAGTTAGATTTTTTTTAGTATGTTGATCTTTATATTTAAAAAATTTATATTGAAATCCTTACGGCTATGAAAGTGAAATATTTAACCCCATTTACCCTAAATACCATTGGCTTTATCAACAAAGATATAGACCGAATCTAAAGTATATTTTTGTTCATCATTTTTATATCATTTGTGATATCGATAAGGTCTACCATCGCGTCATTCTCATCGATCATTCTTATAATAATCACCCATGGTACCAACGTTGATATTATCTTTTTATCCATTAATTTTTTTATCATTATGTTGTCATGTGTTATATTTTTCATTGATAAAATCGACAACAATAAGATAAATATGATTAAATATTTTACTTTCATAATTATAAAGATTTTAATTAAAAAAAATTAAATTTAAAAATTAAAATATTTTAACTAATAGAGAAATATGTAATTAGTCCTTAAACTTATATAATTTTGTTATTGAGCCGTGTTATAGTATTCATCTTTCTTTTAATAGAACTGGATTGAGACACCTATATTTCTCACTGTATATTAATTAATGAATATTTATATTTATAAAATAATAATCAAAATTAGCATTTTTAAGTGCCTCGTTTGCTCCTCCTAATTTGAACTTAAATTCGATGAAGGAGCCCTCTAATCCAACTTAAACATCCACAGTAAATGAATGAACCGAAGTCCGAAATCAGCGGGGAAGCAAGTGGAAGACACTGGATCCGACAATACGTCGAACACCTCGGGATCTGATACCGGACGGAACTTACAGCGGAGGAAGAGCTGGAACTGGAGCTGGAGACACACGGAGCAGCCGGTGGTGGCCAGCTTTCGCAAGGGGGGGCAGCAGCAGTAGCACTGTGGCTCGCTCATACAGACAGAGGTACGGTGATCTCAGCCCACCTCTTCCTCCTCCCCACAGCCACAAGCTGCGCTGGCTCTGTCGTCGCCTCTGTTGCTTGCCTCCTCTTTTCTCGCGCATCCGCCATCGTGAACAAACCGACATGTTTTTACCTTTTACGCACCCAGTAAAGAAACCTGTGCAAGCCAGTAACTGTAGTGATGCCATGAAAGAAAGCAAAACACGGAGACAAAAGCACAAAGAAGAGAGAGAAACGACGGACGAGGAAGACGGCGTGGATGAGTATCAGGGAGGAGAGAGACAGAGCTAACCATGGATGCAAAAAAAATCACATATATATTACTTGACATAAGTAATTTTCATATTAATTTATATCAATTTAAGTTCAGCGAACAGCTTAAATGCTATTATAATAAACGCAAATCAACTGATTGTTTAAGAAAACACTTTAAATATGTTAGCATAGTATTTGAGTTATTAAGAATATTTCTAATATTTTATATTTTATATTTTTTAAATTAGAATTAACTGATGACAGCAGTAAGTAATAACTGAGTTAGGAGGGGGACATGGATGTCAATTTGAAACTTATAAAGACGGACAAATAACTTGTCTCCGAATTTTACAAGGATTGAATTATTTATATATTTATATACAAGTAAATTTCATATTTATCTCTATCAATTTAAGTTCAGTATGTATCCTTTAAAACCTAATAACTTATACACTATTGTGATTAATCCAAATCAACCGAGTCTTTAATGAAAACACTTTAAATATGTTAGAATAGTATAGTATTTTTTAAAAAATAAATAAAATTATCAAATTATTTATCAATTAAATTAGCTAACACATTCAATTTTAGAGCACATACTAGTGTATGAGTATTAAGAATATTTTTATAAATTTTAAATTTAATTTTAAAAGAGAATATATAGGGAATTTGATAATTATTTTTTTCTCAAAACCATCCAATCCTCGAAGAGAGTGTCTCAGTCACACATTTATGGATGACCTCAATTTTTACTAAAGGTTTCAATAGGCTATCACATCTCTGCTAGTAGGTGCTGTAACACACCGCATAATTTTTTACTTATCTTTATTATTGATATTATCTCAATAATAAACTGCTAGTAGGTGCCTATATTATCTACTTGATAATATTATAATATTTTTCAATCTATATAGTAGGAATTGAATCGTAATAATATCATAATAATGAGATTAATTTACTTATAAACATAGATCATAAATATTTTCGATCATAGATTATTTGAGAGAGGCATTGAGATAGTTGGACAAATTAGTATGTTATATAACCATCTATATGATGGACACTAGGAATATATGACAGGTGCTAATTGAAGAATAAGTTCATTAATTAATTTACTCACGAAATATTAGATGGTGAATGATACCTCATCATTAAATAGTGGTTTCATGGTTCAAATTATGTGTTTGGTTCTTAGACTTGAGACATTAAAGATGCCCTATATGAGTATTTTACTTTTTGATACCAAACTTATATGTATAAATTTTCAAATCTAGCATAATCAGTCATAGAGAGTGATAGCCAACCTTACGAGGGCAATTGAGTGTCAATAGAGAATCATCTACTCTCGATGTCATGAGAGAAATGTCTCATATGTTCTCGTTCAATCAAATCCCTAGTCAGGATTATTCAAATTGAGAGAAAAAAAAGTTCTCCGGGAGAATCCGATTAGAGCAAGACTCGAGTAGATTCTATATAGGCCTCGTAGTACTATGCCCGATATATAATATTTAAGATATTAGAAAGATGATGGATTATAGATACATGGTAATTGAGGATAGACATGTCTAATGAATTGGATCCCCTTGTATCGTTTGAGAACTATGACGTAGTGACTTAGTACGTTCATAATTGCTGAGTTGAGTGAATTATTATATATATAATAATTCATTGAGTCGGAAGGAGTTCTAATATGTATGACTCACGACCAACTCGGTATTAGGCCTAGAGGGTCACACACATATAGTATGTGTTGTGACAAGTAGAGGTATGAATATAAGATATTCGTCGAGCGCATATCTTATTGGATATCCAATAAGTCTATATATTATTAGATCCTTTAGGTAAGACTCAATAAGAGCAAATAATGATTATTGGATAGAAATCTATTAATCCAAAATACTTGGGTAGTTAGATAGAGATTCAATATCCAATAGGGTAAGATCTATTAGGGTTAAGTTGATAGAAACTTCTATAAATAGGAGGGAACCAAAGGGACATATATTTTACCATTTTTTTTTGCTATCATCTCCTATTCTAATTTCTCTTTCTCCTCCCCAATCGATAGTCCTATTTGAGGTGTGTGGACAGCAAAAAGGATTGGCCCCTTTTTGATCTTGGCACAGTCTTATGGTGCACAAAGAAGAGAAAAGATCACGCTACGAAAGAGGAACATCGTCACGTTATTTACTGTGTGGATCACTGTTAGAGAGGAGGACATCTAACATTCTTCATCCAGATATTTAGATATACGATTTTGAGAATATACAATCTCACTTGTATAAATCATCTCAAATGTGTTATGTGATTTTTTGCACACCAATCTTCCCATCTTCCGATGACAATTTGATATTGAATCTTTATTTGAAAACTTATTTTATTTTTTATCCTTCCATTGTGATGCTGCATGATTTCTCAACAATCTCAACCAGCAAATGATTGAACTAATCCTAATCCAATAATTATCCACATATTATAAACATTATTCAAGCTCGGCATCTCGGGCATGGAAAACTACAACTCCCGCGGAGCAGACATGGTCGCCTCCCTCGAAGAGTGGCGCCGGAATCCCACTCCTCGCCTCGCCCTGCAGGTCCTGATCGGCTACTTACATCCTCCGACCTGCTGTAAACGTTCCTTCATGGCTCAAAGCCCTGACTTTTATCTGGTTTCCTTTGTTAAGGTGATGCGGGCGATCTCTGTTTGCCGGAGGGAAGCCATGAGATTGGACGAGGAGAACAGGGTATTGGTGGAGACCAAAATCGAACCAGCTTCACTTCGGTTCGACGACGAGAGAGCGTTCACGGAATCCAGGCTCCACGGATTCAATGGCTTCAGAGGAGTTCTTTACGCGCTGAGGAACGTGAGCTCGCTCCTCTTGCTGATCTTGCTGTGGGGATCGGTCCACTGCTGTCCAGAACAAGGTGTCTCCGAAGAATCGACATTCTTGAGCTCGGGGTACGCTGTTTCAGTGGGCAGGCTGCGACGGAGGCTGGTCGGGGAGGTGGAAGAACTCGGCGGCCGACCCGGGATTCTCATGCACGAGTTCCGGGCGGCGAGGGCGGCGGCCGAGGAACTGAGAGAAGAGATGGAGAAGGCGGGGACGGAGGGAGGCGACACAGGGGCCACGGCAGGGAAGCTGAAGGAGAAGGTGGAGGGATTGAAGGGGTGGCTGGGGACGCTGAGATCTGGAACTGAGAATCTTGTGGCGCAGCTGGATGACTTGTTTGATGAGATTGTGGAGGGCAGGAAGGAGCTATTGGACATCTGCAGCCACCAGTGAGCTGAAGGTAGGCAGAAACAGCAACAAGAAGAGGTCAGAGGAAGGAGAATTCCGGTGATCAGCTTCTTCTTCTTCGTCTTCTTCTTCTTCTTCTAGCTTTGTTTGTTTGTAGCAGCTATTGTTCCATTAGTATACAAACAATACCATTACCAGTCTTGTTCCATGCAAACAAAAGCAGGATCACAGTAAAAACAACTCGAGAGACACCTTGGTGAGTGAGAGAGTTTGATTGTGTGCATCATGTTATAGCAACGAAGGGATCTTTTCTTCTTATTGTGCTTTGCTTCGGAAGGAACCCGTATGTGTTCTTTGACTGGGTTCCTTTGTCATCTTCTTCCATCAGTGAAGGCTGCAGGCGAGGAAGAAGAAGGGGATGGGTGGGGAGGAGATTCCTGGGCAATTGAGTGGACAAGGAGACACGAGGACGGTACTGGTGGAATCTCGTTGTCTGCTGAGATTGATGTGGGAACGGATGGCAACCGCCATGGAAAAGGCTTCTGGACGGGACCAGCCGGCACTGGCGACTGTTCCTGCACTCTCTTGATTGCTGCTGCCAATATTACTTCAGCAGCAGCAGCAGCAATTATTTAGAGAGATGCGACCAAAAAGAAATCCTTGCTCAAAACAAAAAGAAAAACCTTTCAACATATCCATAATAATAATAATAATAATATATATGTATAATATATATGTATAATTATTTAAGCATCTAAATTTATTTCAAATTTGATAAGATTATATTTTGATTTGGTGATGACATGTCTAGATGAATTGGTTACCCGATTATATTATTCAACAAGCTGACATGGTATTATGTCGATCAAGTCAAATTAAGCTATAACAGAGTTCATCAAATTTATATCTAATAATTTATTACTTCATATTTTGATCTTTAAATTTAACAAAATTTATATTAAAAACTTTATAGTTAGATTTTTTTTAGTATGTTGATCTTTATATTTAAAAAATTTATATTGAAATCCTTACGGCTATGAAAGTGAAATATTTAACCCCATTTACCCTAAATACCATTGGCTTTATCAACAAAGATATAGACCGAATCTAAAGTATATTTTTGTTCATCATTTTTATATCATTTGTGATATCGATAAGGTCTACCATCGCGTCATTCTCATCGATCATTCTTATAATAATCACCCATGGTACCAACGTTGATATTATCTTTTTATCCATTAATTTTTTTATCATTATGTTGTCATGTGTTATATTTTTCATTGATAAAATCGACAACAATAAGATAAATATGATTAAATATTTTACTTTCATAATTATAAAGATTTTAATTAAAAAAAATTAAATTTAAAAATTAAAATATTTTAACTAATAGAGAAATATGTAATTAGTCCTTAAACTTATATAATTTTGTTATTGAGCCGTGTTATAGTATTCATCTTTCTTTTAATAGAACTGGATTGAGACACCTATATTTCTCACTGTATATTAATTAATGAATATTTATATTTATAAAATAATAATCAAAATTAGCATTTTTAAGTGCCTCGT
>LVTN01000499.1:90383-143491 GCA_001649415.1 Musa itinerans | reverse complement strand
AAAACATTATAAAGTTATTAAAAAATATTATAAGTGACATCATATTATATCTTTTTGGTTGTCATTATTAATATACTATTATGGTACCAAACTTTTTAAGGCTTAAAATTGGTTTGAATAAAATTATGAATCAATTTATATCATTTGCAATTTTTTCAAATAAATTTTATAATATTTTTATTGTGATGACCAAATTATTGTAATGTATTATTGGATTAGTGAGAGATATTTTGGATATTATTTGAAATAAGAATATTATTTGAAAAAATTAAAAAGAAGAGATTTTAAAAAAAGTTTATCCAAAGAAATCGTCCACTATTTTAGATAATTTTTTTAGATATATTAAACGAATATATTAATAATGTTTATAATATGTGGATAATTATTGGATTAGGATTAGTTCAATCATTTGCTGGTTGAGATTGTTGAGAAATCATGCAGCATCACAATGGAAGGATAAAAAATAAAATAAGTTTTCAAATAAAGATTCAATATCAAATTGTCATCGGAAGATGGGAAGATTGGTGTGCAAAAAATCACATAACACATTTGAGATGATTTATTCAAGGGAGATTGTATATTCTCAAAATCGTATATCTAAATATCTGGATGAAGAATGTTAGATGTCCTCCTCTCTAACAGTGATCCACACAGTAAATAACGTGACGATGTTCCTCTTTCGTAGCGTGATCTTTTCTCTTCTTTGTGCACCATAAGACTGTGCCAAGATCAAAAAGGGGCCAATCCTTTTTGCTGTCCACACACCTCAAATAGGACTATCGATTGGGGAGGAGAAAGAGAAATTAGAATAGGAGATGATAGCAAAAAAAAATGGTAAAATATATGTCCCTTTGGTTCCCTCCTATTTATAGAAGTTTCTATCAACTTAACCCTAATAGATCTTACCCTATTGGATATTGAATCTCTATCTAACTACCCAAGTATTTTGGATTAATAGATTTCTATCCAATAATCATTATTTGCTCTTATTGAGTCTTACCTAAAGGATCTAATAATATATAGACTTATTGGATATCCAATAAGATATGCGCTCGACGAATATCTTATATTCATACCTCTACTTGTCACAACACATACTATATGTGTGTGACCCTCTAGGCCTAATACCGAGTTGGTCGTGAGTCATACATATTAGAACTCCTTCCGACTCAATGAATTATTATATATATAATAATTCATTGAGTCGGAAGGAGTTCTAATATGTATGACTCACGACCAACTCGGTATTAGGCCTAGAGGGTCACACACATATAGTATGTGTTGTGACAAGTAGAGGTATGAATATAAGATATTCGTCGAGCGCATATCTTATTGGATATCCAATAAGTCTATATATTATTAGATCCTTTAGGTAAGACTCAATAAGAGCAAATAATGATTATTGGATAGAAATCTATTAATCCAAAATACTTGGGTAGTTAGATAGAGATTCAATATCCAATAGGGTAAGATCTATTAGGGTTAAGTTGATAGAAACTTCTATAAATAGGAGGGAACCAAAGGGACATATATTTTACCATTTTTTTTTGCTATCATCTCCTATTCTAATTTCTCTTTCTCCTCCCCAATCGATAGTCCTATTTGAGGTGTGTGGACAGCAAAAAGGATTGGCCCCTTTTTGATCTTGGCACAGTCTTATGGTGCACAAAGAAGAGAAAAGATCACGCTACGAAAGAGGAACATCGTCACGTTATTTACTGTGTGGATCACTGTTAGAGAGGAGGACATCTAACATTCTTCATCCAGATATTTAGATATACGATTTTGAGAATATACAATCTCCCTTGAATAAATCATCTCAAATGTGTTATGTGATTTTTTGCACACCAATCTTCCCATCTTCCGATGACAATTTGATATTGAATCTTTATTTGAAAACTTATTTTATTTTTTATCCTTCCATTGTGATGCTGCATGATTTCTCAACAATCTCAACCAGCAAATGATTGAACTAATCCTAATCCAATAATTATCCACATATTATAAACATTATTAATATATTCGTTTAATATATCTAAAAAAATTATCTAAAATAGTGGACGATTTCTTTGGATAAACTTTTTTTAAAATCTCTTCTTTTTAATTTTTTCAAATAATATTCTTATTTCAAATAATATCCAAAATATCTCTCACTAATCCAATAATACATTACAATAATTTGGTCATCACAATAAAAATATTATAAAATTTATTTGAAAAAATTGCAAATGATATAAATTGATTCATAATTTTATTCAAACCAATTTTAAGCCTTAAAAAGTTTGGTACCATAATAGTATATTAATAATGACAACCAAAAAGATATAATATGATGTCACTTATAATATTTTTTAATAACTTTATAATGTTTTTAATACCTCAACAAAAATATTATAATACTATTGAAAAACAATATAATTGACATAAATAGAATCAAAATACAATCATTTGATATATCTTATTAGGGTTCAAATATTTATTTATAATAATTTATGAATAATATTACTAAAACATAGATAATATTACTCAAACAGAGATAATGATCTATGAGCAATGATAATTAAAAAGACATCATATAATATCACATACAGTATTTTCAGCACCTTAATAAAAATATTATAAATAAGTCAAAAGAAAATACTGTAATGATTTAAAATTGATGAAAAAATTGACAAAAAAGGTTAATATTATTGGGGTTGTGGAAGGATATTTTGAGCATTATGGAAATTATGGGATATCATTTAGAAAAAAATAAAACAGGTAGTCTTTAGGGAGAAAGAAAAAGAAAAAAAGATGATTTTTTAAAAGAGAAATTACCCCCAAAATATTTATGTCATCATTTATAATAACAAAACCAAATACCTAATAGACTTAATCTCACTATAACCTTAATTCTGAGAGTTCACACCTTATCTTTGCTTCTCAGCCATGTGAAGTCCCACGTAATAAGATTATATTTTGATTTGGTGATGACATGTCTAGATGAATTGGTTACCCGATTATATTATTCAACAAGCTGACATGCTATTATGTCCATCAAGTCAAATTAAGCTATAACAGAGTTCTTCAAATTTATATCTAATTACATATTATTTCATATAATTAGATTTTTTAATATCTTGATCTTTATATTGAGATTATTATTCAATCATTAAATTTTAAAAAATTTATATTGAAATCCTTATAGTTATAAAAGTGAAGTATTTAACCTCATTTACCATAATTATTGTTGGCTTTACTAACAAAAGATATAGATTGAATCAAAATTATCTTTTTATCAATCGTTTTTGTGTTATTTGTGATATCGATAAAGTCTACCACCATATCATTCTCGTCGACCATCGTTACAACAATCACCCATAGTACCATCGTTGAGATTATCTTTTTATCCATTATTTTTTTTGTCATTGTGTTATCATGTATTATATTCTCCGTTGATAAAATCGACGACATCAAGATAAATGAGATTAAATATTTAATTATAAAGATTTTAATTAAAAAAAATTAAATTTAAAAATTAAAATATTTTAACTAATAGAGAAATATGTAATTAGTCCTTAAACTTATATAATTTTGTTATTGAGCCGTGTTATAGTATTCATCTTTCTTTTAATAGAACTGGATTGAGACACCTATATTTCTCACTGTATATTAATTAATGAATATTTATATTTATAAAATTATAATCAAAATTAGCATTTTTAAGTGCCTCGTATGCTCCTCCTAATTTGAACTTAAATTCGATGAAGGAGCCCTCTAAACCAACTTAAACATCCACAGTAAATGAATGAACCGAAGTCCGAAATCAGCGGGGAAGCAAGTGGAAGACACTGGATCCGACAATACGTCGAACACCTCGGGATCTGATTCCGGACGGAACTTACAGCGGAGGAAGAGCTGGAACTGAAGCTGGAGACACACGGAGCAGCCGGTGGTGGCCAGCTTTCGCAAGGGGGGGCAGCAGCAGTAGCACTGTGGCTCGCTCATAGAGACAGACGTACGGTGATCTCAGCCCACCTCTTCCTCCTCCCCACAGCCACAAGCTGCGCTGGCTCTGTCGTCGCCTCTGTTGCTTGCCTCCTCTTTTCTCGCGCATCCGCCATCGTGAACAAACCGACATGTTTTTACCTTTTACGCACCCAGTAAAGAAACCTGTGCAAGCCAGTAACTGTAGTGATGCCATGGAAGAAAGCAAAACACGGAGACAAAGCACAAAGAAGAGAGAGAAACGACGGACGAGGAAGACGGCGTGGATGAGTATCAGGGAGGAGAGACACAGAGCTAACCAAGAGAGAGAAACGACGGACGAGGAAGACGGCGTGGATGAGTATCAGGGAGGAGAGAGACAGAGCTAACCATGGATGCAAAAAAAATCACATATATATTACTTGACATAAGTAATTTTCATATTAATTTATATCAATTTAAGTTCAGCGAACAGCTTAAATGCTATTATAATAAACGCAAATCAACTGATTGTTTAAGAAAACACTTTAAATATGTCAGGATAGTATTTGAATTATTAAGAATATTTCTAATACTTTATATTTTTATTTTTTAAATTAGAATTAACTGATGACAACGGTAAGTAATAACTGAGTTAGGAGGGGGACATGGATGTCAATTTGAAACTTATAAAGAAGGACAAATAACTTGTCTCCGAATTTTACAAGGATTGAATTATTTATATATTTATATACAAGTAAATTTCATATTTATCTCTATCAATTTAAGTTCAGTATGTATCCTTTAAAACCTAATAACTTATACACTATTGTGATTAATCCAAATCAACCGAGTCTTTAATGAAAACACTTTAAATATGTTAGAATAGTATAGTATTTTTTTTAAAAATAAATAAAATTATCAAATTATTTATCAATTAAATTAGCTAACACATTCAATTTTAGAGCACATACTAGTGTATGAGTATTAAGAATATTTTTATAAATTTTAAATTTAATTTTAAAAGAGAATATATAAGGAATTTGATAATTAATTTTTTCCAAAGCCATCATTCCTCCAAGAGACTGTCTCAGTCACACATTTATGACTATCCTATGCTAGTAGGTGCTTATAAGAGTCATGGGTGACACTGCATATTTTTTTTTGCTTATTTTTATTATTGATATTATCTCATTTTATATTATCTACTTGATAATATTATGATTTTTTTATGTATATAATAGGAATTGGATCATGATAAGAGAAATTAATTTATATATAAGTTACTTGAGATCTTAAATATTCTCGATCATAAGTTACTTGAGAGGGACATCGAGATAGTCGGACAAACTGATGTGCTATATAACCATCCATATGATGGAAGTGGCTAGTCTCATAGTCGCTCATGTAGGGACACTATGGGTACATAACAGGTGCTCATTGAAGAATGAGTTCATCGATTGATCTGCTCATGAAATATGAGATGGTGAATGAGACCTCATCGTCAAACAGTAGTTCCATGGTTCAAATTGTGTGTTTGGTCCTTAGACTTGAGACATTAAAAATGCCCTGTATGAGTATTTTGTTTTTTGATACCAGACTTATATGTCTAAAAGTTTCAAATTTAGCACAGTCGGTCATAGGGAGTGATAGCCAACCTTACGAGGGTAATTGAGTGTCAATAGAGGATCATCTGCTCCCGATGTCATAAGAAGAATGTCTCATGTGTTCTTGTTTAATTAAATCCCTAGCCAGGATTATTCATATTGAGAGAAAAAAGAGTTCTCCGGGAGAATCCGATTAGAGTAAAACTCGAGTAGATTCCGTATATACCTCATAGTACCATACTCGATATATGATATTTAGGATATTAGAAGGATGAGGGATTATAAATACACAGTAATTGAGGATAGATATGTATAATGGATTGGATCGCCTTGTATCGTTTGAGAACTATGGCATAGTGACATAGTACATTCATAATCGTTGAGTCGAGTGAATTATTATGTAGATAATAATTCATTGAGTTAGAAGAAGTTCTAATATGTATGACTCATGACCAGCTCAGTATTAGGTTTAAATGGTCACACATATATAATAAGTGTTGTGATAAGTAGAGGTATAAATATGAGATATATATCGAGCCCATATCTTATTAGATATCCAATAAGTCCTTGTATTATTCGATCCTTTGGGTGAGACTCAATAAGAGCAAATAGTGATTATTGGATAGAGAGACTTGAGTAGTTGGATAGAAATTTAATATCTAATAGGGTAAGATCTATCATGGTTAAGTTGACAGGAACTTCTTAAATAAGAGGGAACCAAAGGGGCATATACTGACCCTTTTTTGACTACCACCTCCTGTTCTCATCTCTACTTCTCCTCCTTAGTCGATAGTTGTATTTGAGGTGTGTGGACAGTAAGAATGGCTGACCCTTTCTTGATCTTGGCACAATCTTGCGGTGCACAAAGAAGAGGAAAGATCACGCAATGAAAGAGGAGCATCGTCGCGTCATCTGCTGTGTGGATCATCACTAGAGAGGAGGACATCTGACGTTCTTCATCCAGAGATTTAGATCTGTGATTTCGAGGATATACGATCTCTCCTAGGTAAATCATCTCAAATGGGTTACGTGATTTTTTATTTTATGATTTTTCGCATATCAATCTTCGCACGATGATCTGATATTGAATCTTTGAAAACTTATTTTATTTTTTGTCATTCCACTGCACATGTGATGTTGGTTTCCCAACAATCTCAACCAACAAATGATTGAACTAATCCTAATCCAACAATCGTCCACACATTATAAACATTATTAATATATTAGTTTAATATATCTAAAAAAATATTCTAAAATAGTGGATGATTTCTTTGGATAAACTTTTTTTTTAAATCTCTTCTTTTTAATTTTTTTCAAATAGTATTCTTATTTCAAATAATATCCAAAATATCTCTCACTAATCCAATAATACATTACAATAATTTGGTCATCACAATAAAATTTATTTGAAAAATTATAAATGATATAAATTGATTCATAATTTTATTCAAACCAATTTAAAGCCTTAAAAAGTTTGGTACCATAATAGTATATGAATAATGACAACCAAAAATATATAATATGATGTCACTTATAATATTTTTTAATAACTTTATAATGTTTTCAATACCTCAACAAAAAATACTATAATACTATTGAAAAACAATATAATTGAGATAAATAGAATCAAAACACAATAAAAATAATTTAATATATCATATTAGGGTTCAAATATTTATTTATAATAATTTATGAATAATATTACTAAAACATAGATAATATTACTCAAACAGAGATAATGATCTATGAGCAATGATAATTAAAAAGACATCATATAATATCACATACAGTATTTTCAACACCTTAATAAAAATATTATAAATAAGTCAAAAGAAAATACTGTAATGATTTAAAATTGATGAAAAAATTGACAAAAAAGGTTAATATTATTGGGGTTGTGGAAGGATATTTTGAGCATTATGGAAATTATGGGATATCATTTAGAAAAAAATAAAACAGGGAGTCTTTTGGGAGAAAGAAAAAGAAAAAAGATGACTTTTTAAAAGAGAAATTACCCCCAAATATTTATGTCATCATTTATAATAACAAAACCAAATACCTAATAGACTTAATCTCACTATAACCTTAATTATGAGAGTTCACACCTTATCTTTGCCTCTCAGCCATGTGAAGTCTCACGTTATGAGACTTGCTCACCCCCTACCTTTGTCCAATGGCCATGGCCACTTCGCCTGCCCTCACCCAACCATTGCCTTCTCCTCCCACCAGACCACCTCTTGCCACCTCCACGAGGACACCAGCGCCCACTAACAATGGCAGGTTAGAATTGGGGAGGTTGATGCTATCTCTGGGGGACTACGCCTTGAAGCAGAGGAAGAAGACCCCTGAAGAGCATCGAGCACACTACAACTCCGTCATCTCCCTCTGCATCGCGAACAGGGCGCTCCGCGAGGGGCGCCGCCTGCGATCCCACATGGCCCGAATAGGGTACACGCCTGGCCTGTTCTTGGACAACCAGTTCATCAACCTGTACGTGCGGTGTGGGGAGCTTGACATGGCCCGGGAGCTGTTCGATGGAATGCCCGAGCGGAATGTGGTGTCCTGGAACGCCCTCATCTCCGGTTACTTCTCCAATGGCCGTCTTCTCGATGCGTTATTCCTCTTCTGCACCATGGTTGAGGCAGGACCGAGCCCCAATCATCTGACTTACTTGACTGCAATCCGAGCTTCGGTCGGCACAGGGAGTCGTGAGCTCGGGAAGCAGATTCATGGGCACCTCATGAAGGCAGGTCTCTTCGCTTGTGTCCAGGTCGGGAACTGTTTGATCAGTATGTACTCAGAGTTTGGAGAACCGGAGAATGCTGAATCAGTGTACAGGACCATGGTTGAGCGAGACGAGGTCTCATGGAATTCCCTGATTGCATTGCATGTCAAATGCAGGTCTCCTGATGACGCATTGGCTCTTTTCGTGGACATGCAGAAGGAAGGCTTCACTCCAGATGAATTCACATTCGGAAGCTTGCTCTCATTGACGGATGCAAACATCATTACCAAGCTACATGGCCAGATTGCTAAGAGGGGGCTGGCTAACAATGTCTTTGTAGGAAGCGTGCTACTGGATGCCTATGCCAGGTCCGGGAATCCACGAGCTGCAAGCTTAGTCTTCAATTCCATGCAGCTACCGAATGCTGTCGCATGGAACTCGGTTATCTCAGCATGCTTCGGGAACAATATGGTGCAAGAAGGTCTGAAACTATTTCGGCAAATGGGTGAGCAGGGTGTGCTGCCAGATGAGTATACTGTCTCCATCCTGCTGAAGGCGGGTGCTACCTGTTTGTCGATAATTGTTGGCAAACAGCTTCATGGACTTGCAATCAAAATGGGATTGCACGCAGATGCCTTGATCGGAAACAGTCTCATTACGTTGTATGCGAAACATGAAGAGGTTTCTGACTCCTGGAAAGCTTTCAGCAGTATCACAGAGCCAGATCTTATCTCTTGGAATTCCATTGTCCAATCTCATGTTCAGAATGAGGAGCCTGAGCAAGCACTGACACTCTTTGTAGAAATCAAGGGGTCTGGTTTTGAGCCTGATGAATTCAGCTTTGTAGGCGCCTTAGCTGCTTGTGCTTCTCTGGCCTGGTACCGAACTGGAAGAGAAGTTCATGGCGACCTGGTCAAGAGAAGCCTGACACCAGATGCTTTTATCAGTAGCGCACTTATTGACATGTACGCGAAATCAATGGCCATCTCTGATGCTAGGGAGGTTTTTAACAGAGTTGAACATAAGGACTTGATCACCTGGAATACGATGATTTCTGGGTTGGCACAAAATGGTTATTTGGATGAAGTACTGAAACTACTTTACAGGATGAGGGAAGAGAACATCAACCAAGATAATTTTACCTTTGCCAGTATTTTTGCAGCATGCACAAATGCCATGGCGATGCAACAGGGAAGACAGGTCCATGGTCTGGTCCTGAAATCAGAACATAAAACAGATGCAGCTGTAGCCAATTCACTTATAACCATGTATTGCAGAGCAGGGAACATAAGGGAAGCAAGAAAGGTTTTCTCTGAGCTTTCCGTCAAGAATGTAATATCTTGGACAGCAATGATTGGAGGTTGTGTGCAGAGTGGTTATTCGAGGGAGGCTCTTGAAATCTTCGAGCAAATGGAGAGAGCTGCAGTGAGACCAAATGCCAAAACCTTCATTGCAGTATTGACAGCTTGCAGCTATGCAGGTTTGAGAAGGGAAGCTGGAAAGTTCTTTAAGATGATGGAGACTAAATATGGGATTAGACCTGGATTTAATCACTACTCTTGCATGATTGACATTCTCGGGCGAGCAGGAAAATTAAAGCAAGCAGAAAACTTGATAGAAGGAATGCCTTTCGAACCAGATGCACTAGTATGGAGAATATTGCTGAGTGCTTGCAGAATTCATGGTGATGCTGAAAGAGGAAGGAGGGCCATGGAAAAGATACTGGCCCTTGAACCTGGTGATTCTGCAGCTTATGTGTTGCTTTCTAATTTGTATGCCTCCTTAGGCAACTGGGATGGAGTTGAGGAAGTCCGACAAATGATGAGAGTTAATGGGGTGAAGAAAGAGCCAGGAAAAAGTTGGATTGAGCTAAATGCTAAAGTCCATGAGTTCATGGCAGGTGATTCTTTGCATCCACAAAAAGAAGAAATATGCTTGAGGCTGAGAGAGTTGGTCAAACAGATGAAAGATGAAGGATATATTCCTGGAATAGAACATGCTGTAAGATAAGAGGTAATTATGGAATCATTCTGTTAGAATTCTCAGCTATACAGAATCCCTTTGTAGCAGCAACAAAGATGAAGAACCTGCAGGAGATCTTGACTCCTCAGAATTGAAGTTAATGGGTTCATGCATTAGACTGACCACCCAATAATTCATGTTTAATTGATCAAAGTTGTTTGAGAACCACAGAGAAACTTATGATGCACGTTAGAGTTACATTAAAGACAAAAGAACCTCAAATTTCAACTTGAGATCTTCAGAAGGGGAAGATCCAAAGAGAAGCCTGGCAGAAAACTTGTGACAAGTTGGGAAGTGCAAAGAGTCCTAGAATTAAAACTATTTCAAATGTATAGCATAAATTACTAATTTAGTGATCAAAATAATATTGATGAAAAACTAATCATTGTTTTTACAGATTTTACCTTAAAATAATTGGTGATTGTGGAGTTTTATTGGTTGTACATATTTTTACAAAGACTACAGTTTTTTGTCAATTTATATAAAAGATTCTCTATCTTCCATGGATCCTGAGGCTTAAGCTTTTAACTCATGTTTCTGTGATACATGTAAATTACTATAATACAAGTTTCTATCATACATGTTGGTTGCTATAACTCAAGTCTTGCTTTAGCTTTTACTCATTTTATGCTCTAAGACATTGATCCAAACCTTGGAAACCATCATTTTTGCTAACTTAAGTACACTAGTTTTAGAATTCTACTCTTGTGGATGATTCCAGTTCCTTCTTTTGTTCAATATTATCCATTTAATAATTCAATCTCATTAATGGAAACTTTTGTTTCCACAAAAAAGGAAACAACAAAGACATATGAATCATCCATATCAAATTGTTGCATCAGGAAGTTGCAATAACATTCCAAGAGCAATACAAGGAACCTATGAATCACATCATATCATTCTTCAAAAAATATGACTAAATTAAATTTAAATCAACTAGAAGTATAAATTAGTTTTCTGTTGATTACATAAGAGAGTACTCTCAGAATTTACAAGTAATTAAAGATGAAAAAACTCATAATGAAGACCCAATACAACAAAAGAAAAAGACATGTGAAGAGGAGAAAGATTAAGAAAGTGTTGTTTACTTTTTTATTTGGATAAACTGCTATTTAGAAATCGTGCAGTTTCTTATAACTGTTTACCTCAGAGGCTGCGCAGGAAGATTATGGTGGTGCAGCCGACAGAAGTTGGTGGTGGCTGAAGGTGGTGCGGTGTGGGGGAGCAGTATGAGACTGGCCGGTGGCCAGAGCCCCAGCAGCCGCCTGGTGGTGAAGCGGTGGCCACAAGGCAGTGGCGAGGCCACTACGCTCCGGCTGTAGTAGCGCATTACTGAGCGATCGCGACTTCTTTTCGTGGAATGAGAAATCTTGACCGTTGAAATGCATTGAGATTCGTGACAGATCCCCTGGGGGCAATTGGGTCCCAAGGACGGTGCGAGCCTCGTTTGGTCGGTTAACTTTCCGCGGAGTATTAGGGGATTGATGGCGGTGGCGATAGCGAACGCTTTCGGTACTTCCCAACAGCTCCGCCACCGTCCTTCGGGACCTCCCAGCCTACCCCGTCGCCCCTTTGCCGGACGGTGGAGGCTCGCCACCTCATCCCACGATGAGGGTGTCACGGAGAAACCGTGCCTGCTGGGTGCAACGGTGGCGTCCCGGTCGGTGGCGAATTCCAGCAAGCAGCTTGCGGGCAAGCGGAGGGTCTTCTTCTTGGACGTGAATCCCTTGTGCTTTGATGGGTCCCGCCCGAGTCTCCGCTCCTTTGCGCGATGGCTCGACCTTTTCTTCTCCGAAGTTAGCCTCCGGGATCCCGTCATCGCCGTAAGCCCAACTGTCTTGCCTAATTCTTGCATAGGACTTTATCAAAATTGTAACTTTTAGGGGTGAATGAGGAAAAAAATGCTTCGTTTAAGGTATTGGATGGAGAAGAAGGGAATGAGTATCGGAGGCATCTGTTGCCTTCATATAAAGCACACAGGAAGAGATACTTGAGGCAATCGCGGGTATTGCGGAGTGCTCATGATACTTATCAAAGCACCACCGAGTGCAAAGTTATAGATGTTCTCCTGGAGTGCAACGTGCCGGTATGTCGAGAAGGTTCTCTTTTGTTAAATTAGATTGTTAATTTTGGTGCTTATTCAGACTGAGACTGTTGAAGGGACTGTATTTTGAGTTGCCATTTTTATTGTTCATTCAGTCGATTGCAGTTCCATCAGTCACGTAGTTCTCTTAATGGCTCCTCTGGTAGTTTATAGCTTGCTAGTGTAAAGAAAGGAAATTACTTAAGTTCGATTAAACTTATCATGATATGAGACCATAATCAAGATTATTGTGTTTTAATTTACTTCTAACCTAGAATTCTGCTACCAGCAAATTGTTTGCTGCAAAATAATAATTTCCAAGTTTTTAAGCAATGCAGGTAGTTAAAGTTCATGGATATGAGGCAGATGATGTAGTGGCAACATTAACAGATCAAGTTTTAAAAAAAGGAGCACGAGTTGTTATTGGGTCTCCTGATAAAGATTTCAAGCAGTTGATATCTGAAGATGTTCAAATTGTGATGCCCATGCCTGATTTTGGTCGATGGTCTTTCTACACATTGAGACACTACATTGATCAGTACAATTGTGATCCAAGTTCTGATTTGAGCCTTCGTGAGTACAAAATATTACACTGTTTCCATGACATTGCACATGTTCTATGTATTTTATATGTTATGGAGAAAGCTATTGATGTTTTGTCGGAATAGTCATAACCTGTGATTTCTTTTTCGATATGTATGCTTGACATTGCATTAATGAGGTGGTAATTCATATTAGATGGTGTTCCATCTAGAGGGATCCTAATTTAAATAGCTGGCAAGAGTTGGTTGTCATTGCCCGCTGTATTAATAATGAACCTTTTTGTGCAAATCTACAGGAACTTCATTGTGCATTCTTTTCTGTATTTTTATGCTGATCAATTTATGTGGGCGTGTTCCATGATAAATGGACTTTATAGAGCTTCAACTTATTCTATAAATGCTCTTTTTCACAAATTCTCTTTCTATTATGTTCTTTCCTCAGTGGATAGGTATTGTTTGTTCTTCAGGTAGTTCATGCCACTGTGACAACATTTTTAATCTTTTAGTTCTGTTTTTTTTAATGTTAATTTATGATGTTGTCTTCACATCTGGAAATAATTATGTACCTCATGTGTGAATTAGCTATGATATTACATATAAGCTCTATTTGATGCTTAATCTTTCTGTCCTCCGACTGTTTCAGCTTTCATAACTTGTTCATTGGTGCTTTACTTCACAAATGAAATTTGACTGTATTTTTCAAAATTTTACCATTCAAGCAGCAATTTATACATGGAACATGTCTTCGTATTTCTCAAACCTCATCCTCACACACGCACACACACACACTTTATGTGGGTTCATATTATTGGTAGGTTAACAATCAAAATGAGCATTTACTTGTAACTGTTATTTATTTTTTGACCTTGTGAGCATTTCTATGGTTGATACTGCCAGAAAGTTTTATATCTCTTGTCTGGCTGCTGCTTTTAACATTGTGACCATGAGCATTTTAAGCCCAAATGAAGGTGTTGTTATATCTTTCACTCTCCTAATTGGGCACTGTGCTGCTTTTAACATTGTGACCATGAGCATTTAAGCCCAAATTTAGGTGTTGTTATATCTTTCACTCCTAATTGGGCACTGTAAAGCACTGCCTTCCATGGATTGTCAGTGAAAAATGAAAGGTTCCTTTAGCTTGGTCTGTTACTGTATATCTTTGATTAAAGTGGTCAATATATCTGGATTTGACTTATAAATTCATGTTATCCATCCCATAGCTTATAGCAGAATCAATTGTATGGAGTACCTCATTAAGTGTTCAACTAGATCAATCATCACCACATGGCATTCAGAAGCTGCTTCATGTTACAATGCAACTTTACCTGTCCAAGGTCTTCATCATTATTTACTGTCTAAACTTGTATCCACATAGGGTGTTTCATCGGTGATGAAGTTGATGGTGTTCCTGGGATTCAGCAGTTGGTTCCTGGATTTGGTCGCAAGACAGCTCTCAAACTCTTGAAGAAACATGGCTCTTTAGAAGATTTACTTAGTGCAGCTGCAACAAGAACAGTAGGCAAAGACTATGCACAAAATGCACTCACAAAATATGCTGATTATCTGAGAAGAAATTATAAGGTTCTTAGCCTAAGGAGGTATGAGTTTACGGAAATGTCCTAGATGGAATAAATGCTATCTGGATTTGTAATCACATAATACTTTGTTAATCAGTTAAAAAGATATGCATAAACCTTATGCATGGTTATGAAAAGTAATTGATGTCAATGACTTTGTTTTTGTTTAGGGATGTTAATGTTCAGCTTCAAGATGATTGGTTATCAGAAAGAAACACTAGCAATGACTTGGTAATCTTGTCAAACTTTCTCAGAAAGTTGGGGGAAAGGCCTGAAGGCCAGAAGCTAAATAACAGGCATGTCTTTTTTTAATCTTATCTTCCAAAAGCGATGAGGTTTCCTTTAAATTGATTTTTCTTAACTTGGTTGTGGTTTTCCCAATGCTAAAGACTAAAGTAAATTTAATGTGTATAACAACATGATTATTTGATAATTGTTATCATAATTTTATCTTTTAGCATTTAATTAAGTTCATAAAACAAGAAATTTCTTTGCTCTTAATAGTATAAATGAGTGGCTCTTCTGGAAAAGGTTAAGATTTCTTCCTATTTTGTTTCATTAGTTAAGGGATGTTGTATCTTTTTTAATCACTTTAATTTAGTTTAATATCTTCTCCCTCAACATTTTTCCTCTACTACCTTCTCACTTCCACACCTTTGTTACTGTTTCCTTTTCTTCTTTCATGACATATTATTCTAAGACTTAGTAGTACAGAACAGTATATCCCATTTATAGATTATAAATAAAAACCCTTTAATAGGCATCATAGAATTGGAAGAAAAAAAAAATAAACAAAACCTAAGTTGACATTTTGTGTAGATTGTTGGAGATCAGCATACTGAAGAAATTTGCCAGCCAATCAAGCTGTGGATCAAAAATAAATCCTTGACATCTAGGGTATATTTTAGTTAGATAGTGAGTGAACCATGATGCCATCATAATGTGGCTCTTCTCTAAACTGGATGACTAGGGCTTTAGTCATAGAAATAACCTCTTTGCTTAAAGGGGTAAGACTACAAATTTTGATCCTTCCTGGTACCCCATATTGGTAATAGTCTTGTGCGATGGTCCTTTTTGGTAGGATATCCACATAACTGTCTGTGTAGAGAATGGAAATGAGTACATTTTTTCATATGACCTATGAGTTATTAGATGTCCTGATGATTACATGAGAAATGATACAACAATTGGCAGCACTTTTGGCTTCTATGTACAAAGAGTCTTTGAATGAGTACATTGATAATATACTGAAGGTTCTTATATTTTTAAAAGGATGAAAGTCTGTTCTTTTTTGTTGTTAGTTGGGTCTTGGAACTTTGTTGAAAAACATATTGTTCTGATTGTTTGTGACATTACCACTTACTGGACTTCAATGCCACTGGGATCCATTTACATTAGGAGTAGTTTAAGAATATGCTTTCCAGATTGTTATTAAGTAGGAGGAAGAGTATGGATGAGTAACAGGGGACGTAGAAAATTGTATTCTGCCGTTCCTTGCATTTAATTAAGTATACCGAAAGAAAGTCTGATTCTATATTTAAGCACATTCATAGCTATTTCTTAGGAAAATTCTTCTTTCTATATATCATGCATCTTCTAAACTTAATTATATGAGCTAAAATATATGAGAAGTAATAATTATTCATCCTAAAGTTTTGAGCATCCATTCTTTTGTAACCCTTGATGCATGTAATGCATGATGAATGCCACAATTGTGAAGAAGTTTGACATGTTTATATCCTCTGTAATACTTCATCCCACATTTTTTTAACATATGATAGAATTATTACATGTGATGCATGTAATCCTCGATGAATGCCACAATTGTGGAGAAGTTTAACGTGTTCTCTAAATGTCAAATCCTGTGAGACACCATCAGTGCAGTGCAAGCTTTCTTATTTCAGATGCCAACTCTGATGAGCTTTTTCTGCTAATGATGGTGTTAGAATTTGTATGATAAAAAGAATGACACTTTTGCAGATATTATGGTTCTGCCTTTTGGTGATCATGTTTTCTTAAATAAATTTGATGATGATATCTTTCTTCTCTATGCTTTTCTCAGTGAAAATTATTGGCTATGAGTAAAAGGTTGATCAATTTTCATAAAGGTCTAACTTCTTGGTAATTATTGACTTTTGCTACTAGAGAAAGAAGCAAATCCTTTGAGAGCAGAATCTCAAAGGGTGATCGATCTGTATATCTCGGTGATGGTTGAGGACGACAACTGCTTGACCAAGCAGATATTTTGTTTGGTTTCCAGCCTAAAGGAAATAGCTATTCATGCATTGGTAAGAAATTGATAGTTCCTTGCTTACATTGTCTTTCCTTTTTTATTTGTTTATCCATTTTGTTGTCATAATCTTTAAATGGAACATGACAACAGCATCAATGATGTCTTTTTGCTGCCTTCTTCACCGAGATTATACCTCAAAGGGAGAGTTGTATCAGGTTGTGCTTCATGCCTATATATGAACTTTTTTTGCATTTCTGCACCATTGACCATGTCTGTAACATCATCTGCCTTCCCTGACCACTAGTGGAATGACACACAGTGGGCCTCTGCGACAAAGCATATGCGGAAATTATTTAGCCTATATTCATATACTGCACAGTGTTCAAAGGGTTCATACTGTGGAGCCCAACTAAGACATCTGCCCTCAGGACTGCTTGCAGAGGTACTCTGAAGTGGTTTAGCTGTACTTGAATACTAATTCTTTGAAATGGACCAGAAATATTTTGCTTTGTGGTTGCTTCCTCAGAAAGAACATTTCTATAATTATTTTGCGAATAGTCCAGAACATTTTGCTTTGTGGTTGCTTCCTCAGAAAGAACATTTCTATAATTATTTTGCGAATAGTCCAGAACATTTTGCTTTGTGGTTGCTTCCTCAGAAAGAACATTTCTATAATTATTTTGCGAATAGTCCAGAACATTTTGCTTTGTGGTTGCTTCCTCAGAAAGAACATTTCTATAATTATTTTGCGAATAGTCCAGAACATTTTGCTTTGTGGTTGCTTCCTCATTTCCAGTGACCCTGGAGTTATAGTCTACAGCATGTGTAGTCATAACTATCGCATTCGCACTCTATGAGTTACTTGGCTTTGTCTATGACTTGTATAGATAAAGTTATTTGTAGAAACTTACACATAATCAATTTACTTTTACTTACAAAAAAAAAAATATTTTTATAAATCTTTTTTAATTATGTTGACTGGCCCAGGATCGAATTATTATTGATGATTAAGGAGTTAAATTGCTGATGATGTGGTTAGGAAGATGAGTGGAAGTGATTAATGTTTGGGATGTTTGTGTTGGTCATCCAGAATGAATGTATTCATTTCACATGAAAATTGCTGCAAAAACAAGATTGTTTTCTTGTCTTAATAAGATCAACACATACTGTGATGTGCTCTGTCAAATGATGCATATTTTTTTGTAGGTTCCTTGTTGATTAATTAAATGGTGTACACAATATTAAGGATTTGATCGGTTGATAAACATACTATGTGCTGGTCATTGGTGTTGACCATATGCATACATATTTTTAGTGATTGTGTTCACTAATTTTGAACTTCCAAAATCCTGTCATTTTCCTGGAAATGATAAAATTTGGTTCAAAATGGGGTTTGAGATTAGTTTCTAGTTCTGATCTGCAAGGTCCAGACATGCTATCTAGATATCGTAGGGTAGAACGTGTCATAGTGCTTCAGTAAGACTAAACCTGTATATCCTCGATACAATGGTGAAGTCGATAGGGCACAGAACATGTCATAGTGCTTTGGTAAGACTAAACCAGTCTATCCTCGATACAGTGATGAAGTCAATATATGCTCAATTTATGGGGCATAATCTCAAGTACAACGATAAAATCTTACTATCGAAAGTTTTTTCTCATGTTGTTTTTGAGATGCAAACCCTGATTTTAACAAAAGAGCAACCTTATCATTGTGCAGGTGCTAAAGTTTAATAAGATGACACTACTGGATCAGATGATAGGTGGAATCTGAACACTGACGAGGCTTGTTCCTTGTACTGACTCAATTCCTGGTGAGTATCCATGCAACATGTGCAAGCTCTTGAACAGAATAAATGATGGTCATTCTACTTTACATCGAAAGACTCCATGTGTAAGCATTTATTCACTACCTGAATGGCTGAATTACCTTCCTCTGACAAAAAAAAAAAGAGAGTATGAAAATAAAGTTAAACTACCTCAAGGACTTGAATTTAGTTTGCAACTGGATTTGTTCAAGCAATTTTGAGTGGCACAATATCTACCAGCTGAATTATGTAGCCTCTTGGCAACAGGTGAAAGCCACATGAGGTGTTCTCACTTTCTTGTCTTCAGTTCCAACTCTTGAGACACATCACATGAACTGGCAGATCTCAGAAATGAGGAGCTTTAGTTCTGCTCAGAGCTCAAACAAGCAGAATCATGTTCTCTGAGCTTATAAGAGGACATGAAGGTGAGGTTTGTCCTAAATCATTTAAAGCAGTGTACTGATCTGGACATGGAAGAGTTCCAGGTTGGTGTAGAATGAGCAACTTGGTGACTTGAATTAACATTGACTTCCTAAGTAGTGTCAGAGATTTTAGCAGCTCCTTTGTGATGTACACAGCTTACAAAAAAGATTTCTTGAGGTATATACACAAAAAAAGACAACTCCATTTTATGTTGAAGGAACTATATACCAATCAGAGAAACAAAAGCATAAGAGCTATCTTTTGTTCCCAATCAGATCACTTCAAAGGAAAGGTCATAATGTGTATGAAACACAGAAAACGACTACTAATAAAAAATCTTCTGCAGTTATTTTTTTAAGGACAGGGGCTAATTAGTTAGATCTCCTTAGTATCCCGGTCCTTAAAATTAAAAAAAGTATATTAAAACTTTTATAATTATGAAAGTGAAAAGATAATTTTATTAATAGAAATATAAAAATAAAGGGTAAAAAGATAATTTTAATATTTCAGTTGGTGGTTGTGGACGACATCGATAGTGGTGGATGATGATGTCATTGGGGCCACGGGTGGTTGTTGTGGATGAGGAGAGCGACGGGGCGAGAGGTGAGGGTCACTCTACATATGCATCGATGCCGATAAAATTGTTGAGTAACGAAAGAATTGCTCGGCATCTGCATTGATGACACTTTTGTCGCTCAGCAATTGCGTCGATGCCAGATGTAGAGCAGCGAAAGGGCCACTTGAGTGGTTGTTGTGGATGAGGAGGGCGACAATGAGAGATGAGGGTCACTCTACATCTAGTCGGTGTTGACGCAGATACAGAGTGACCCTCACCTCTTGTTGTCACTCCCCTCATTCACAACAGCCTCTCGAGCAACCCTTTCACCCCTCTTTATCTACGTCAGTGTCAACATAATTGTCGAGCGATGAAAGGACTGTCGACATAGAAGTAGAGCAACGAAATGATTGCTCGGCAACTACATTAGTGTCGACGCAAATGTAAAGCAATCCTCACCGCTTATCACTGCTCTCCCTATCCATAAAAGCTACCTGTGGCTTCCAACGATGTCGTCGTTTGTCACCACCAACTGAAACTTTAAAATTATCTTTTTACTCTTTATTTTTCTATTTTCGTCAGTAAAACCAATGATGTTAAGATAAATAAGACTAATTATTTTATTTTTTAAAATATAAAGATTGAGATGCTAAGAAGTTCTAACTATGGGGTAATCTATAATTAGTCCACACAATGATTAATACATTAACTGATGGCACAAATTAATTTGAACTAAAGTTTCTTGCTTTTTTTTTCCCAGTTTAATCAAATCAATTGGCGTTCTGATAACTTGAATAAGAAACCATTTATTGTAGGGATTATATTTATCCTCCAACTTCTCTTAATTGTGGAATCAGGACTTCAGACTTCAAATGCTCACTTCAGAAGGTTATGATGGAAGAAAGGCAAGAGCAGAAGTTTGCTGACAAATTCTTCGAGTCGTTCTCTTTATGTTCTTCTTTAATACACCTGTTCTTTTCAGCTTCGTGCACCATACAAAACTAGTGAAGGATATCACCGGAAGATTGACTTCTTGAAGAATCTCCCACAAATACCAGCATCATACTTGTCTACCAGAGACATGGTTTTCATTTGTTGATGACATCAGAAAAAGCAGAGAACAAAGCCTTGTGCCGTCCAAATCACTGGCTTTGGAATGGTAGAATTGAGATCACCTTTACCGCTACAGATGGAAGAATAAACTCAGCCATGTCCAACTTGCTTCATTAACTACACACTCATGTTTCCTGCCAATGACAGCTTCAAGCCTTTTAGCAACAGAGGGCAAATGCGAGGTCACACATGCAACCAAGTCTTTTAGCAAACATAGGACTCATATATGTACACTTTGTCTTTCTCCTTGTCCCCATCACAAAGTGGCACCTTCTCTTTGACAGGAACAAGGAGGCCAATCCCTCTTGTTTGTGTTGTTCCTGCTGTTCTGTGAACTGGAAATGGCAAGCCAGTGTGGAAGACCAAATGGTAGCTAGCAGACCAGAAATATTTGTAGAACTTGTCAGGATCACACCGGCAGATGAGACACAAATGTATCAATCAAAACACAAGTTCAGCATTTAGGATGTAAGTTTGGTGTTTACAGGTTGACGATGAGCAGCAATAACCCCTCTTCCAGTTTTTTAGCTCAAGAACTAATGTCTTCATGAACTCTCTTAGAAACCAACACAGCCAAGCTTATGTGATCAAACAAAACCAGCACATACAAACCAATTAAGCAGCAGCTCTTTAGGTGGAGCTCTTCACCTTGTATCTGTAAAGGAGCTTCTTCTTCTTGGATGTCAGGTTTCCGATTAAGAGGACGACCTTACCGGGCTCACTGATCTTGAAAGAGCTTCTGATTACTGGCTCGTCGTCGGCGACCAACTTCCTAGTCTTCTGCACGATGACCGTGTATCCGTTCTCCGCGTTCGGCCTGAACTCAGCACCATAGCCCACCTCCCATCCCAGAACTCGGAGTTCCCAGACAAGAAGGCATGTCTGCCAAATTGCATCCGAGGTGTTATCTCAATCAATCATATGATCCTAAAGAGAACATAAATCTACCTCAGTAGCCGGTATCTCTATGGATTCCTTGGATGAAGGCCCAATGGTGACATCCACAACAGCCTCAGCCGAGGTGAAATCGGGGTCATTGTCTCTGCTGAGGCCTCCAAATGCAACTGGGACCTGCTCAGGTGCTATGTATCTGCACCAACAACATGAACAATCAAGAGAAGCTCACACCCTACAGGGTCCGAGACATTCTTTATTGACAGACTTGAAGAGTGTCTCAGCTGATTTGGATGGCCCGGCGAAGACGAACTTGCTCGTGGTCCTCTGTGTGAAGAACGGGCTCATCATTCTACTGACAGCCAAGTACCACCATGGAACATTGATGAACACCTGACAATTCGGCACCCATACATTCGATTCACAAGCAGATATGCTCGACATAACAGAGGGTATGATAAATATGTGATTTTTATGCTAATATGGAGTTACCTTCTTGGTGATGAACTCAGGATAGTTGTCCTGGAGCAGGGTGACGGCCTGCTTCGTGACCTGCCGATGCTTCCCGAGGCGGGGCGAGTTCTTGAGATCAGTCACCTGGACCATGGAGGAGATCCCACCGGGAGTGAAGTCCAAGCGCTCCCTAATACCCTTCTCCAGGTACTGGATCCTCCATTTGAGGAACCTTTGCCTCTTCTCCGCGTCGCCGAAGACCTTCTCGTAGAGCTGCTTATTGTGGAACTCGCCGTAGATGTTGTAGCACACGGGGTGGCGCTCCTCGTCGACGCCGTGCGTGTAGACCACCTTGTCCAGCTCCGGCAGGCCGAGGTCCTCCTCGAGGAGCGCCTCGATGCCGAACTGCTTCCTCCAGATGACGGCGTCCTTGAGCATGGCCAGGGCGTCCTTCACCTTGAAGTCACGGGCGCGGAGGAACTTGAGAAGGACGGTGTCGCTCTTCTCGTCACCGACGAGAGGGACGCCCCAGATGAACACCTCCTCTGGATGCGCCACTGGAGCTGTGGCAAGGGCCTCAGCGGATGGCTCCCTAGCTGCCTCCTCTCCTGCAGGAGGGCCCTCCTCGGCGGCCGGAGGCAGACCAGAAACGGGAACAACAGTTTCCTCGATGGCTTCCACCGCCTTAGCGCCGTCCTCATCCCCCGCAGAGGCTGGCGGAGGGGGAGGCAAAGTTTCCTCCTTTACCGGTGCAGCGGGCTCCTCTACCACCTCCGGAGCGGGTTCGGGCAGCTTGGGAGATTCTTCAGACAACATCTTCGGTTCGTCGGCAGAACCAGCGGTGACAACTTCCGCGGGCTTGCCTTCCTTCTCATCCTTCTCGACCGGGGGCTGCACATCCGCCGGGGCGGCGGGAGCGGGGGCAGGCGGAGGCGGGCTGAACTCGTTATTGGCAAGAGCAGCCTGCACGAGCTGCTTAAGCTCGTCAAGGGCCTTCTTTTGGCGGTCCACGAGGTCGGCAACAACGTTGCTCTCCTCCTTGAAAGAGGCGGACTGCGGCACGGTGGTGGCGGCGGCGGCGTCAGCGGGCGGCGCAACCTCCTCGGCCTCTGTCTTCTTCTCTTCAGTCTCCGCCTTCTTTGGTTCCGCCGTTGCGGACGGTGCAACCTCGTCGGTCTCTGTCTTCTTCTCTTCAGCCCCCGCCTTCTTTAGCTCCTCCGTCGCGGTCGGCTCAGCTTCGGTGGCCATGGGCTGGGTTTCTTCGGTCATTGGGATCCAAAGGAACTATATATACGTGTGTATATATGTACACAGAGAAGAAGAAGAAGAACAAGAAGTAGGAAGAGCAAAGATGGAGAGATAGGAGGAAGAGAATATATAGCAAGGATCGAGAGGGAGAAGAAAGAGATGTCGGAAGAGGAAGTGCCACAGCACACTGTCAAGGCGGAGGAGGCAGTTCAACGCTACACCTGTCCGTGGGGGTCCATCTTAACATGAAAATTATCTTAGAAACATATACATAATTCCCCATGATATTGACATCATCCAAGTAATTAAGTCTTATCAACATTATTTCATCAAATGAAATATAATTGCTTAATCAAATAATTTAATACCATGCAATAGACTAGAGAAAAAAAAAACATTGGATTAATTTTTTTTTTAGTTTACCGGTATAAGCAGATCTAGAATAGTTAGTTATATTAACATCCCTATTATCTCTGCTGTTACGACATCTAAATTTATTTATTTTAATATTATCAATTTTATTAATGAAAATACGAAAACAAAGGATAAAAATATAATTTTAATGTTCTAGTTGGTGATGACGGATGGTGTCGATAGTGGATGACAGTGACATCGGTGAGGGCCGCGAACGACTGTTGTGGATGAGAAGAGCAATGACGAAAGGTAAGAACCACTCTACATCTACATTGGCGTTAATGCAATTGTTGAGCAACAAAAAGGTTGCTTGGCATTCGTATCAGTACTGATAGAGATGTAGCTTAGCAATTGCGTCGGTGTCGACGTAGATGCAGAGTGACATTCACCTCTCGTCTTCTCTCTCCTTATCCACAATAGCCACTCATAGTCCCCAACAGCACAGTCATCTACCACCACTAGTCAAAACATTAAAATTATTTTTTTATTCTTTATTTTCATGTTTCAATTGATAAAACTAATGTTATTAAAATAAATGAATCTAGATATTTCTATAGAGATGTCAATATAACTTTTTAAAATATAAGGACCGAGATATTAAAAGTAACTAACTACATACGATAATATATAATTAGTTCACAAATACATTTCATAAAGTTTCATATCTCAGCCTTGCACACTAGTAAGTTTGTCGATCTTCATAGTAGGAGCGTAATTGGGTCGGATCCATTTCAAATCCAAATCTATATACGGATTTGATTCGGGTAACTAGACTTCAATTCACGCATGTGATCAATCAATTCAAGACAACAGGAGCATATGAGCTTGTCTCGTGGACATGTGACTATCGTCATGAAGAGGCAGAGCGAGGCAGGCGACAGTCGACCAACGTTTCCATTGAGGCCAAGTGAAACGGGTCGGATCTTTTTCGGATCTCATCTGTTTGAGATACTCTCTAATTAGGTTTAAAACGAGCACGGTTATTTTCTAAATGAGGTTTGAAATCAAATATAATATGTAAATAGAAAACATTTTCTAATTCACTTAAGTCGGATTGATATATGTAAATAGCAAACAGATTCTGATAGAAGAATAGATTTTTTATGTACTTTATTAGTTTCAATTCGAAAATGAATGAATTGAAATCAACAATAGATTATGACAAATATTTGATAGAAATTAGGTTGGGATAACTCATCTCCATGCAATGTGTATGTTCATCTTTGGGCACCAACTAATTTAGAGTTTAATGCCCTCCAGAAACAGAATGCAAATTATTGAACTGTACATGGGATTGTAGCTCTAAAGAGGATTAACAATCATTAAATGTTGCATTAAATAGGTAAAGATTTGGATTAAGATAATGATGGTGATATAAAACTAATGTTTTCAAGCAATCTCCAGCTATCTATGATGAAAATTATGCTGGAATCCAACACAATATTCTCAGTCTTCTCCATCTGTCTTTTACATCCTTTATAAGGCAGCCTATGAGCATTCTAGAGAGAGAAACTCCCACAACAACAGATAACAGATGTGACACCCACAAAAGTTCTTTAATTATCTATATAACCTGTATCTATCATTATCTTTCCATCCATTGAGTGACTAAGAGGTTGGAGATAGCTGCCCTGAAGAAAAAGTTGAAGCTGGTGGTGGAAGTTGCAAAGCTGGCAGTGGCCTCTAAGGTCATGATACTTTTGAGATACTGATTATTTTGGTGACTTCAATGACAGCATGCATCATATAAGAGGAGCAATCCAGTTGTTCCATTTGTTGAAGAAGTCTGAGTTTTGATAAGATCTGTGCTGAAGTAACTCAATTTTACCAAGCCAAATGCTTCATAGAAGTCTCAATCTAGAAGAACACCATGCCCCCTTCTCCACTTGCAGAATTGAATCAAGTTGTCTGCAGTCACGAAACATTCACCAGTCCCTGTAAGAAAATCTCAGTATTAACAAAAGTCATTTGTATGGTAATTGTTTCACTTGTTGTAGAAGAAGCTGGGATTGAGATAAAGATCTGTGATGAAGCAATCCATTTTACCAATTCAAATGCTTTATATATGTCTAAATTTAGAAGAACACCATGCTCCCTTCTGCATTTGCAGAATTGAATCAGGTTGGCCTTAGTCATGAAACATTCACCAATTCCTGTAAGAAAATCTCAATAGTAACATCAGCTATTTGTATGGTAATTGTTTCACTTGTTGCAGAAGAATTCTGGGATTGTGATAAGATCTGTGATGAAGAAACCCATTTTACCAATTCAAATGCTTTATATGATTCTAAATTTAGAAGAACACCATGCTCCCTTCTCCATTTGCAGAACTGAATCAGGTTGTCTGTAGTCATGAAACATTCACCAATTCCTGTAAGAAAACTTCAACAGTAACATCAGTCATTTGTATGGTCACGTAAGGATTTGGATTTCTTCGAACTTCTTCATGTATGAGATGGAGTAATTGGTTAGACTACCACTGTAAAAGAAGGGAAAGACTAAACCCTATATGAACAATGATGGAAAGAAGAGATAACTTGTTATACTATAACCAGTTATATCTCTCTTACTGTACTGGAGCAATCTTACCGAAATCTAAGCCTCTTTGTCAGATGTATCAAAACCTGCAAAATCCAATGGAAATGAATCATTATAGTCTGGCAAGAGAATAAGAAACAAAGTTCTTACCCTGCTTTAAAATCTCTACATAATTGAAGAATGTCATCTGAGCAATCATCAGCTGCCAAGATTGGTGGAGAAAGGAGAGAGCATTGCTAAAGAATGGCAATAATTGTACAGCATCTGAGAAGTTCTGTGCCGAACATGTTAATAGTGGCAGGGGAGTGCACATTATCCCAAAAAAACAATGTATGATACACAGACAAAAACATAAAAGCAAAAAACTATATGTAGGGTTTTTTGGCCAAAAATATACAAAAGCTTATAATATCTGCTTATTTATCTCCTTCAACCAAGCTTATAATATCTGCTTATTTATCTCCTTCCACCTTCCATTGGACTTTGTGCTCGTTCAATCATACTCTATATTGCAGTTCTAAACAATTTAGCCTTCGAGCTAATGCTAACAGTCAATCTTCCAAGAGATCATTCAACAGTCACAAATTACCAATATATACTTGAATTCGAATCAAACATGAAATACAAGAGAACTAGCAGCTTGTTGTACAGAAAATCAATTTCCCGCTAGTGATACATAATCTAGTTCTTGCTTATGAGCAAATTATCATGCAACCAATTCCTCATGATGGCAAATGCATCCTCTGCAGCTTGATCATCTTCCTCAGATTCTGGTTGATGAGCAAACCCATGACTTCTCCCATGATAGATTACAACCCTTGAACTTTGAATATTCTTCTCGATCTGATGCAAGGTGTTGACAGGACAAAAGGGATCATTATCCCCACAAATAAACAAGACTGGAACATTGATGTTGCTCCCTTTGGAGGGGTCTATGTTAGCTCCATAGAAACAGATACCAGTGCCAAAATATGCCTGCTCATCACGAGCCAAGGCCTTAATTAAATGTCCACCACCAAAGCAGAAGCCAATTATGCCAAGCTTTTTTGATATTCCAGCTGCCATGAATTCATCGATCATCCACTTTGCACATGTGTCAATGTCTCTGGCCACCCTTTCTGGTAATTGTTCAGATAACCAATGCTCATATCTGTCAACTGTCCAGCCTTTCTTACATGGATTCCCACGAAACAAGTCAGGGACCAGAACACTGAAAGCATATTGTGCAAAAATTATTTAAAGCCATGCATTGTCAGGAATGAGAATGACATGAAGAGCAGCTAAAAAAGATGGCATTGGTACATGTTTTACAAAAATTGTTGAAGTAATTGGAGCTTTGTATTTCCAACATCATGTATGAATGCTTGGCCTAGGAGAATTTGGCAAAGACTCTGAAATTCATATGCAAGGCATAAGCCATATGGCCAATGGTTGAAAAGTCTTCACTATATATCTATTTTGATGTTGACTCATAACTTAAGTGCCTTAAACTTTTGGGTTGATATTGAGAATATATGCATATAGACGCCCCTTGCTAGCTAGTCGTTTGGGCTTGGATCTCTCCCTAACAGGTGATGCCAGAGCCAAGAACCAGTCTCATTTGGCTACATGTGGCATAAGCTAAGGATTAGTCCCATGTGGTGGCTAATGTGGCATAAGCTAGGAAGAAGCTATGTGTAAGTCTCATATGAAAAAGGTTTCACATGTACGGGAGAGACAAAACACTCATACATGAGGTGGAAGATTTTGAAAATTTTTGTGCGAGGCATAATGAAAAGACTCAGGTTAAGTTATATGTGATTGATAAGTCGACTAATATATTGGTCTTGAGTCGCAACTAAGAATTAATTTGGCATTTGCAGTGAACTTAATTTTCAAAATAATGGACATAAGAATGAATATAGCACTGGTTTCAAGCATTGCATAAAACAGGGTAATAACAGGAAGTTGACAACCTAGTTATTAGAAAATGAGTTGCATCCAGGTCTGATCTCATAAGTGGGACTGAACTCTATGTTTTGATAGTATGATTAATTTTGTCTGAAATATTGACGATGAATTATAAAAAGAACTTTTGCATAAAACATGTGGTAAACAAGACAGCCAAACAAGTACATTAAATTACAAATAGCTAACAAATAAGATGACTTTCTTAAGCATTCACAAACTTTAAGCCATTGATCAGCTAAGTCCTACTAACAACTGGTAGGAAACAATGAAAAAGAAATTTGAATGCTCTTAATATAACTAAAGATATTGTCTTGCATAGAGTTCAACAGAGAAGATCCATGTAACCGAACCAAAATAGTTAGGAAATTATGGCTAGACTTAGGCATGAGTTAAAATAAGTGCTTAATGCTTAAATAAGTAGAGCCTGCTCCGATCTAGTTTTTAGTAGGACTCAATTGATATGACTTTGGGTAGATTAAATCACCAAACTTTAACTGCTATGCTTGATACACTGCATGATCTGATGATTCAGAGGATAAGAAATACAACTTCTTCTCTATAATCTTAACCAAGGTCGGCAATACCGACGTGTACCGCCCGTACCGGGCGGTACGTACCGGTCCGACAGGATACCGGTACGCGGACCGCCCGCTACCGGGCGGTACACCTCAAAAACCCTCGTATCGAGTGATACTGATCTTAACAATGGCAGAAATTTCTGCCAAATCTCATCATAATCTTCTATGAATTTCACCCAATATATCTTTTCTTGTCCATGATAATTTCGAAGAAGGAGATAAGGAATTTTGGCAAATCATGTAAACTTAGTAAATGATAGGATAGGACTCATCTGTTCCTGGTTCAGAAGTATCTTGGAAAGATTATGCTGCATTTCACTAATTGTAAGAGCTTGGGGCATGTGGGTAATATAACTTATGTTTTGGTATTTCAATATTTAGGGGAGATGTTTGACAGATTATATCAAACTCCAATTAGGTTGATATTTGGTGATTAATAAAACAACTTTTCTCAGGATAATGTCATTGGAAAGTACCTATTGATTAGCTTTACTCTTTAGTCTTATTGATGCCTCTAGTCGGATACCATTTTAGAGAAGGGGGCACAATATGCTCTATGCCAGTATAGTGACAACCATGACGCAGCTAAAAAGGCACATTAACATTTAGAAGCACCAAAATGCACTGATGAGAATGCGAAAGAAAAAAAAAGACAGTTGATATATGAAATATGAAGCATTAAGTTATAAATCGGAGACATACTTGAAACCATGGCAAGCCACTTGATAGGCAAAGTCCCTTGTAGGTGGATATTCAAAACCACATACATCGGACAAAAGCAGCACGCCTGTTCCATTGTTATTCTTGACTGCCTTCAATAAGTATGCAGAAATACTGTCCTGGCCCTCCCCTATAACAAGATCAACTCCACTGACGAGTTCACATGTTTCATCATCAAGATCATCCTCCAATTTCACTTGGCTGCACAACAGATTCCCAGTTGCATTTCGTCTAATATGCATGCCTCTACGACGATACAAGTCACAAATCCTCTGGACCGAAACTGAAATGTTACAATCAGAAGATGGATACTAATATTTCCAGAATATTAAGTGCTACACAGAATATATCCAGATATCTTCCTGCTTAAACATCCCCAGTAGTGACATGAAAACATTAGAAACATAAGCAAACCAGATATTAAATGATAATTTCTGCAAGACACCATTTCACTTTGAAAATTAATTTTTCATGTCATTTTTTCTTTGGTTTACTGAGTCAAGATTGCTACTGAAACCACATACAAGATACGAGTGCTGAACAAAGTGGGATTTCTTCCCATCAACACAGAGATTCCAAGGCTAGCATAAGAATTACTCTTCTTTGACCTACATGCTCCAAATTTCAGCATTATGTTCCTTTCCTTGTTCATTCACAGAATCCGTAAATTACGCAGATAAAACCAAGCGCCAAAGAATTAACTATGGGACAGCAAAGAGCCAAGGGACAAAGCTTGAAGCATGCTCGCAAGCAAGACATACAAATAGGGTCACAAATGTACCTCCAAAAAGAAAAAAACCTTTTACAGGAATCAACACAGACATAATAAAGATTGCCATGGCATTTCACAAAAGGACTAGACAGGACAGTAAGGACAAGGCAAGCTGCACGCCAAAGACGAATAAAGTTCCCAGCTTTGGAAGAAAAATCCGAACTTTACATGAAACAACAAGGCAATCAACACCAAACAGCAGGACACACAAGGAAAGCATCATTAAAGAATGGCGTCGCGGGGTTTGGCTTACAGAGGTGGGCAGGAGATCACCAAAGATAAGCGGCCGACGAAGAGCACGACGGAGCCGAGGTGGGACACCGGCGCTGGTTCGGCGTCGCCGGAGGGTGCATTCGGGAGGGCGGAAGGGGAGAAGGACTGCGGCGGCGTCCATCCGCTTGCGGGGGAGTAAGGCCTTCGGGCTCGGGAGTGGATACGGCAGCAGCGAAGGAGGAGGAATCTTTCGTAATAAGCCGAGAAATATGAACCTCCAACTCAGATATTTGTTCCCAACATAAGCCGCCAATTTTAGATATTTGATGATCTTCATGGGCTTTAGCATGATGATGGGCTGAGTTGTTACGTGGCAAGATCAGGGATTCAAATTAGTCCTGATCGTGATTTCAAAACAGTCAATTTCGATTTTAATTTTGTAATTAAAAACTAGAACAGAAGGATTTCAATTCTGGTTCGAATCGTAAATATTTTTTAATTAACATTATTTAAAATACAAAATTTTATAATTTTATTTCTAAATTTTAACAAATATATGTATAATTATAATGAGTCTAATAATATAAAAATAAAATTATAAATTTTTAATCAAACTAATACTACCTTTATGAAAATTCGAACCAAAGTTAGGTGGTTTTGTTAAAGGTTTTAGCAGAAATGTCTAGAAGGATATTTTTTATAAAAAATTTACAATTTTTATTTTTAAATCAAATTAAATTAATATAAAATAATTATTAATAACAAACTTTAACTTTTTTTTTTTTGTTTCCGGTAGATAAAACACAAAAATCCTCGTGACAAGTGAAATCAGAATCAATTGCGCTGCTTTTACACTTCCATGATCTCTCCCATGACCACTGTCATGCCTCCTGCTACTCTGCATTTGACAGCACCAAACCCTGTTGACGAACATGGCACATCAAGAACAACTTTGTCGCTGCAGAGGACCCCTCCTCCTGTGCTTGCTGCTGTCTTTTATTTCAGCATCCCTGAATGAACAGTAATGATAGGATGGCACGAGAAGTGACATCCCAACTTGATGAAACGTCATGTTTCTCATTGTGTTGTTGATGAGATTGTATATTACGATCCAGCATGTGCATTAGGCATATAGAATTCCTGGAATGAGAAGGAACAGCCTTGTCTTGCTGAGAACATCTCAATATATACATAGAAAATGCAGAGTGAAGACCGGAAACGATATTGCTGCGGACTTATTAGAACAGAAGCCACATGGTTGCAGAAGGGAAGCTTCTTTCATCAACCACTCGTGTGCTGGATTCTCATCCACTTTCCGATTCTTATTGCTGTGAACATCCGGAGAAAGAGAAGGAAAAGGAAGGGTGGTAGGTGCCAAAAAGCTCCCTCAGATCCTTCTCACTGGAGGCGAAGAAAGTCGAACACCACAAAAGCATATGTCCCTGCATATTCTTCTCCTTTTCACCTGTCATTATGCGTAAGGAAACTTGCATGGATACCTTAATCTCGCGAAGCTGAAGGCAGTTTATCTCAGAGGAGCATGTCGGACTTGGCGGGCAGCCGCCTGTAGAAATTGAAGGGCACGGACGGCATCTTTCGCCGGAACCGGGGGTGTCGAAGCAAGAACATGCCGATGAGCACCACCACCACCTGGAACGGGGTCACGTAGAGGAAGACGGCCACGATCAGTGAGAGTATGATGATGACGGCGGTCGCCCGAGGGTCTCTCCAGCTTAGGATGGCTTGGGCACGCTCCCCCTGCGTCGCGAGGTCCCCCACCACGGTCTGCACCCTGCCGGCGACGCTCCTCAGCCGGTCGTACCTCATCTTCACCATGTCTGCTGTTTTCGTTGACGGGAAGGTGTCGAATTCCTCGTCGAGCTCGTCGGGGTGCGCGGACTCCGCGTGGGATAGCTTCGTGTCCATGTGCGGCGGGTGGCGCGGCCGGAACCGGTAGTTCCAAACGCCGATCATGAACAGGTAGAGGAAGATGGTGGGCAGTATTAGCTCCGGGTAGCAGACGAGTATCAGGAACAAGACGTGGACGAGGATTGTTGTCACTGGGTTCTTCCAGTTCCGGATTCCATCGAACCATTTGCCGATGGCGCCAATGCCGGAGAGCAGCGACGTGATCCTGCGGAAGTTCGCTTTGCTCCTCCGCAGGCTCCACATGTGCAGGTCCACGTCGAGCATGTACTCCACCACCTCCCTCCGAAGGGGCGGCTCCGCGCGAGCAAGCCGGGTGGCCACGATCATCATGGCTTGGTGCCGAAGGTAGTCCATGTGAAGCACAGAGATGGGCTGCACGTAGTGCATCTTTGGGAGCAGCGGTTTGCCGTAGAGCGCCACCATGTTCACCCACGCCGTGCAGGTGAACCTCACCGCCAAATGCAGCTCACCGGTCTTCTTGAGGCCGGAGGGCTGGAGGACTAACAGGGGATAGAGATGGGTGTAGACGCGATCCGCCTCCAGTGTCGAGAGCCGGATACGAACTTTGCCGATCCTCTGGTCCTTGACGTCGTCCTTGCTGCCCACGACATGGCAATTGTCGAACACGGCGACGGTGATCACCGTGCAGGGATCGAACACCTCCCAGGTGTACTGCTCGTTCCATTGAGGTGTCAGGGTGTCGAGAAGAGTCCGCGTCCGCACCCATTTGGGCCCGTACTTTGCGACGCAGTAGGCGTCGGTGGTGCGGCCGTCCTTGGCCTTCATTGGAATCAGATTGCGAGCGCTGAGGATGCCCAGCTCCAAGATCCCTATGCTCGGCTTCCTGAGGTGCTTCGAAGCCGGCTGGAGATCGCTGCTGTAATGGGTGGATTCGTCGAGCACATGGTAGCCCATCTCGAGATAGAGACGGAGATGGATTTTGCTGGAGAACTTGTCCTTCTTCTCTCCGCCGCCGGCCTCTTCCGCCGAGGCACTCGGCTTGGCTAGATTGTACCATCGAGATTCGACGACCTTGTAGTGGTCAACACGCGGGAAGGCGGTGGACACCGGCAAGACAAGCCGTCCGATGGGCTCGTCCTTGTTGGCGGCCACACGGTCCTCGACCGTGAGCACGAGGGGCTCGTCGAAGGGATCCGACGCCACGAACATGAGCTCCTCGCCCCAAGTCGGGTTGGCCGAGCCGGCGGCGGCGCGCGTGCGTCGGAGCTGGTGGCCCAGCTGCACCTTGAGGGCAACGTTCGGCGGCCGGTTCTTGTCGGCGGGGACGAGGTCCTGAGCCTCGATGACCTGGACGCGGAGGTAGACGAGCTTGGGCGAGAAGTAGACCTTGGAGCGGGTGTTCGCGAGGGCGTCCTGCCCGCTGGCGGAGTGGGCGTCGGAATGCCAGGCGTCCGGGAAGGCTTCGTCGGCCTGCGTACCCATCCAGATAGCGAGCATGAGCTCCCCCTTGGGGATCTTGTCGCCCTTCTTGTCCTCCAGCCGGTACCACTGAGCGGCCAAAGGGCTGTCGGGAGGCACGCGGAGGGGCACCTCCGTCAGGTCGAAGACGAGGCGGCCGACGAAGTCGTCCTTGACCAGGTCCTTGTCCTTGACCACCACCTCGAGCTGACTGGACTGGATGCGGTCCTTGGAGAAGGCGAACACCTGCTGCCACACGGGGTTGGAGTTCTTCTCCAGGTGTTTAGTGGTGCCCTTGTAGTTGCCCAGCTTCACCTCGACGTAGGGGTCGAGGGAGCCGGTGAGGTCCATGGTCGGGAGGTCGCGGGCCTTGACCACGTTCACATACAGGTAGCGCATCTGCTCCACCAGGTCGTAGGTGGAGGCGATCTTGTCGCCGCTGCGGTACCCCAGCCGGCCGGCCAGAGGCGGGGCCGTCTCCACGATGCCGAAATCGGGGCCCGGCCGGGCCAGCGGCATCGGCGGCCGGACGTGGACCACAGCCGCCGGAGGCGGCGGCTCGGCCCGCGCGTGGGCCACACTGGCCACAGCCACCGGCGGCGGCGGCTCCGCCCTCGTGTGGGCCACGCTGGCCACCGCCACGGGGGGCGGCGTCGCCCCGGCCGCCGCCTGGCTCATCTGGCTGACGGCTTCGCCGCCGCCATCGCCGGAGGCAGGGATGGAGTAGAACACCCGGGGCTCCTCCGGCGCCACCGACGCGGACGACTTCTTTTTCTTCTTCGTCTCCTTAGCGTCAACCGGGGCCGGTTCGCCGACGGAAGGAAAAGGGTCGATCGGAAAATCGACGGCGGGAGCGGGGGCAGTGTCGGCGGGGGTGGTGGAGGAGGGGAAGGCGTCGGGGAGGGCGTAGACGCGGAGGGCGATGTCGCCGCGGATGTGGGAGAAAAGGCCGCGCTTCTCGAGGGGGAAGCGCTGGGCGACGGCCTCAGCGGCGGAGGGGGCGACGGAGACACCAGAGAGGCGGACGCGGCCGAGGAAGTTCCGGTGGTTTCCGCCGCCGCCGCCGCCAACGGACGAGGCCCTGCCGCGGTCGTGGTAGACGGAGACGTCGATGGTGCGGTGGGGGAGCTGCGAGGGGTCGGCGACGTTGAACACCAGCGTCTCGTTCCAGGCCGGGCTGAGGTCCTTCTGCTTGGTCTGGGTACGCTGCCGCTGCCCCTCGAACTCCACCTCCACGAACGCGCTCGCCGACCCGTGCCCGTCCTTGGGCATCAGGTCCGCCGCGTCTGCCACCTCCACCGCCACCTTCATCTCTCTCTCTCTCTCTCTCTCTTCTCGACTACAGAGAGCTCGCTCGGGAGTCGCAGAAGACGAGGGGGCGGAAAAAAGGGTGGTGTGGTGGAATTATGGTAGAGCGAAAGGAAAGACTGAGGGTGGGGGCCGCGCGTCGGTGCTGTCCATGTGGCTGCATGGTGGTGGGGTCGGGGATTTCTGCATAATGTTCTTCCGAAAAAAAGGCTGCTGATTCTGCAAGTTGTGTACTTTCACCGAACCCCCAAATTAAACAGAGAAAGCCCACTTGCTCACCAGACACTTCATCTCCTAACAACAGCAGATGAGGAGTGCAGAAGAAGCGTATGTCGGAGCCAACTCCTCGTCGGATTGTAAGGTCGAGACATCAAAGTAGATTCAAAGATCTGATCGAGCGTCGAAGTTTCCGGTGGAGTCATCCGAATAGGGACACCGACATGAAGAAGATGCATATGCAAGAATCGATGTGTCCTCACGAGCAATGGCGTCTGAATGAATGATTCCGAATACTTTTCCTCCGTCTATCGACTTTCAATCTTTTGGATAGATAGATGTGCTAATGTTCAAACAATGAGAGGAGGAACGATTAGGACTATTGTCATGGTTTGCTCCTCGCTTTCGATTAGATTGGCATGCAACTTTTCCCAAATGGCTCCACTTGTCCATCTGAACTTTCTGCTAAAGATTCAAAGCTTTGGAGCGTTGATCGATTCTGTGCATCCCTAAAGCTCCAAGTAAAAAGGTTGGTGGTCTCTTTAATGCCTCTTTCGTTCTCCTTTGAATCCTCCATGAATCATCCACTACCCAAAAGTATCATCCATCGGCAAAAGCATGTATGGCGATCTGCGCATCTGCACTTGTCGTCCTTGTTCTCAGGTGATGCCAGGACAAGCAGCACTTTGGTTAATTCCGACCACAGTTCGATTCGATGCGGGATCAATAGTTCTATGATCGACAGTTTTCATTTCGATTCAATTTCAAATTAGCTAAAAAAAATTAAATAATAATAATAAATTATAATTCTAAACTGAAATCAAAATTAATGATTCAAGAGCTCAAACCAAAATCGCATGAGACCTCGATTCCAATTTTCTAGCCATCTGATTTTGCTTCCACTGTCAACCAAACTGAAGCCGACGGTTTTTGGAACCATCACGTAGTCTACCACAAGTCAAAAGCTTCTGCTCGCAGCACACAGAGAGAGAGAGGATTCATCGACTGTTTGCCCACAGTTTGGAAGGGCGTAGAAGATGGTAACGTGATCGTCCACAACATGACTCGAGCAATTGGTTACGTGGGGATCACTTCCTCCATGATTTCAACGCCATCGGAAGACCGGACAAGACAACCACCATGATAATTGTTAACAGTAGTATTTGATGGTTGGTATATCACATCTAAGAGAATTATCATAAAAAAAATTATTCTTATAATTATTAATTAATAATATATATATATATATATATAATTAATCAATCATCATTCATCAGTAAGCATCATAATTACTACATAAAATCGGTAAAAGATAAGAGAATCTATCACCATAATTCGAGATGGTTATAAGATATCTCCCTTATAAAATATTCATGGAAATCCAAAAGGAAGCTCACGGCATCCTATGAAATCTTCATGGGAATATTTCATCTATCAGACCCTCAGCTGCTCCAGATAGAAAATATTAAAATCGAGAATATAAACCCATAGAAGTTGATCTCGAGAATAATCAAAGCATCAGAGGAATTGAGAAGTCTCTCTCGTATTTAGTCTTTATGCAAATAATATCTTAAAATGAGACGCTTTCCACCTTAAATGACTCTATACATATGGATCAAGGACACGTCAAGTTGACAATAACGTTAATAATATTTTTCTTTAATACTAATCATTTAATTATTTAAAATTCATAATTATATAGTTATATATTTGATATAATATCATGAATAATATTTTTTTTAATACTAATTATTTAATTATTTAAAATTCATAATTTTATAGTTATATATTTGATATAATATCATGAGTTTTATTTATTTTTCATATCAACTTACGTTATATGTTTGTGTTCCATTTATATGTCAAACCTAGATTAGATTCCTAATGAGAATATGCTAAACTGGATCCCCTCGTCTAAGTCTAGAATTTATGACCACTTAATTAAATTTGTGAAAGAAAAGAATATGAGGAATAAGAAATAAAAAGAGAAGTTTTTGCACATTATCAGTCTCATAAGGAAATAATATTGCCAACGTCATCTCTACGGATGCAAATGGGTAAAACCCTAAAAATAATAATCTTCCTCTCTCAATCATAGGATCATAGGTTTGGTCGGAGGAGATGTATCTCACATGCTTTGTTCCCCAAAAGTATATAGCTTCCTTTTACCTCATTTATCTCTATTAGGGTTGTTAAATATTATTTTGGTACAACATATTACTTAATCATGTACATATTGCCTAATCGAGCTTTTTAATTTAGTACATATTACTTAATCAAGAAGGAAACAGATTCATACTAAAAATTAATAATTTATTACGTTATTAATATTATGTGTATCTCAAGACTTTTGACATTTCTTAAGGAAGAATAGTATTTGCTAACAAGATTTTGAGTGTTTCTTATCAATAAGGTCAACACTATTGAATTGAATATTTTTTTCCTAAGCATGCTAATAACTATATTAAGAGAAAATTTGTTTCTTCTTCTAGATTAGATTAGAGGGGGTCATTTACCTCTTAACTATTTGGACACTCTTATAATCGCTTGAGATAATAACATCATTTTGATTAATTTTATGTTTACTTATATTCTCCTTCATTAAATATGATTTGAATATCAAGAGATATCTTGAATAGGGCCATTTAATTATGAGGAATTTCTTATGGTATAATTATGGTAGGATAAGGGGTCTTCATTTGGTAGCTTGGGATATGATCCTAGGGAGGTCTAGATATTAAAAATTTATCATTGATATCCTCTTTGAACAATGTGGACAACCTTTGGGTTCATGTGGTCAAGATTAAATATGATATTGTGGACTCTTGGAACATTCATAATAATGCGAATACTAGCTAGTGTTGAAAATTATTTTTACGTGCTCTTGCTTTCCTTCGTGATGACATTATGAAATTTATATTTCTATCCATCTCATGGATGATCCGTAGATTACACATGCTTTGTTAAACTATTTACTGACTTTAGATAATATTTTTAAAATTGATTCATCTCCGTGATAATGAATTTTATTACAAATGGTGGTTTGGATGTTGATAGGCTTTGTGTGACTTTTGGGGAGGACATGACATCAAAATTTTATCGATTTGATCTCTCCCCTATATTTTATGATTATTTTTTATTTTGAAAGCCAAATTCTAATGGGAATGTTTCGATGTGGCTTGATTAATAGGGGGGATTGGTGACACATTCTACTAGAAGCTTTTACACTGTTACCTCCCTTTTGCTGATAGACTTGGAAGGATAAGGATGTGAGAGCATTTTCTTTGTCCTTGTGTTACCACTGAATTTTTAGAATATTACTTCTGATTGTGTCAATTCTAAGTTTCTTTTTAGTTTGAATCAAAAGCTTAATCTTAATCTTACTAATCCTTCTTTGAGGTGTTGGCTTTATTTTAAGTAACAAGAATATTGATTCAATTTTTATTAGTTGCAAGTTCTTGGAAAATAGGAATGTCTTGTACTACAAGGCTATGGCAATTCTGGTGAGGCTTCAAGTCGGTTTGGCCAGGAGAGTTCAGCAAATACATATGGAATCTGATTCATTGGCTCTCATTGATATTTTGAAGCATAATTATCTCATTCTATGATCCATTAAAAATATTATTTTACATATTTGAATCTTACTGGATTTGCTTCCATATATATAGGGTGGAAAATAAAACAGCCAATTAATTAGCTAGATATATTAGGAGTCATATCTTTTGCATTTTGCATTTAGGGTGATTTTTATAATGCTTAGATATAGTTAATTAAATATGCTGGTTTTGAATGTTAGCTTTTTCTTAGTAAAACTAGATATCTATAGAGCGAAAGGAAAGACTGAGGGTGGGGGCCGCGCGTCGGTGCTGTCCATGTGGCTGCATGGTGGTGGGGTCGGGGATTTCTGCATAATGTTCTTCCGAAAAAAAGGCTGCTGATTCTGCAAGTTGTGTACTTTCACCGAACCCCCAAATTAAACAGAGAAAGCCCACTTGCTCACCAGACACTTCATCTCCTAACAACAGCAGATGAGGAGTGCAGAAGAAGCGTATGTCGGAGCCAACTCCTCGTCGGATTGTAAGGTCGAGACATCAAAGTAGATTCAAAGATCTGATCGAGCGTCGAAGTTTCCGGTGGAGTCATCCGAATAGGGACACCGACATGAAGAAGATGCATATGCAAGAATCGATGTGTCCTCACGAGCAATGGCGTCTGAATGAATGATTCCGAATACTTTTCCTCCGTCTATCGACTTTCAATCTTTTGGATAGATAGATGTGCTAATGTTCAAACAATGAGAGGAGGAACGATTAGGACTATTGTCATGGTTTGCTCCTCGCTTTCGATTAGATTGGCATGCAACTTTTCCCAAATGGCTCCACTTGTCCATCTGAACTTTCTGCTAAAGATTCAAAGCTTTGGAGCGTTGATCGATTCTGCGCATCCCTAAAGCTCCAAGTAAAAAGGTTGGTGGTCTCTTTAATGCCTCTTTCGTTCTCCTTTGAATCCTCCATGAATCATCCACTACCCAAAAGTATCATCCATCGGCAAAAGCATGTATGGCGATCTGTGCATCTGCACTTGTCGTCCTTGTTCTCAGGTGATGCCAGGACAAGCAGCACTTAGGTTAATTCCGACCACAGTTCGATTCGATGCGGGATCAATAGTTCTATGATCGACAGTTTTCATTTCGATTCAATTTCAAATTAGCTAAAAAAAATTAAATAATAATAATAAATTATAATTCTAAACTGAAATCAAAATTAATGATTCAAGAGCTCAAACCAAAATCGCATGAGACCTCGATTCCAATTTTCTAGCCATCTGATTTTGCTTCCACTGTCAACCAAACTGAAGCCGACGGTTTTTGGAACCATCACGTAGTCTACCACAAGTCAAAAGCTTCTGCTCGCAGCACACAGAGAGAGAGAGGATTCATCGACTGTTTGCCCACAGTTTGGAAGGGCGTAGAAGATGGTAACGTGATCGTCCACAACATGACTCGAGCAATTGGTTACGTGGGGATCACTTCCTCCATGATTTCAACGCCATCGGAAGACCGGACAAGACAACCACCATGATAATTGTTAACAGTAGTATTTGATGGTTGGTATATCACATCTAAGAGAATTATCATAAAAAAAATTATTCTTATAATTATTAATTAATAATATATATATATATATATATAATTAATCAATCATCATTCATCAGTAAGCATCATAATTACTACATAAAATCGGTAAAAGATAAGAGAATCTATCACCATAATTCGAGATGGTTATAAGATATCTCCCTTATAAAATATTCATGGAAATCCAAAAGGAAGCTCACGGCATCCTATGAAATCTTCATGGGAATATTTCATCTATCAGACCCTCAGCTGCTCCAGATAGAAAATATTAAAATCGAGAATATAAACCCATAGAAGTTGATCTCGAGAATAATCAAAGCATCAGAGGAATTGAGAAGTCTCTCTCGTATTTAGTCTTTATGCAAATAATATCTTAAAATGAGACGCTTTCCACCTTAAATGACTCTATACATATGGATCAAGGACACGTCAAGTTGACAATAACGTTAATAATATTTTTCTTTAATACTAATCATTTAATTATTTAAAATTCATAATTATATAGTTATATATTTGATATAATATCATGAGTTTTATTTTTTTTTCATATCAACTTACATTATATGTTTGCGTTCCATTTATATGTCAAACCTAGATTAGATTCCTAATGAGAATATGCTAAACTGGATCCCCTCGTCTAAGTCTAGAATTTATGACCACTTAATTAAATTTGTGAAAGAAAAGAATATGAGGAATAAGAAATAAAAAGAGAAGTTTTTGCACATTATCAGTCTCATAAGGAAATAATATTGCCAACGTCATCTCTACGGATGCAAATGGGTAAAACCCTAAAAATAATAATCTTCCTCTCTCAATCATAGGATCATAGGTTTGGTCGGAGGAGATGTATCTCACATGCTTTGTTCCCCAAAAGTATATAGCTTCCTTTTACCTCATTTATCTCTATTAGGGTTGTTAAATATTATTTTGGTACAACATATTACTTAATCATGTACATATTGCCTAATCGAGCTTTTTAATTTAGTACATATTACTTAATCAAGAAGGAAACAGATTCATACTAAAAATTAATAATTTATTACGTTATTAATATTATGTGTATCTCAAGACTTTTGACATTTCTTAAGGAAGAATAGTATTTGCTAACAAGATTTTGAGTGTTTCTTATCAATAAGGTCAACACTATTGAATTGAATATTTTTTTCCTAAGCATGCTAATAACTATATTAAGAGAAAATTTGTTTCTTCTTCTAGATTAGATTAGAGGGGGTCATTTACCTCTTAACTATTTGGACACTCTTATAATCGCTTGAGATAATAACATCATTTTGATTAATTTTATGTTTACTTATATTCTCCTTCATTAAATATGATTTGAATATCAAGAGATATCTTGAATAGGGCCATTTAATTATGAGGAATTTCTTATGGTATAATTATGGTAGGATAAGGGGTCTTCATTTGGTAGCTTGGGATATGATCCTAGGGAGGTCTAGATATTAAAAATTTATCATTGATATCCTCTTTGAACAATGTGGACAACCTTTGGGTTCATGTGGTCAAGATTAAATATGATATTGTGGACTCTTGGAACATTCATAATAATGCGAATACTAGCTAGTGTTGAAAATTATTTTTACGTGCTCTTGCTTTCCTTCGTGATGACATTATGAAATTTATATTTCTATCCATCTCATGGATGATCCGTAGATTACACATGCTTTGTTAAACTATTTACTGACTTTAGATAATATTTTTAAAATTGATTCATCTCCGTGATAATGAATTTTATTACAAATGGTGGTTTGGATGTTGATAGGCTTTGTGTGACTTTTGGGGAGGACATGACATCAAAATTTTATCGATTTGATCTCTCCCCTATATTTTATGATTATTTTTTATTTTGAAAGCCAAATTCTAATGGGAATGTTTCGATGTGGCTTGATTAATAGGGGGGATTGGTGACACATTCTACTAGAAGCTTTTACACTGTTACCTCCCTTTTGCTGATAGACTTGGAAGGATAAGGATGTGAGAGCATTTTCTTTGTCCTTGTGTTACCACTGAATTTTTAGAATATTACTTCTGATTGTGTCAATTCTAAGTTTCTTTTTAGTTTGAATCAAAAGCTTAATCTTAATCTTACTAATCCTTCTTTGAGGTGTTGGCTTTATTTTAAGTAACAAGAATATTGATTCAATTTTTATTAGTTGCAAGTTCTTGGAAAATAGGAATGTCTTGTACTACAAGGCTATGGCAATTCTGGTGAGGCTTCAAGTCGGTTTGGCCAGGAGAGTTCAGCAAATACATATGGAATCTGATTCATTGGCTCTCATTGATATTTTGAAGCATAATTATCTCATTCTATGATCCATTAAAAATATTATTTTACATATTTGAATCTTACTGGATTTGCTTCCATATATATAGGGTGGAAAATAAAACAGCCAATTAATTAGCTAGATATATTAGGAGTCATATCTTTTGCATTTTGCATTTAGGGTGATTTTTATAATGCTTAGATATAGTTAATTAAATATGCTGGTTTTGAATGTTAGCTTTTTCTTAGTAAAACTAGATATCTATTATGATCCTTTTATTTTCTAAGCTTTTGAATAATGTTTATTGAGTATGTTTAATTCAGTTCGAGTCGGATAGAGTTTATTTAATATTTATTTATTATTAGAGTCCAAGTCCTAGTGGACTCTGAGTAGAACTCTATAAATAGTGATGTAATCGTTTCTCTGGAGGAATCAATCAATCAATCAATCAAATATTATTTTAGTTTATTATGACAAACCCTATGAGGCTGATCCCCTCAAAGCGATCAAAGAGGTCGATCCCCTCGAAGTGATCAAGGAGACTAATCCCCTCGAAGCGATCATTCTATTTTCTTCCATTTCACAATGAGAGGAGGAACGATTAGGACTATTGTCATGGTTTGCTCCTCGCTTTCGATTAGATTGGCATGCAACTTTTCCCAAATGGCTCCACTTGTCCATCTGAACTTTCTGCTAAAGATTCAAAGCTTTGGAGCGTTGATCGATTCTGTGCATCCCTAAAGCTCCAAGTAAAAAGGTTGGTGGTCTCTTTAATGCCTCTTTCGTTCTCCTTTGAATCCTCCATGAATCATCCACTACCCAAAAGTATCATCCATCGGCAAAAGCATGTATGGCGATCTGCGCATCTGCACTTGTCGTCCTTGTTCTCAGGTGATGCCAGGACAAGCAGCACTTTGGTTAATTCCGACCACAGTTCGATTCGATGCGGGATCAATAGTTCTATGATTGACAGTTTTCATTTCGATTCAATTTCAAATTAGCTAAAAAAATAAATTAAATAATAATAATAAATGATAATTCTAAACTGAAATCAAAATTAATGATTCAAGAGCTCAAACCAAAATCGCATGAGACCTCGATTCCAATTTTCTAGCCATCTGATTTTGCTTCCACTGTCAACCAAACTGAAGCCGACGGTTTTTGGAACCATCACGTAGTCTACCACAAGTCAAAAGCTTCTGCTCGCAGCACACAGAGAGAGAGAGGATTCATCGACTGTTTGCCCACAGTTTGGAAGGGCGTAGAAGATGGTAACGTGATCGTCCACAACATGACTCGAGCAATTGGTTACGTGGGGATCACTTCCTCCATGATTTCAACGCCATCGGAAGACCGGACAAGACAACCACCATGATAATTGTTAACAGTAGTATTTGATGGTTGGTATATCACATCTAAGAGAATTATCATAAAAAAAATTATTCTTATAATTATTAATTAATAATATATATATATATATATATAATTAATCAATCATCATTCATCAGTAAGCATCATAATTACTACATAAAATCGGTAAAAGATAAGAGAATCTATCACCATAATTCGAGATGGTTATAAGATATCTCCCTTATAAAATATTCATGGAAATCCAAAAGGAAGCTCACGGCATCCTATGAAATCTTCATGGGAATATTTCATCTATCAGACCCTCAGCTGCTCCAGATAGAAAATATTAAAATCGAGAATATAAACCCATAGAAGTTGATCTCGAGAATAATCAAAGCATCAGAGGAATTGAGAAGTCTCTCTCGTATTTAGTCTTTATGCAAATAATATCTTAAAATGAGACGCTTTCCACCTTAAATGACTCTATACATATGGATCAAGGACACGTCAAGTTGACAATAACGTTAATAATATTTTTCTTTAATACTAATCATTTAATTATTTAAAATTCATAATTATATAGTTATATATTTGATATAATATCATGAGTTTTATTTTTTTTTCATATCAACTTACATTATATGTTTGCGTTCCATTTATATGTCAAACCTAGATTAGATCTCCTCATCTAAATATTTAGAATTTATGACCACTTAATTAAATTTGTGAAAGAAAAGAATATGAGGAATAAGAAATAAAAAGAGAAGTTTTTGCACATTATCAGTCTCATAAGGAAATAATATTGCCAACGTCATCTCTACGGATGCAAATGGGTAAAACCCTAAAAATAATAATCTTCCTCTCTCAATCATAGGATCATAGGTTTGGTCGGAGGAGATGTATCTCACATGCTTTGTTCCCCAAAAGTATATAGCTTCCTTTTACCTCATTTATCTCTATTAGGGTTGTTAAATATTATTTTGGTACAACATATTACTTAATCATGTACATATTGCCTAATCGAGCTTTTTAATTTAGTACATATTACTTAATCAAGAAGGAAACAGATTCATACTAAAAATTAATAATTTATTACGTTATTAATATTATGTGTATCTCAAGACTTTTGACATTTCTTAAGGAAGAATAGTATTTGCTAACAAGATTTTGAGTGTTTCTTATCAATAAGGTCAACACTATTGAATTGAATATTTTTTTCCTAAGCATGCTAATAACTATATTAAGAGAAAATTTGTTTCTTCTTCTAGATTAGATTAGAGGGGGTCATTTACCTCTTAACTATTTGGACACTCTTATAATCGCTTGAGATAATAACATCATTTTGATTAATTTTATGTTTACTTATATTCTCCTTCATTAAATATGATTTGAATATCAAGAGATATCTTGAATAGGGCCATTTAATTATGAGGAATTTCTTATGGTATAATTATGGTAGGATAAGGGGTCTTCATTTGGTAGCTTGGGATATGATCCTAGGGAGGTCTAGATATTAAAAATTTATCATTGATATCCTCTTTGAACAATGTGGACAACCTTTGGGTTCATGTGGTCAAGATTAAATATGATATTGTGGACTCTTGGAACATTCATAATAATGCGAATACTAGCTAGTGTTGAAAATTATTTTTACGTGCTCTTGCTTTCCTTCGTGATGACATTATGAAATTTATATTTCTATCCATCTCATGGATGATCCGTAGATTACACATGCTTTGTTAAACTATTTACTGACTTTAGATAATATTTTTAAAATTGATTCATCTCCGTGATAATGAATTTTATTACAAATGGTGGTTTGGATGTTGATAGGCTTTGTGTGACTTTTGGGGAGGACATGACATCAAAATTTTATCGATTTGATCTCTCCCCTATATTTTATGATTATTTTTTATTTTGAAAGCCAAATTCTAATGGGAATGTTTCGATGTGGCTTGATTAATAGGGGGGATTGGTGACACATTCTACTAGAAGCTTTTACACTGTTACCTCCCTTTTGCTGATAGACTTGGAAGGATAAGGATGTGAGAGCATTTTCTTTGTCCTTGTGTTACCACTGAATTTTTAGAATATTACTTCTGATTGTGTCAATTCTAAGTTTCTTTTTAGTTTGAATCAAAAGCTTAATCTTAATCTTACTAATCCTTCTTTGAGGTGTTGGCTTTATTTTAAGTAACAAGAATATTGATTCAATTTTTATTAGTTGCAAGTTCTTGGAAAATAGGAATGTCTTGTACTACAAGGCTATGGCAATTCTGGTGAGGCTTCAAGTCGGTTTGGCCAGGAGAGTTCAGCAAATACATATGGAATCTGATTCATTGGCTCTCATTGATATTTTGAAGCATAATTATCTCATTCTATGATCCATTAAAAATATTATTTTACATATTTGAATCTTACTGGATTTGCTTCCATATATATAGGGTGGAAAATAAAACAGCCAATTAATTAGCTAGATATATTAGGAGTCATATCTTTTGCATTTTGCATTTAGGGTGATTTTTATAATGCTTAGATATAGTTAATTAAATATGCTGGTTTTGAATGTTAGCTTTTTCTTAGTAAAACTAGATATCTATTATGATCCTTTTATTTTCTAAGCTTTTGAATAATGTTTATTGAGTATGTTTAATTCAGTTAGAGTCGGATAGAGTTTATTTAATATTTATTTATTATTAGAGTCCAAGTCTTAGTGGACTCTGAGTAGAACTCTATAAATAGTGATGTAATCGTTTCTCTGGAGGAATCAATCAATCAATCAATCAAATATTATTTTAGTTTATTATGACAAACCCTATGAGGCTGATCCCCTCAAAGCGATCAAAGAGGTCGATCCCCTCGAAGTGATCAAGGAGACTAATCCCCTCGAAGCGATCATTCTATTTTCTTCCATTTCTTTCCTTTCTTTAGGGTCTTATAGTATCATAAGAGGAATAATAATTTATTTACATGAGAGAGGTACATTTTTGGCATCATGTTTGAGATAAGTTACTATACTTGTAGTTTTAGAAATTAATAATACAGATAACATATGTCAAATCATGTAAATATTATGTTCAATATTTTTTGTTGATTCTTGGACTACTCTTTTGGTAGGAGAGACTTCCCCCTCACCTAACTTGTTCTTACAATAAGTAGTTGAATCATTATTCTTTTAAGATTTAGTCTCATTAGGAAGAAGCTACAACAAATATGATAGATAGATAGATAGTGAAGCAATTTTAACTAGGAAGATAGAAGAGAAAATAAAGTGAATGAGTTGTTCAAGCAGATGATAGCCCAAAGTGCACAAGTACTCATTGTAGCATTTGAAATCACACATATTCCTCCACATTAGAAAACAAGGCATCCATTTGGGACCTACATTGATGTGTACTCTTCACCTGTCTTCATTATTTTTTGTGTCTTCTCCCTCAATATTTATCTACCAAAGTTGATGTTGGTTGGTCAATGTTGCGTAGGACTACTCTCTATATTGTATTATGCACCTCACTCACTCACATGCAACCTCACTGTGCCAGCTTTTGGCACCCTCCCATGGCTGGTTGGTGCTTTGTCCAAACCTTCGGTCCCAACTCCCTCTTTTGATTCTATTTCTCTGTGTTCGTTCCCACATCATGTCAATCTCTTTGTAGATGTTAGGAGCCACACTACTTGGTGTTTCAAGAAGAGAAGCCTTTTGGTGATTGCTAGTCTGTAAATTGAGTTATCAAGATTTGGATCTTCAAATTGATTTTTAGTTTACAAGAATGAGTTTGTGTGAGGGAAGAAGATTTTTGACAATAGAAAGAAAGAATCGATTTTTTTATGGCTTGTTCCTCTTTTGCTTCTACGTTAAGTCTCTTCCACTTCGATCACCCCTCGGAGCACAGTTTGGAGCTCCAGAGTGACTTTGACTCGGGAGAGAGACTCTGACAAGATGGCACGCTTTTAGAGACGATTAAGATGTGACGGACAACAATAGCAAACCTTTGGCTCGATGCATGAAGATTATTATGTCCCTAATGGATGAGTCTGTCTCAAACTCTTCGTATAATAAATAGCTTGAGACGCTATACCAATATATAATACATAATTATTAAGCACTACATAAAATCGGTAAGAGGTAAGAGAATCTATCATCGTAATTCAGATGGTTATAAGATATCTTTCTTATAAAATATTCATGAAAATCCAAAAAAAAGCTCAAAGCATCCTATGAAATTTTCACGGGAATATTTCATCTATCAGACCCTCAGCTCCGGATAGAAAATATTAAAATCGAGAATATAGACCCATTGAAGTTGATCTCGAGAATAATCTAAGCATCAGAGCGATTGAGAAGTCTCTCTCGCCTTTAATCGATGATAATAATAGAATATTATTAATCTAAAATCTAAATCAAATGAAATTAAAGTAAAAATTAAAAGATTATGATAAGTCATCATTTGTTATCATCGACGACGTAAGTTCATAAGAAATTATTCATCTTTGATGAGTTAAGACCTCGAGTCTCTTTCTAGGAGCATTCGTTGATAAGTATGTTTAATCTTATATTACTTGGGGAGTAAGAAAATTAAAATTTTATAAGCATTTTGATCATACCCTATCATGTATTTTTGGGCCTTACGGATGAGTTCGTATATTTTTGTCATTTCAAATGAATCTAAACAAATTTATCTAAAATTTGAAGATAATTATGTCACTTATAAGATCTTAGTTCACTTACTAAAAAAATTAAAAGAAGGGATCGTTGAGACCTCAAGTCTCTTTCTAGGAGCATTCATTGATAAGTATGTTTAATCTTATATTACTTGGAGAGTAAAAAAATTAAAATTTTATAAGCATCTTGATCATACTCTATCATGTGTTTTTGGGTCTTACGGATGAGTTCGTATATTTTTGTCATTTCAAATGAATCTAAACAAATTTCTCTAAAATTTGAAGATAATTATATCACTTATAAGATCTTAGTTCACTTACTAAAAAAATTAAAAGAAGGGATCGTGAGACCTCGAGTCTCTTTCTAGGAGCATTCATTGATAAGTATGTTTAATCTTATATTACTCGGAGAGTAAGAAAATTAAAATTTTATAAGCATCTTGATCATACTCTATCATGTGTTTTTGGGCCTTACACAAATCGTTTTGGATGAGTTCGTATATTTTTATCATTTCAAGTGAATCTAAACAAATTTCTCTAAAATTTGAAGATAATTATGTCACTTATAAGATCTTAGTTCACTTACTAAAAAAATTAAAAGAAGGGATCGTTGAGACCTCAAGTCTCTTTCTAGGAGCATTCATTGATAAGTATGTTTAATCTTATATTACTTGGGGAGTAAGAAAATTAAAATTTTATAAGCATTTTGATCATACCCTATCATGTATTTTTGGGCCTTACGGATGAGTTCGTATATTTTTGTCATTTCAAATGAATCTAAACAAATTTATCTAAAATTTGAAGATAATTATGTCACTTATAAGATCTTAGTTCACTTACTAAAAAAATTAAAAGAAGGGATCGTTGAGACCTCAAGTCTCTTTCTAGGAGCATTCATTGATAAGTATGTTTAATCTTATATTACTTGGAGAGTAAAAAAATTAAAATTTTATAAGCATCTTGATCATACTCTATCATGTGTTTTTGGGCCTTACACAAATCGTTTTGGATGAGTTCGTATATTTTTATCATTTCAAGTGAATCTAAACAAATTTCTCTAAAATTTGAAGATAATTATGTCACTTATAAGATCTTAGTTCACTTACTCAAAAATTAAAAGAACGGATCGTTGAGACCTCAAGTCTCTTTCTAGGAGCATTCATTGATAAGTATGTTTAATCTTATATTACTCGGAGAGTAAGAAAATTAAAATTTTATAAGCATCTTGATCATACTCTATCATGTGTTTTTGGGCCTTACACAAATCGTTTTGGATGAGTTCGTATATTTTTATCATTTCAAGTGAATCTAAACAAATTTCTCTAAAATTTGAAGATAATTATGTCACTTATAAGATCTTAGTTCACTTACTCAAAAATTAAAAGAACGGATCGTTGAGACCTCGAGTCTCTTTCTAGGAGTATTCATTGATAAGTATGTTTAATCTTATATTACTTGAAGAGTAAGAAAATTAAGATTTTATAAGCATCTTGATCATAATCTGTCATGCGTTTTTGGGCATTACAGGAATGGACAAAATTATATGAGCTCAAAAAATTCCTCACAAACTGAGGTGGTCACGTCGATAATGATAAATAATAACTTATTAGATTATACTAAACTTGCCAAAATACTCACATATTTATAGGCCTAATATTATACTTTAAATTAGGATAAAATTATCTTATCTTATCATATCATATTCATGTTTATTTTATTATATTAATCTTCACAATTGTTATTGTTCTTTAGTCCTAATTCTTAGTCTTACATATAAAAATAAAAATAGATTAAATTACAATTTGACCTATTTTCCTTTCAATTATCAATTCACTCTAAGGATTGACTTACCTCCCTCTTATTCATAAGGGTAGGCTAAATTATAGTTTGACTAATTTTCTTTTTAATTTTTTGACTCATTGTTTCGTAATTCTTCTTAATTTGTAAGGGTAAATTAAACTGTAATTTTCTCACTTTCTTTTCAAACTTTGACACAATCTAAAATATTATTATCAAACAATCACTTGAGTTTTTTTTTTTTAAGTTAAAATTTTAAATCAGATAAGTCCAAGTCAAATCGATCGTGATTAATGTACATGAGATCAAACACCATGTTAAACTCAATTTAATTGAATAGCAGATTGTATGACAAAAGATATATATACAAGAAGATTAGCTCATTGATAATTGAACAAAATGCCAATTAAGAGTTCTATACAACAAATATTTTTCATGGAACAATCACTTAAGTGAAATGTCATGCAAACTTCGACAACTTTATGGGCTCAATCTTGCAATATTCAAAGATGAGATGTAAACAGTAAGTTGTATGTAATTGATTGATGAACACTTCAAGTGACTTGATGTGAAAAATAAGGGCCCAATTTGGATCTTATTGTGGCCCAAAATTAGGTGTGGAACTCATCGAGATATTGTTCTTATACTAGTCTAGGAATGAGTAGTGCAATTTGTCTTTCCTTTCTTTAGGGTCTTATAGTATCATAAGAGGAATAATAATTTATTTACATGAGAGAGGTACATTTTTGGCATCATGTTTGAGATAAGTTACTATACTTGTAGTTTTAGAAATTAATAATACAGATAACATATGTCAAATCATGTAAATATTATGTTCAATATTTTTTGTTGATTCTTGGACTACTCTTTTGGTAGGAGAGACTTCCCCCTCACCTAACTTGTTCTTACAATAAGTAGTTGAATCATTATTCTTTTAAGATTTAGTCTCATTAGGAAGAAGCTACAACAAATATGATAGATAGATAGATAGTGAAGCAATTTTAACTAGGAAGATAGAAGAGAAAATAAAGTGAATGAGTTGTTCAAGCAGATGATAGCCCAAAGTGCACAAGTACTCATTGTAGCATTTGAAATCACACATATTCCTCCACATTAGAAAACAAGGCATCCATTTGGGACCTACATTGATGTGTACTCTTCACCTGTCTTCATTATTTTTTGTGTCTTCTCCCTCAATATTTATCTACCAAAGTTGATGTTGGTTGGTCAATGTTGCGTAGGACTACTCTCTATATTGTATTATGCACCTCACTCACTCACATGCAACCTCACTGTGCCAGCTTTTGGCACCCTCCCATGGCTGGTTGGTGCTTTGTCCAAACCTTCGGTCCCAACTCCCTCTTTTGATTCTATTTCTCTGTGTTCGTTCCCACATCATGTCAATCTCTTTGTAGATGTTAGGAGCCACACTACTTGGTGTTTCAAGAAGAGAAGCCTTTTGGTGATTGCTAGTCTGTAAATTGAGTTATCAAGATTTGGATCTTCAAATTGATTTTTAGTTTACAAGAATGAGTTTGTGTGAGGGAAGAAGATTTTTGACAATAGAAAGAAAGAATCGATTTTTTTATGGCTTGTTCCTCTTTTGCTTCTACGTTAAGTCTCTTCCACTTCGATCACCCCTCGGAGCACAGTTTGGAGCTCCAGAGTGACTTTGACTCGGGAGAGAGACTCTGACAAGATGGCACGCTTTTAGAGACGATTAAGATGTGACGGACAACAATAGCAAACCTTTGGCTCGATGCATGAAGATTATTATGTCCCTAATGGATGAGTCTGTCTCAAACTCTTCGTATAATAAATAGCTTGAGACGCTATACCAATATATAATACATAATTATTATGAAAAAAATTCATATATAAGTATAATCGATGATAATAATAGAATATTATTAATCTAAAATCTAAATCAAATGAAATTAAAGTAAAAATTAAAAGATTATGATAAGTCATCATTTGTTATCATCGACGACGACGTAAGTTCATAAGAAATTATTCATCTTTGATGAGTTAAGACCTCGAGTCTCTTTCTAGGAGCATTCGTTGATAAGTATGTTTAATCTTATATTACTTGGGGAGTAAGAAAATTAAAATTTTATAAGCATTTTGATCATACCCTATCATGTATTTTTGGGCCTTACGGATGAGTTCGTATATTTTTGTCATTTCAAATGAATCTAAACAAATTTATCTAAAATTTGAAGATAATTATGTCACTTATAAGATCTTAGTTCACTTACTAAAAAAATTAAAAGAAGGGATCGTTGAGACCTCAAGTCTCTTTCTAGGAGCATTCATTGATAAGTATGTTTAATCTTATATTACTTGGAGAGTAAAAAAATTAAAATTTTATAAGCATCTTGATCATACTCTATCATGTGTTTTTGGGTCTTACGGATGAGTTCGTATATTTTTGTCATTTCAAATGAATCTAAACAAATTTCTCTAAAATTTGAAGATAATTATATCACTTATAAGATCTTAGTTCACTTACTAAAAAAATTAAAAGAAGGGATCGTGAGACCTCGAGTCTCTTTCTAGGAGTATTCATTGATAAGTATGTTTAATCTTATATTACT